>JANPWX010001927.1:446469-683711 GCA_024734555.1 Trochalopteron elliotii
GGGGGCTCCGGCCGAGCACTGAGGGCACCCGGGCCCTGGTAGCGGGGCAGAGACCTTTGGCCCTGCCGGCTGCATCTTGCATAGTGGGCAGCGCTCCGCTCCCGGCGCTGTCGCGGCCGCCCGCCCCTCCGGGCAGCTCGGCGTACCCGGGCTGACTGCTGGGCCGAGCGGCTGCACGGCTGTCGGCGTCCCGCATGGGCGCCGTTGTGTTCGACCTCCTCAGGGCTCGGGCAGTTTCATGGCGGGCAGTTTCTTTGTTACTGCCATTATTTCAAGAAGTAACAGATGAATAAAGCCCAGCACGTTGTGCGCTGTTGGGTGTCGCGGCTTGCCCCGCGCACGCCTCGCTTCTCCTCGTCCCTCGCTCCATACGCCTTCGGAGTTCGCACCTTTGCCGGGACTGAGCCCCTGTGGGGCGGGCGGGCTCTTTCTGCTGCGGGAGACCGGCCCCCATTTACCCTCCTCCAGCGTGGGGACTTGGGGGGGCTCATCTCCCCTGGGCAGGGGATGTTTAACTCGCACGGTGCGGGGAGGCTTCGCGCCCGGGCTGCAGCCCCGGAGCGGTGTCGGGGAGCGGCGCATGGAGGTCCCCACGCCGTGGCAGCTTCCCCGCGTGTGCCCGGACAGGTTCCGTGTCCGGCCCCGCTGCCAGCGCTCCGCTCCTCCCGGCCCTTCGCAAACAGAAATAAATTAGAATTAAGAACACCTTCAATTCAGCGTTAAGGGCCTTTGGAGAATCAATAGGGAATAGGGAGCCCCCAAGTGTCGAAATGTCTTTTTTTTTTTCTTTTTCTTTTTTTTTTTCTTCTTCTTTTATTTTTTTTTTCCTTCCGAGGGGAGGGGAAATAAACCCCTGGAATTGGCTCTGGGGAGCGAGTGAGAGAGTCCCGTGTGAGGACGAGACGGTGATCGCGGGACCTGTCGGGGGAAGCGTTTGACTTCCAAGACGGCAGCCCGGTTATTGCAGGGTCCGGGTCGGGACGCGGAGCTGCTCCTTGTCGCTGCTGGTACCTCCCCGGGCCGGTACCGGCCCCGGCGCTGCCGTCGGGGCAGTCACCGCCGTCCCAGCGCGGAGGTCGGGGCTGGCTCGGCGATCGCGGAGCCCCGAGGCTGCGCCGAGATGTTTTAGGGGACGACGGGGAAGGGCGAGGACCGGCCGGATCATCCTCGGGCGGGAGCCCTCGGGCCCGCGCGGAACCGACCCCTCGAGGCAGCGGCCCCCCTTCCCTCTCGGGCTCGCTTTGCAAACCTGAAGCCGCCTTTAGCCAGCCGTGAGCCTTTCGTGTCCCCGGCGCGGGCAGCCATGGGGTAATGCCCGGGGCCCGCGGGTTGCTGTAGCCCCGGGGCAGCGGGGATGGGTCCCGTGTCCGGAGCAGCTGTTGAGCCCGGTGCCGTCCCGCCCCGCCCCGTCCCGTCCCGCGGCGGGCGGGGTGCGGGGGGGCCGGGGCAGAGGGACGGGCGGGCGCCCCGGGAAGGCGGTGTCCGCGGGGTGCTGGGGGCTGCGGGGGTGGGTTCTGCCCGCCGGAGCGGGAGCTGCGACGTGCCTGTGTCTGGCACCAGAGAGAACCTCGGCGGGGAGAAGGGCCGGCGAGTCAGAGTCAAGTTAAAAGGGGCCCGGAGACTTCCGTTGTTTAAACTTGAATGCTCGAAAATGGTCTGAGAAGCAATAAACAATCTGATCCTTTTTCTCCCCCCTCTAGAAATCCAGTGCAGTATTAATCCACGGAGGTGCTGTGGGGACAGTTGGCTGTACAATGGCTTCTCAGTACCTCGTAGTGGCTCTGGCCGTTTTCTCCTCTTTTACCCAGGTTGTAATAGAAGCCAGCTCTTGGTGGTAAGCATCTCGTATCGGCTTGGTTTTGGAAGGGGGTGTCAAGATTTGCTTGCTTCAATGTCTCTGTGCTTCTTCTGTACTTTGTTTCCGCGGGAGTGCGGCAGAAGCGAGGCAGCAGGGGGGAAGTGTGCTGGTTGGAATATGTTGTGTAGGAAAAGGAACGGGTCTGTCGAATGAGGGTAAATGTGCAACATCTCGTCTTGTAAAATACAGTTTTAAGAATGCTGTCTGGTAGATTCTCTATGAATTTTATCATCTTTAAGTTACTGTAATTGTTTGTCTTTTAAAAGAGATGTTGCAACTGCCTTACGTTAAGACGTTTTGCATGTACAAGAGAAAACGCTGATTTGCAAGGATAAACTTAAAGTTTCAGTTTGAAGTTTTCTGTAACTAAAATGTTTACAAATATATTTCGTTACAAAGGAGTACATTTAAATTCCTGCTTTAGCAAATTATCTGTATAGTGTACGATGTTGAGATTCTTGAAATAGGTGTTTCTCTGCTTTTTCCAGTAATGCCTTTTGGATTAATAGCCACTTTTTAATTGAAATGTATCATATGAAGAGCACTTTAAGAATTAAGAAAACAAAGTTGATTTTGTTTAGAATGAGTATACTTGCCTGTGTGTTTCTGTGTTGTCAGTTTGGAAGAAGCTAGAAATAGTCTGTAGCAAGTTTCTAACTTCTGGGTTGCTAAAGGTTTCCCTATTTGTTTATAGTAGATCAGATTGAAAACCCCAGACTTAAATATAAAGTATGTGTTAAGACAAATTGGGATTTGGAGAGCTTTTTTCATTTTTGCTTTATTTATTTTCCTGGCCTTGCGATTGTTTGGAGCCTCTGTTATTTTTACTATGTCAATTTAAGCTGGTAGAAGACTGCCTAGATGCAAGTCTTCCAAGTCTCTGTCGTACTTCAGTCTCTAATGTATGGTGATAACCACATGGGTGGAAACTAGTAACTTCTGTCCTGTTCTTAAAACAAAAGTTTCGTATTTAAGTGTCTGGGGTTTTTCTTCACTCGTTAGCAAAAACAGGAGTTGTACACTCACGTATAAGTTACAATTCTGTCTGGATTTTTTTTTTTAAATTTACTTTATTTTATTTTTGAACTCTTCTGTTTATTAATGCAAATCTTTCTTTGTGCAGGTCTTTAGGGATGAACCCCATGAACCCCATGAACCCTGTTCAGATGTCAGAGGTGTATATTATAGGAGCCCAGCCACTATGTAGCCAGCTAGCAGGGCTTTCCCAAGGACAGAAGAAACTCTGCCAATTGTATCAGGACCATATGCAGTTCATTGGAGAGGGTGCAAAGACGGGCATTAAGGAGTGCCAGTATCAATTCAGACATAGAAGATGGAATTGCAGCACTGTGGACAACAACTCTGTTTTTGGCAGAGTCATGCAGATAGGTAGGAAGCAACATCTTTATGATTAAACTCTTGTCTGAGGATATGTATGGCACACACTGTTCTGCACTTGAATCTCTTGCCAGGTTCTTACTGAGTACTGTATACAATCAAGTTTTTCTAAAAGTTGGCAAAGGAGTTGGATTATTTTTAGCTGGAGGTGATTTCCCACCACTGTCCAGCCATATGTGTTGGAAAACAAAGTAGGAATATATATTTGCATATGGGAATAGGGGAGAAAGGAAAATGAGGCCCTGAAATCTCTGTCTTAGAAAACCTGAGACAAAACAAAGGCAACCTACAAGAATTAAAACCAGCAGCGTCTTGTAAAATTAAAGATGTCCATGTCTAGTTCCAAAGTTAGCAGCTGGATAATAAATCGCTCTTGGTCCAGAGGTTAACTGAAAATTGCTGCTCTGTCGCTTAGTGTTTATAGGCAATTCCTCCTTGCTTATTCCAGATACAGTATTTTTTTTCTCTCTCTTTTTAAGGAAAACAGATTTATTTTTAAATTATTGTAACAGGGTAATTTTCATGAGATGGGTTCTATCATGGTAAAATGTGTGATTGTCCTTGTAACTGACATTTAATGGAATCACGTTGTTGGTAAGAGACATATTCTTGTTTAACATCTTACCACAAGTTGGTGGACACTCAACCCTGTCAGATCCTCTTTGAAATGGCCTTCTCCAGTGCCCATGTGCTGCCTGCCTTCCCTGGCATTTAAGGACCTCATAGCATTTTAAAGTCCTTGTCAAAATTTTAACCAGTGCTGTTGAATGGGATCCATGGTGAAACCTTCCTCTGACTTTCTCAAGTCAGGTTGCTGATTTTGTGTGATCAACTGAAAAATGCCTATTTTTCCGGGTGACACTTGTGATCTTTTAAGTAGTGAGTGGTACACTGGCAAACACAGCACTGCATTTTAGTTGGAGTTGTAAAGTAAAGCTTTTATGGCAGTGTTTTTCTGTCCTGCTTTAGAAAAAGAAAAGGTTTTAGAATTGGTCTCAATCTAGGTTTGTCTATCAATGGGCTGACTCCACTTAAAGTTGAAGGAATACATCAAGTCACATTTCGTCTCGGTTTTTGTTAAAATAAATTCTTATTTGGAGATTGTCAGACAAATAGAGAAAAATCTATTGGACGAAAGTACTGAATCGGAAAGTTTGATTTTAGATAAACAACCTTCCCTAGGCTTTTTAAAGCACAGTATTAACTCTGGATAGAGGGGGTTTTTTACCTTACCCAAGCAAAAGTCTAAAAACATGAAAGCAAGCTTCTTTTGTACACCTCTGTGTTCTAGTAATCTAACAAATGTCAGAAAATTAATCTATTTAAAATTTAGGCCTACCTCCTTCAGGCCTTATTTATTATTCAAGCAAGTGAAAATTAGCTCAGGGGGACTGTTGGTGTGAAGGAGTGTACAGGATGGGGCCTGTGATTTGTGGTGTCTGTCTCTGGAATTGATGTTTCTGCCCTCCCCAAGTATGACAGATCTGTTTAAAGGTGTTCCTTTCAAGTTAAATAACTCTGCCACACCCTTTTGCTGGATATGACTGTATTAGCTGATGTCTACACAGCAATTCATCATGTAATTAAGCCACTTATTCTAATTGCAGATGGAAGCAAGGTTAATAGCCATATTCAGGAGTTAGAGCATGAAGAGTGTATTCACTGAGAGCAAGGAAGGAGGTGTACCAGTTGTAGTATTTCACATTGACTGTCATTAATGGCCAGTTGGCATTCCTCTGCATGGAAGGGAAAGTGGGCACTTTCAGAGCCTGATTCCATTGACTCAAGCCTGCCATGCCCTGTGTGATGGGCTGTCAGACAGCCCTTGCTCCCAGCAGTGCAGGGGGTGCAGGCTCTGAGTGCACATTGTCTGGGGGATTTTGCCATGTGCCCTTGGTTGTGCCCCAGAGCGTTCCCGGGCACGGCGCTGCCCGCCGGCACAGCCACGGCCCCGTGTGTCAATGGACAGTCTTTCTTCAGGATTTACCCTGCAGTTAGCTAAAGCTGTACAAATAAACCTGCTGTTGGCTTTGGAAACTTGCTCTGTGCCTTGTTGAGCTGTAGAGTTTTAGGGCCTGTGTTCTGCACTGCTCTCCTTGGGTGCTGGTTCCCAGGTCAGGCCACGGTGCTCGCTGCCATCTCCTGGCTTTGTGGCCAGCCCTGTGCAGGCTGCACGTGGGGCTTTGCACACACAGCTAAGTGCTAACAGGAAACAAAATCACTGAATCCTCCCCTTACAGCTCTGTGTGGTTGGAGTCCAGTTTATTCTGCCTTCAGCCTGATGTTGGATGCTTTTAAAATGCAAGACAAAGAACATTTTGTGTCTTATGTACAGGTATAAAAAAAGAGAAAAGGTTCTGTTCTTGCAAACTTCTTCAGATCAAGTGTAAAGCTCAGGGCCTTGCTCTGTGGGTGGCTTCCTACAGTGTGTGTATATTGAACAGTTCCATTTCTAGGTTTTATATATATGGGAGAGAGGGGACTCGAACGTGTTTGGAATGTGTGTTTGCTTGCCATGGCTACAATAGAGAGAAATCCTGGACTGTGGGAAAAGACAGATATGTTTGACAGTGAAGGAAAGCACAGTTGTGCCTAAAGACTGAAAAAAAGAAGTAGAAAAAAAAAACCAACTCAGAGTAACTCATCCGTGTGGAAACATCACTCTTAATGTGTTTCTGGGGTCGATGACTTGAGGCAGTGTTGGCTTGAGGTGTACTTCAGCAGCTGATGGTATTTTATAATTTGCCTAAATGTTCAAGGAGGGAACTTGCAGGGCAACTCTCCTTCCTGTACCCAAGCTTTTCCTTCTCCTTCTCTCTAAGAGTAAGTTCTTTAAAATTTGTTCCAGGGTAATAATGAGAACTGGTCAAAAATAGTCAGCTTTATGAGTTTAAATCCCGCAATAAGCGCAGAGTTAACCATGTGAAAGCATGAGCTAACTAAACATGAAAAAGAACAAAAATGGAACGGAAGAGGCAAGTCCTGTGGTCCAAAGCAGACCACGTTTCTTTCCTCTCAATAGAGTGGAAATTTTGCTTAAGGAATTAATCCAAAAATGTGTGTTACAGAGCAAACGGGAACATTAAAATCTGTATGAGGTTCCCCCTGCTATAGTTTGCAGTAGATGCAAGGCCTAAGTCACCACATAAAGCCAATGTTTTTTTAACTGAAAATGCTACTCCTGTAACCCTTTATACCCACAATTCATGTAGATACTTCCCAGAGCAGGTGTCTATGAGTGCAGACCATTGTAAGGTAGCAAAGGTGTAAGGTGCTTCTGATCTTCCTGAAGTCTCATCTTTCCTAACATAAAATTTCTGATTTTTCCCATTTAAACCCAGCATCTATTACTAAAATTAATCCCATGGATGACAGCTGTTGCATTAACAAAGCTGCTCTGATCATGGTGTCATCTTGATGTTAAATATGAACCAGACTTCAAATTATTTATGTTTCAGAAGTGCTTGAAAGCTCCTATTAGATTTGACCTGTCATGATACGTCTCGTACAAAGAGATTTTGCCTAAAAATGTTCTGTCTAAATATACACGACTTGCCCAAAACCCAGCCTCTTAAAGTCCAAATTTTTCAAAGGCCCATGATGTTCCCTAAGTAAAATCAAGATTAAATGCTGGCTTGATCTATTGATTAGACTAAAGATTAGGAATAAAACTTAAATCATATAAACAGAAATAAAAATATTTAGTCTGTTCTTAGATGGAGAATATTCTGAGAATCTTTCTTGGAAGAGACCCATTGGGATGCTGTCTCTTAAGGAGAAAAATAAACTTGAAGTGTTGTTCTCTGGTGCAAGTTTTGTGTTTGTTTATCTGCAAGTTTGCTAGTTGTACTCAGAACTTGTGTCACCCTTGGAAAAGTGATTGGGGAAGTCAGACACTTAATGAGGTGGGATCAGATACTGTCAAATAGGATGGTATGTGGCCATGTCTTACATTAAGGCTGTTGTAACTTTTTCTTAATGAAAGTTGGAAAGTTGAGGTTTTCCGTTTCCATTTAAGGGCACCAGATGCAGGAGAAAACCTTCAAGGCCACCTTGTGCCAAGGGTTTTTTCTTCCCTGTAATTTGTTAGAATGATTGTCCATGGGCTCCCTTGCCATATTCGCAAGAGCTGGAGTGGTGGATAATAACCAGCACAGGTTGTTGTTAGTTTTAAATAGTCTCCTCCAGAAGTATCTGGCTAATGTGTAGGGTGGAAAGTTGTGTGTTATTCTGCTGTGTTTCTTTTGATACCAGGAGACTTTGTAAAACGCTTGAACTTTAAATAAATTGGAATAAGTGGGTGAAGTGCATCAATCATGTTTGAGAAGTAGTAATTTAAGAACCAGACTTTTAAAAGTTGTATTTAACATCTCTTTCTTCTGAAGGAAAGGGAGCCTGTTGCCCTTCCCTCCCCTCACATGCAGGCATGGCAGCTTCGGCCCCTCTGGCCTTGTGGCCCTGACCCACCTCCACTCTGCTCTCCCATCCAGGCGTTCACCAGCACGAATGAGAGGCGGTTTCTGCTCTTGGCAAACCACGTGTGCTCAAATGGCTCGGGTTCACTGGGTTCTTTCCAAGTGAGGATGTTTTGGGCAGCGTGGTTTGGGGTTACTCCACCTTTTACTGTGCGAGTGACCTTGGTAGCTCTGGAGAGCCCTTGTCCTCCTGGCCCAGGAGTGGTGGCTGTCCCCTAACCGTGCTTGTGTCTCCGTGCAGGCAGCCGGGAGACGGCGTTCACGTACGCGGTGAGCGCGGCCGGCGTGGTCAACGCCATGAGCCGCGCGTGCCGCGAGGGCGAGCTGTCCTCGTGCGGCTGCAGCCGCGCTGCGCGCCCCAAGGACCTGCCCCGGGACTGGCTGTGGGGCGGCTGCGGGGACAACATCGAGTACGGATATCGCTTCGCCAAGGAGTTCGTGGACGCCCGGGAGCGCGAGCGCGTCTACCAGAGGGGCTCCTACGAGAGCGCCCGCATCATGATGAACCTGCACAACAACGAGGCCGGCAGGAGAGTGAGTGTCTGCACAGCAGCCTGTCCCTCCACACTCCTCCTCATCCCTTCTTTCTCTGGGAAAAATGTGGGGCACAGAGCAGCCACCGTGGCCGGTCTTTGTTTTGATGCTGAAAACAAGAAAACGGCAAATGCGGGGTGTGGGGACTGTGTGAGTTGGTGTTGCCTTTGGTTGTCTGACAGTCCCGTTGCTTTCTTCTCCTCCTCATCCCTTCTTTCTGGGAAAAATGTGGGGCACAGAGCAGCCACTGTGGCCGGTCTTTGTCTTGATGCTGAAAACAAGAAAACAGGAAATGTGGGGTGTGGGGAGTGTGTGAGTTGGTGTTGCCTTTGGTTGTCTGACAGTCCCATTGCTTTCTTCATGGGGGAGGCTGGGACCAAAGCGTGTTGTGTTTCCCTCTGTACTGTTTCATGAAAAGTTCCCTGCTCGCTGTGGATTCTGTGTAGAACAGAATTTTATTAGTTGGTATTTCCAACCAGGACAGTGTGTGTTGGAAGGAAGAGGGGTGTGCTGAGCTTCCCAGGCTGGAATTGTGCCACAGGATTGTTCTGACTTTTTTTTCTTTGCCTGGTTTAAGAGTATGTGAAAAGCTTCTCAATGCTATTAGAAAACATGGTCTTCTGTGGTTGAACATGTCTTCATGGTTTCTTTAATCCCAAAAATGCTTTAAATGAATGGGTGTAAACTTTTTTTCTAATAGTCTGAATATGAAGAGCCAAAATCATTATTTTCCTAGAGCTTGAAGTGCCAGCAATAGTCAGCTGAGACTTTACACTTGTGTTCTAAGGTGAAGAAGGATGAAAGATAATTGAAAATTAATAGTATTTCAATGTAAGAGGAGGGTGTCTGAAAGCAATGGACAGGCCAATTACTATTAGCAAGAAGAAAAATTACACTTTCACAGTTGCTTGTGGAGACTCGAGGAGTTTTTTTCTTCCTCAGCCTCATCTTTGCAGTGCCATTTGGCAGTGTAGAGACACTGTAACTGCTGGGTGGAAGCTGTCTACAGTATCATCTAATGTGTCAGACACCAGGATTTTTGGGGCAGTGTCAACACTGACTCTTATTTTATTTGTACAGGGCAAATGACTGAGGTTTTTCTGCCAAAGCTTTGTAAAGAGGATATTGCTATGTAGCTCTGACTCCCACCCATAGGTGTTTGGGGGTTTCTTCTTGGATGAAGTCTCTATTCCAGAGCAGTATTTGGGATAGGAGGAAGATGCTGAGCCAAGAGTAGACAATCAGCTGCAGCTGAGCCAGGAGCAAGAGGAATCTTAACTCTTTCCCTAATTGCAGCCTCAAGCAGAGATCAATAGGCAGAGTAACTCAGATAGAAAACAAGGGGATGTTTTACATTTCTCAATGAAACAGCAAAATCCTTCGCTGGCGTGAGAGCAAATTCCTAAAATTTGAGCACAGCCTGAGTGATTCTGCTGTCTGGGCTGTGTGTGCTGTTGTGATTGTCTCTGTTGTGGGGAGACTTTCTCCTCCTCCTCTTCCTTCTCCTTCTCCTCCTCCTCCTCCTCCTGGCTCTTGGGGGTGCTGGGGGTGCGTGGGTGTGTCAGCTGACTCGTCCTTCCACTGTATTAGAGAAGAGGAGGGGAGAGGGAGAGGGAGAGGGAGAGGAAGAGGATGCTAAGGTGAATACTGTGGAGGGGCCAGTGGGAATACGACAGAGAGCAGGAGATGCGGGGTGTAAATGCTCTCACAGCCGTGCTAGTCTTTGGTGATGGTTTCTGTTTCTCTCCCCGACTCCTGCAGACGGTGTACAACCTGGCTGACGTGGCCTGTAAGTGCCACGGCGTCTCGGGCTCCTGCAGCCTGAAGACCTGCTGGCTGCAGCTGGCCGACTTCCGCAAGGTGGGCGACGCCCTGAAGGAGAAGTACGACAGCGCCGCGGCCATGAAGCTGAACAGCCGGGGGAAGCTGGTGCAGGTGAACAGCCGCTTCAACGCCCCCACCATCCACGACCTGGTGTACATCGACCCCAGCCCCGACTACTGCGTGCGCAACGAGAGCACCGGCTCCCTGGGCACCCAGGGCCGCCTGTGCAACAAGACCTCGGAGGGCATGGACGGCTGTGAACTCATGTGCTGCGGCCGGGGCTACGACCAGTTCAAGACGGTGCAGCGAGAGCGCTGCCACTGCAAGTTCCACTGGTGCTGCTACGTGAAATGCAAGTTGTGCACAGAGATCGTGGACCAGTTTGTGTGCAAATAGGGCACGGACGAGGTGGGAGGAGCTGCGGCCGCCTGCCAGCGAGGGGTGCGGGCCCCTCTCCCTTTCCGCAGGACTATCTCCACTTTATTTATAGAGTCCAACGAGTTTTTTTGTCTTCTTTTAAGAAAAAAAAAAAAAAAAAAAAGAGGGCGGGGAAGGAAAATAAAAAAGAAAGAAAAAAAGAAAAATATAAAGGTTGCAAAGAGAAGTGCCTGGAAACCCTCTCTGCTTCCATCCCAGAACTGTGTGAGGCTTATATTTTTGGCAATAATGGGGGAGAATCTGAGAATATTTATTTTACAAAGTTAAAAAAGAATTGACTTTTCTTACAAACAATAGAGTAGTTTGAGGGGAAAATCCGACATATCCTAATTTAGATCCATGGAACGTAATACACATGCAGTAGGCAGAGCAACCATGTAATGTGCTTGGGATGTTAGAGCAATCCTTACGGATGTGAGCAACACACAGACCTGTCCATGACTTTTAGGTTCAGACACTAGAAGTTCCTAGAATAGGATGTATAAAGCTGTTCAGTGCATGTAGGGCTCTGTAAATAAGGGGTATGTTCATCACAAGGTGTGGTGTTGGCTGCCCACCAAGGGTCACCGGAGGGCAAAGAGCAAAGGATCAGAAAGGCTTCAACTGCGCTATCCCCGAGTCACCGGGGCTGGTTCCAGAACCAAGCAAGGCAGGAAAAAAACAGAAAAAAAAAAAAATCTGCCTTGGTGAATAATAGAAATATTCTTCAAGGCAGAGCTTGGCCTCATCAGCTGATTGTGACATTCGGGTGTCTCGTGTGCCAGAGCAGCACTTCCCTGCTGCCGGGTGTGGAGCAGCCCGGGGCAGGCTGCTCGGAGCACTGCAGCTGGGCAATGCTGACAAGCAGCTTTGCCTTCCCAGCCTGGAAAGCCCATGGAGAGGAGACTTCCCCAAATTTGAAAATGCCTTAAAATGGTGTAATAGTTGGCTGTCCGTCAAAACACAGCTTGACAAATAACTCCTCTAATTTTATGTGAGAAAATAAATCATTAGATATCCACTCTTGGAATGATTGATTATTATTTTTTTCGCAGATTTTGGGAACGCTTTCACTCAAGGAGACAATAGTTTCATATTTTAATAACATTAGCTGACTATTATACTTCAATGAAACGTTGCAGCAATACCAAATTTATCATCCTATGTCTTTAATACACATGCTTTAGATAATATATTGCAGATATACATTACAACTGTTCAGACTATACTCGAGCAGTTACATATATATGGGAGAACTGTGGTCTCTGGTGTCTGATACTTCAAAGCTTTTTGTACATATATATTTTAATGATTTAGAAAATAATAAAACATCTAAATTAAAGGGGCAGTTCATCCCTTACTTTCTTTTCCAGATCTCTTCAGGTGTTTAGATTGATTCTAAGATTTTGATGGGTTTTTATTTTTAATTATTATTTTTTAAGAACTTTTAACCTTCAGAAGTTTTAAGCATAATCACAAAGAAGTAAGCCTCTTCCCAATTTCAGGACGTCCTTGGGTGGTTGGTAGAGGCAGCACCCTGCATTTGAATGGATACCAGTCTGGAGATCACTTCTATTCCACTCTCACATTAAGGGCATTATTGATTATTGCTGAAAGGAGACACCTCCCAACTCCAAAATGTGCTGCATTTGGCCCTTGCTTTTCAGTTTTGGAACAGAAAATTGTTATTTGTCAAACAATATGTGTTCCCCCCTGTTGTGTACTTACACAGGTTTTAATTTTTGGTTCAGATGCCACTTTCCAACTCAGTCCCATCCTACAAGTTAAAGAAAATGGTTTTGCAGATACCACGTGAGGAAAACCTTTCACTTTAGCCTAGTTGTACTAAAGCCTTGAATTTTCACAAGCCTTTAAGCTGTATCATTAAATTCATCTTGATCATTTATCAGCTTCTTAATGGCGCTTTATTGCTCTTAATTTATTGTACAAGGACATATTTACCCCTCATCTTCAGATGTTTGCAAAGAATATCTTTAAAGTAAGAGAAATAAATAAAGCACTAATTCATTGAATATGTCACTTTGGTTTTTATTGTACAAAAACCATGATCTTTTTTTTTCATTTGCTGAATCACCTCATGTTCCTTTTTAGTGACTTCTGTCTGAGCAGAATTGAATCTCATGATCCTAGCTATTAAAACCCTATTTAATGTAAAATATTTTACTTGTCATTCAGATATGTAAATCTTCTATGTCCTTTCCTCTGTTCTGTACATTTAATGTACATATTTCTGTCTTGTGTGATTTGTATATTTCACTGGTTAAAAAAAAAGAAAGGATTATGCCATAATTGAAGATAGACTATAAAAATAAAACTTTGATTGTATATTGGGAAGTGGTTTTAATTATCTTTCAGAGGAGGGTTTGTTAAGACAACGAGCAGAGTTGATTTTTAAATTTACTTCATGGTAAAACAGGGAAGTGTTTGTTGGCCAAACATACAGAGTAAATTTTGAAGTTTTATTTCAATATTAACACAACTTACAGATATAACTATTACTTAAGTAGGCGGGGGAAAAACCCAAAACCAAAAAACGCACCAAAAAACCACTCAGAAACCCCCATGACTCCGAGCAAGGAAGCATTTTAGAGATGGATAACTACTAAATTGCCAGTCGACAGGCTCCTGGGTTGTTACTTGTGTATGTGTATGCTACTTGTGCCTATGACTTCTAGGGCTGCCTTCAGGGATTTTGGGGCAGCAGTAATTCCAGTGGGGGCAGCAGGATCCTGGTGTGAGCAAAGGTTCCCAGCAGGAAAAGCCCTGGGCACTGGGTCTGTGTGCTCAGCACTGTGCTGGCCAGAGCTGCCGGGTGGAAACTCACCAGAAACTGAGTACAAATGAAGGGAAGAATCTTTAACAAAAACCAGGAAGGCAAAGTGCAAAGAAGGATGAATGAAGTATTGGTATTGAGGAGGTAAAGCAGAAAACAAAAATTAAAATGAACACTAAGCTTTCTGTTTTGAGATTGGGTTGTCTTTGAACTGATTTCTTAAGTCGTGAATTTTTTTTTGCTATATGTAACTTGATGAATTAGTGGCCTTTCTTTACCTCTCTTCTCCTCTTCCTTTTTTCTTTTTTTCTTTTTTTCTTTTTTTTTTTTTATCTGCTCAAGGATAACCTCCTAACATATCAAAACTCTTTCTGGCTGCCAAGAATGTATTATCCCACAAACCAGTAGACCAACATCATGTGTTTAAAATAGCGATTCTGGGCAAATGCAACGTTCTGTGGTCCTATTACTGACATCTGGTTCAGTTTTCCTCCACTTGTATATTGACCAGTATTCTTTATTGCAAAAACACAGCCCCTATTTAGGAAAGTCAGCATTTTTTTTGGACTGGATTGTATTCAAGCTCTTCCCAATAACAGAAAAATTACCAAAAAACTTCTTTATTGCCAGCAGTAAATAATCTGTATTCAAAATAGTCATTATGGGCTCAGATACAAGAGAGTTGTTTTTAATTTGCACCAAAGTTTATCTGTTTAATTTTGTTAAAAACGCTGTTTCAGAATCTTGGTTTTTTAGTAATAGCTTCAAATGTTTGTGTTTGGTTATCTCTTTGCCAATACTGAGATCCACTCTGCTCTTGCAAAGCACCGAAGCCCTCAGGTGTTATGAGGAAGTGCACCAGAGAAAGAGATCATGAAGAAGAGAATGGCAGCTTCAAGTCAGGCACTGCATGCAGGATGCAAGCTAAAATCCTTCCTTTCTGTCTGATCTGTCTGATAGAATGATCTTAGGAAGCTGAAACAAAACTTGTAGAAAGTGGTACTGCAGCTGACGGAAAGGCTGCTTTCGTTTGGAGAAATGAGGAATAATATCTAAACCATTAGGATATTTGTTGTAAAAGTGTGGTTTTGGTGAATCAGGAAAAATGTCTAGTTTTTTTTCTTCTGGACTATATGCTAGAGGAAACTGAGAAAAAGATAAAATGAAGCTCTCTTAAAAATATAGGTAAGTGTAATAATATAAAACTTATGTATGTACTTGCTGACTGTGGTAGTCTTTAAACTGTTTATCTATTATGGAAGTCAGTTTGGAAGGCAGGCCAGATCTGTTCTTTTGCTTTTCAAATTGTGTTTAAAATTCTCAATGGGAAAAAAAAAAAAAAAAGAAAAATCTTTCTTCCCTACTCCAGACTCTGGTATGTCTGTTTATGTTGCAGTGGGATAAAGGATCCACGTAGGAGTGCAGTGAGAGGTTTGTACATGAAATGTTGTTTTCTTTAAAGGTGTGATTAAAAAATCCAATCTGTCTCATGCTCTGCTCTTGTATGAGATTGCGTGTGTGCATTTGTATATACTCTGCTGGTATTTTCCAATTGTGTTGGCCAAATTCTGCTTTTAGTTATGGTTAGGCATCTCTCCTGACTCTGGTGGTGTCATATGAGCCTGACGTTTTTCGACCAGACGTGAAGGCCCCCCTGCTCAAAGAGAATGCATATGAAATATATCAGCCTTTCTTCTGCTGGCTGGTTGTTTAAACATGGGTAACTGAATTATTGTGAAACAAATTCTGAGACTGCAGCTGCAAAAGCAGTAACACGGTATATTCGTAGTGATGTTTCTATGCCATACCTCCTAATTTCCCAGTTGATTTCCAGTGCAGACAGAAAGTCTAGAATGCATGTGGTATGTTCCTCATCATATATTTTATAAATGTAAAATAATGATTTGTCAATTACAGTTTCTATGATAGAGATAAAATGAGATATTTCGGGCTGTCCTGATTTGTTGACAGCCCCTTACCTTTGGCTGTGTGGAGCACTGCTGGCTGGGAGCAGCAGGAGGTGAAGCTGCTTTTGGGAATGTCTCTGAGGGCCGGGCTGTGCAGTGTGGATATTGGTGCACTGATTGCTTTTGTAGCCAGTGTTGGTTTACCTTGTGTTGTCTTTCCCAGCAGTCCTGCTTTCTCAAATGGTAATTGAACAGCAGCAGTCAAAATACTCTGCTGACTGAGAACCTCTGGCCACTCCGTGGGCAGTTATTCAAACACTTTCTGAACCGGTTTGACCCACTGCTGATTTATTCCAGATCCATTGAGAGGAATTTTAAAAATGCAAACTCTAGTGTAGAGTTCATAGCATGGCTCACGGTTCTTTTTTGGTTTTGTTCTGTTTTCATAAAGCACTCCATACCAACCATCCATCTTTTTTATAGTTGGCCTTTTTTTTTTTTTTTTTTTTTTTTTTTTTGAGTCATTTTCTTTAACACCCTGAGCAAAGGATATGGTCCCCTCAATAAAAGGTGATAATTTCTGTGCCATTCCTCCAATGACTCCCAGACCTCAGTGACAGGTTTCATGGCAAGAACCACTTCCAGAAACCACCCATCCCTCAGGGTTTCCTCCTGCTTCTCCTGGGCAGCTGTTAGCAGAGTGCAGCAGCTGCAGCTTGTCAGTCTAAAAAACATTGGCTGCTGCTTTTTTTTGCTGCTTTCTGCCTCTTCTTTTGCCCACTCAGGCAAGCCTATCGTCTCCTGGTAGGTGTTCCTGTTGTTTTTCATACAGCAAATTGCAACTTTCCACAGCTTTTCTCAAGTATGGGCTGGGATTTACTTTCCATGACTATTGGTCTTAGAAGAGCTAATGCTTAGTAGGCAAATGGTGCTAGGGCTTCTCAAGTATCTCTTTGCTTTGTAAATCAGCAGCCTTGGAGGAGTGAAGGGTAATCCCTGAGCAAACTTGAACTGGCCATTACCTGGGGCAGGGAGGTTGAGGTCATTAATGCTATAAAATACTGTTCAGATGTATTTTCGTGCTTTTCTTTGGGCAAAAGGATTCACAGCATGATAAAGAAAGTTGTTACTCAGTGAGATGTGAACTAGTAATACTTGAAGAAAAATGAGGAAAAGACCAATTTATGGTGTGCAAATTCATTGGCATTGTTAGCAGTCTCCATTGCTGTTGGTTGTCATTCACATAAAATTGAGAATATGTACGTTTCTGCATATATGCTTTTTGGATCAAAGCAATCCCTTGGTATTTTCATCTTGCATAGTACATTTGTGGGTAAAGGGCCTGTAAGTAAATCAAGTTTGAGGACTTAAAGAACTGGAAGTAAAACCACCACCTATGAAACAGCTCCAAAAAACCACTCTGGAGAAAAAATAGCAGTGCAAGATGCAGAAAACAAATGTTTTGTTTTAAGTAAGTGTTGCTATAGCTGTCAAGCAGGTGAATGGTTGCTAGTGTCAAGGACAGTATGTTCATTTGAAGCCACAGTGCCAGTTGATTTATGTATGTACAGGTAGGCAAAATCCAAAGACAGAAGTCCAGGAGCAATTCCTTGGTAGTTATATGCATTATATGGAATTCTTGTTCCTTATGACCTCGGGCAATCCTCAGTAAGCATGTTGACATGCTTGTACTTGCAGATAGCTGACAAGATTTTCTAAAATGTTTGTAAAAGTGTGACAATTTACATTGAATTATATATATGTATATGGGTATATTTTTTTTTTTTTTTGCCACAGTCTTCTAACATATATGGGAATCTGAATAGCTGATAAACTACTGGGTGAGGGTGAAATGTCTTGGCATAAGCAGCAGCTGTACACAGCCTAGGGAATCGGAGGTGGAAGTTTATTCCTCCTGATGTTGTCTCTTGCAAAGAGCCAGTGTTGATCCTGCATAGCAGATGCTTTGGAAAAGAATGACAGTAGGACTTCATGAATGGAGGACATAATTCATTCATAGTAAGTACAAGGTCTGATGTACTTGTGTTGCCTTTGCCATGTCATTTGCATGCAATATATATTTCTATATGAGCATGTCAAAGTCTAAGATCTTTGCTCAAACGTAAGGACTATATTACAGCAGATTAAAAGCAGAAAAAGCTCTAATGAAGCCAGATGTAACAGGAACTGAATATGTCCCTTGTTCTTACATTCTAGTGGATTTTGTTGGTACCTTGTTAGGATTCAAACTTTGTCTTCAGGAGTTGTCTGACTGAAATGATAGATTAGTCATTATGGAGGATTTTATGGATAATACATCACTTTTTTTTTTTTTTTTTTTTTTTTTTTTTAAGGGTGAGAGACGCCTTTCCTGGAGGGCATTTTTATCATAGAATCTGCCTTAATTTGTAATATATTTTCTGATCCTCCCTGTGGTTAGAGAATATGTGGAAACATCTATGCCTTGTGTAGACTCCATCATCTCTCATGTCTTCTTGTCCTCCTTGGTGGTGTATATTTTGTATACTTGAAGTTACCATGGCTTTACTTTTTTAAAGTCTGACTCTTGAAAGTAGAGGTCTTGCCAGACCCCTGGCTTGTGGACCTTACTGTAGGAGATCTGTTGCCAAGTTTAGTGGAACCACATAGTGTAAATAAGAGTGGCAAAAGTTAAACATTTATGTGAGGAGCCAGCTTTACTGTACATTTTAAAAATCTAGGCAAGCAAGATTAGAAAAAGATATTTTTTCTTTGTCTTATTCTCATGAAGAACTGAAGACATCCATCCTCCACGCCCAGGTGAACTTCTGGAAGGAATAAAAGACCAGTGTCAAATGGTAGCCAGCTCTTTCCCTCTACGTCATGATCCTCATGTACTTTTATTATACCTTGGGATCCTAAGGCTATGTTGATCTGCTACATGATTATATAATGCTCCAGGACACCTGTGTAAATAGCAAACAGAGAGGCTTTTTATAGATACTAGATCTTAGATAAGTGACTCTAAGAAGTAATATAGGATCCCAGCTGTAACCCCCTGCTATACATACCATGTATTTTTGGTTGGTTGTTTATTATAAGAAGTACAGAAGCTGTTCCTTGTAACATAATTTTTGTAAGACTCACATGTGTAAATATTAAATTTGCAAATATTAAATGGAGAAGCATTAGAGAAACCACTAAATGAATAACTTCACATTCCTCACTCTGATGCCGATTTCCTTAAATGTTGCTCCACTAACATTCAAATCTGTGTGCTGTTTCAGCCTCAGAGAGGAACTATGCAATCCCTCAGCCCTGGCCCTCTCGGGGTGTAGATCTCAAGCAGCAATCTTTAATGGTAACAGATGTTTGCTGGAATCCTCCTCAGGGCGCTGATGTTCTGGGTCAGGAGCTCGTGGTGTTAATCAAAGCACCCTGTCCCTCAGTGCAGGCTCAGGGCCTGGCCCTCCACTGGGACCCTGTTTGCCAGGGAGGGGATTCTGCTCTAGGAGTCCACAGGGAGAAAATCAGTAGATGCTCTCTTGTTTCAGCTCCATCCCATGGTAGAAGTATCCTGGTGCAATTAACCTGGCTTGTGTTAATGAGGATAGACTAGGATCCGAGAGGGTGAGTTTTACTAATTTTTTTTTTAAATAAATAAGCAATCTTGAGGGAAGAAAACTTGCTCCAGTGGTCCCTGCAGATACAATTCTGGATTGCTGACGAATCACAGTCCTCCTGAAAAAAGTGTTCCCAAAATCTACAGGAAAGAATATTGACTAGTTCCCCCTCTATAGTTGCCTGGGATGGTAAGGAACTACAGCAGTGAGCAAACTGTTGTTTACCAGTGCTCATGGAGGGAGGCTGTTTTACATTATCTCTTTTTAATTATTTACTAGGGCACCTATTAGAAACGAATCATGGTTTTCCTTCTGCAAATAGGGTGAGGAAAATTGAGGCAAGAATACAAAAATGTGGATGTGGCAATGCTGGCACAGCCCTGCTCCTATTTGCAGTGTTAGCAGAGGGCTCTGACCACATAGCTGTAATTAATAGTTGGTGTGTGGCTTGCAGCTGACTGGCCCATGGCTTCCCAGGGTCTCAAGGGTTCCTTATCCAGCCATTTCTTGCAATACAGTGAAAGGAAAATAAGTCACATGGGGCACCACAATCAACAAGAAAGTGCAAGGTAAATTCAATGGCATTGATGAAATTTCTGTTATAAATAAGCTGTGTACAAAGTCTTTTAGATTCCAGCTGCTTTGAACTGTTGTGTGCATTTCTTAAACCATCCATAAGTAAACTAGCTATGATCTCATTCTTACCCAGGCTACACTGGTGATGATATGCCTTTTTTATTGTAGGGGAAAATAGGCAATAATATCAAAAGTGCTTAGTTAGGATACAAAAACACATATGCAGTGTGGCTTGCTGGACTTGAAGTGCCAGAGCCATCAACATATTAGAGTAAGTAACAATATGCCACAATTAATTAATCCAAGAAGAATTTTTAGTGATTGTGAATTTTTTCTCCCATTCTCAGACCGATTTGTCATGTTGGTGTTTATTAATTTAACATTTGATCTGAAAAAAATCCCCAAACTTCAAAGTTCAGCCTGTTCTTTAGGAGCAATCCAAAAATATGTTTCTTCAGGCCCCAGGCATTTCTGAAGTAGCTGAAGTTAAACAAAAAACATTTCTCTCAAACTTTGCAAATGTTCTAAAAGCTTTAAAGTGGCTCCTCACAGGGAGCTGGAGCAGGGAGGGAACCCCTGGGTTATTTTTGTTACTGTGCAGTGGCACAGGGCTTCCTGGTGGAAAGCTCCAGAATTATCACTTTTCTGTGTGTTTGTGTATGTTTTTCCTTCCTCTTTTCACCTCTGTCACTGAGCTCCTCTCTGCCCTGTGCTTTGATCCCCTGTGGAGAAAGTCTGGAGAAGGTAAGGGTTAGATCATCCTTCCAGCAAGGATAAACTGAATTCATGTCTGAATGGGAAGATGACTCACATCACATGTGATTTTTTTCCTAAGCTCCATGTTGGAAGGGACTTTCTTTCCTTGAGGAACTGTCTCACCATGCTGGGCCCTGATGGAAGTGTTTCCTGGGTTTGTTTCCATTTCGGATACTGCGTTTTTGCTTTGCAGTAAAACGGCCTTGGGAAGCCAGTCTGCATTTTGCTGGTTCCTTTTGCTGGTACAACAGCATCCCTGAGGTTATGAGTGCTTTTGAGAGCCCTTCACTGCAGTCATTTTGGTGTGGTCTTAATTCATTTTCCCAAGCAAATACTGGTGTTCACGTAAGATGACAACATGGCTAATCTGCTCTAAGAGCAGGCTCTGAACATATAGAGGCATTTCTAAGGGAATTGCTTCATTACTCTGAGGAGGCCCAACCCATGCTAGTAATTCTGCATCCAGTTTGGTTAATACTGGTGTTTGCTTAAAGGTTTTCAATTTACAGTTCTCTTCTGGAAATTTCTGCCCAGTGCCTCCTGCCTTGTGAGAAGCCCTTTCAGCTCAGTTTTAAGTGAGCAAGAGCACTTTTCAGGATTTGGTTGTCATGAAATGTGTCTCACAGTGGGGAGCCACATTAACTTCTCGCAGACAATTGCATTGTATGTTAAAATATGTGCTGTAGCCCTTACATCATACGATAGCTAGTCGTGCCACGTCACAGGCAGGAGTTTGACATATGTTGCAAAATAAAAGTTGCCAGTCATGGACACTATTTTGGATGTTTTCATCTCTAGCAGTGCTGACATGATCTCTACCAGCAAATGGTCTCCTGCTGAGAGCATAACACAAACACCAACACCCTGATTCCAGATGTGCTACGTGGCATGGGACCAGTGACAAGTGATACTATTTCCATCTTGTATGGTCATGGACAGCCAAGAGGGCACCTTGATATCCCAAAACATCCTGTTAAACTTTTTGTCTCAGTGGCATTAATAGATGGGGTTTGTTTTCTATCACTAGGCACCTGCTTTATGCCAGATGTGGCCTCACTGGGACCCACGGTGTGACCTGGACTCTGCCTCTCATGCCTCAAAAACCCCCTGCACAGCCCCTGGAGCTGTGTCCTCGGTGGCTTTGCTCTGTGTAAGCTGCTCTCCTGGTCCTGTAGGATGTGAAGCACCATGCCTTAGCTGTAAAGCTGTCTTAAAATCAGCCATCCTGAGCAGGAAAATAATTTTGCTCCTTGGAAAGTAGTCACCAAAGTGACATATCCTGAGTGCTATTTACTAGTGCACTCTTGAGCTCTGTCTTTTTTTCTGTCTTTTGGAGATCACTCTTGAAATGGTGAACAAGCTGAGTTAGTGTGGCCACAGCCCTGTCCTTGGGCTCTCACTGAAATATAAGCAAATACAATGGAGGCTGTAGTAGTGACTGCAGGTTGGGCCATTCAGTCTCTTTGTTCATATATTGCTATAGAAAAACTCTGCTGTGGTGTTAATACCTTTGTCTTACACTCCCAAGAAAAGTAAATGGGCTTTATTTGGATTTTCTATGGAAGAAACAGCAGTGCTGTTTTACTTTGTGGCATTTGAATTGACTTTCCACAGCTTATTTGACTGCCTGCTGCTTTTGAGAGAGGCAGGAGAGCCAATAGGGTTTTGTATGGTGAATATTTTGCAGTAGTAAGATACTGGTAATTAGAAGGGAAAATATTTAAAATAGCTGTATGTCTTAATGTCAGTTCATGCTGGCATTTGTGCATGCAGCCTCTCTTTTCTTTTTCTTAGTCATTAATCATTATAAGTGGATATATGTCAGAACTTATAGTTAGATTCAGCTCTTACTGTGTTTCTCATTTCTTGATAAGTTTTGTGTTTTGGAGCTCTGTGAAAAAAAAAAAATCTCAGTCTGCTTTGTGTTTTGTTTTCATGGTATAACAAAGTGACTTGTGGCAATAGATAATTGAATTTCCAGTCTGATTTTCTTTGGGACATTGAAATAATACATTGGATAATGCATTAATGATGATGCTTTATCTGCTGGGGATGCCAGTGTGAAAAAATGGACAAGGGTTTCACATCTGAAAAGCTTTGATAACGTGACTATGAGCCAACCATTCAGTTATGTATTGGATCTCCTTTGGGTTCAGCAGAAGAAACTACAAAAAGAAAAACACAATAGAACAAAATAAATTAGAACAGACCAAGAAGGTTACAGGTTATGAGTAGTTTAAAAAGGAAATCACACTGTGCAAGCTTTTTTCCCTTTTCCCACTGTTGGTACCAAAGGAGCAGAACACTCTTTCCCAGAGAGAGAAATTTGCTGTCACTGGGCAAATACTTCTGAAAAAGCCCAGGGGATATCACCTCTCAAACTTTCTTTTCTTGGTCATTTCATTTTGAAAACAATTTAATTGTGGTATAAACCTGATGAAAGCTGGAGTGCAGCTGGGAGGTTTGAACGCTCAGGCAGGCACTTGCTCCCAGGTTGTGCTCCCTGGGTTGCTCCTCACCATGTGCATTGTGTCCTAAAGCCAACCCAAGCCCTCATCACACATGAATGTTCTGGCACCAAGGGCAGAGAGATGAGTGACTCCACAAGATTGTTAAGACATGGCTTTGTAGCTAAAGTGAAATCTTGCCCGTTGTCTGGAAAAAATGTCACAGTGGGTAGGCTGTAAATGTGACTGTATTTTTACCTACTTCTCTGGTTTTTTAGAAATGTGATTTCAGAAGAAAGTATTTACTAGAACTCAAGCTGACTTCATGGCTATGTCTTCTTTTCTGTCTCTCCACATGGTATTCTGTCCATGGTTTACTAAGTGGTGCAATTTTGATTTTTCTCTTCATCAGAAGTCTAATGGGTGAATGGTGATAAGTTTGTAGCTTTGGAGAGATTTTCTTGGCAGTTTCAGTCTATATTTCTGACAGGAAATCATTTTCTCCCTTGAGTTATGATTGCTGGGTTACATGAGTGCAGTCTAACCACTGCTCAACTGCTGTTTGTTTGCTGTCTTTCTGGTCTTAGAGAAGGCCAAACTGCCCCAATGCAAAACATAAAATTAGATGAATGCTGCTGGAAGGGAATAACATCATCTTCTGTGATCTTTTGTGATTTTATTTTACCACTTCTTATCTGAAAAGCATCTTCAATTCCACTCAGAGTCAAGAATTAAATTTGTTTAGAGAGAGTTCTTCCCATATATGGAAAACAAATGGAACTGGCTCCATTTGTGTGAGGGGTTTTTTGTTTGGTTTTTTTTTTTTTTTTAGTGGAAGATCACTGTGTTCTGCTACAGATGTTTGCAAATGAGCAAACTAGAGTAATATGTGGACCTCATCTTAGATGTCCAGAACTCTGCCCCATAACGTGGCCTGTGTCATTTGGCTAATCCTTGTGTAGTCCACATTAAATGAGTCGTCAAGGCCATAGACCTTGTATTTGAAGGAGTTTGCAAAGCTGGGGAGAGGAACAATGAAGGGGGACAACTGGTGGGAATCATGAACTAAAAGTAGTAGTCTTGCCTAACCAGCACCAGACACAAAGCAGAACTCCACTTCTCTCTTTCTTCCCAATCCTGTGCAGTGAAAATCTTCATGGCATCGTGTGAGTAATGGCTGAAGGATGGAAGAGGGGCTCAGCCTGGCCCTGCTGAGGAGCAGCTCTGTCACCACCTTCTGCAGCTCCTCACCACACAAAGCTGCAGCTGTCAACTTCGATGCTCTATTGAACTTGCTAACGTAATTGTAAAGATCATCTTGAAGTAATTTGATTTTTGTCTCCACAAAGTCACGCAAGTGTTGCTGATTTGTGTACTTGCTGTGTTTATTTTTGTTGGAAGTTCAGTTCTAGTCCATTTAATTAGGAGGCCAGAGGGTCATCTCCCCTCTGTCTGTGCCGAGGCATCAGCAGTTCCCCCATGAGGGGCAGTGGGCTCCAGCAGTGGGTGCAAGCTGTGCCCTTCCTGAGCTGGAGCTGATGGGTGACAACCAGAGCCCCCAGGCCAGTGCCAGTGTCCCTGCCCAGCCCCTCTGGGCACTGCTGGCAGTGGCCAGGGCAGAGCATAAATCCCCATTTCATGGCTCCTGCTGTCACCTGGGAGATCTAAGACCATGCTAATGCAAACAAATCTTGTTAATTCTCATGAAACACATGCAGTTATAGCCCTGTTAACAGCACGGCATTAATTAACTGAGTGGTGCTTGGATTAGGTACTTATTTAATTTCCCTAGCTCGTGTTCATAACCCATAGCAACACAGAACATGTTGTGCTCCAGAAAAGCTGCGAAGGAGAACTGAAGCATGTCTTATAGGTTTTCTTTCTTTGAGGAAAGAAATTAGATACTGGTGCAGTGGTGTCTGATCCCTGTCCCTAATCGTTTTGAAGTCCTGCCCAGTGATGCAGCCTGCATTTTCCCTGGGAACAGAAGAGGTCAGCAGGCTGAGGGAATTTAATACATGAGATCTGGAATATACCTCTAACTCTTCCAGCTAATGTGCTTCTTAAAGGCTGCCAGTCTCAGGTTTCTGTGTGAGCAGAGAGGATGGATGGTATAAAGTGGAGTATAAGGGAAAGAAACACACAGAAGGCTGAGTCAGAGTATTAAAGGTACCCATTAATAACCATCTTATAACTAATTGTTTCTGGCTCAAATACAAGCAATACAAGCTCTAGTCATCTTTGCTGTTCTTGAGTCAGGCTTGTCTTTGCTGGGGAACATTTTACTTAACAAAGTAGGTAGGTAGATTTTTATCAAATGAAAAATGCCTCTGTAAAACGTTCTGACATGGAAATAATTACTGTAAATGCTTTCATGACACTGGAATTTTCTTTAATGATAAAAATTTTCATGACAATAGGATTTTATTGTGGGTTTTACAAGAATTCAGAGTTTCCAAAACTCCACAGGAGAGCATCAGGTCATACCCACTGTTTCTTGGACTGTTAAGGGAAGTCCACAGCACAACCCAGGGGATGGAATCAGTACTCAGAAAAACGTGATTGTAGCAGTGAGGTGCTTCACTAAGGCTGATTAGGAGAAACTGGGAAATTAAGCTGCACATAGAGAATAGGAGCCTCCCCTGTGCTGCCCTCCCCAAGGCTTTGGAGCTGTTAGCTGCTGCATGTGGTCTGCTCAGGAGGATCATCAGCCCAGTGCCCCATAGTGCAGAAAGCAAAGCTCCCCCAGCCCTACTGACCTGGTCTGGGGGAAGGACTCCTGATAGCCTAAGAGGTTATTATTTTTTCTGCCTCAAAACACATCCTTGTCCTCTCTGGCTCTTGGGCATTGGCTACTAAGCAGGAGAGAGGTTGGAGAGGTTATTTCAAACCTGTATGGATGACTCTCTAAATCCCTAATGGCTGACATTATTCTAAGCATGGGTCTCCAGGAGGCTGGAGCCTGTGAGCACTGTCAGCAATCCTGTTTGTATTATGGTTTGTTCTTAATAGAAAAAAAGAGAGTACATGGCAGTGGCAAAGCCATGCCAGGGCTGCAAGGGGGAGGATGTGGAGCAAGGACAGTGCTGTACAGCGGGGCTCTGCTCCAAAAGGCTCCCGAGTCTTGAAAGCAAACCTGCTGCATCAGCCTGGACTGAGGGTGCCTGCAGAAAAGTGTGTGCTTGTAGTTCATTTTAGACTATGTATCTGTCTGGCTGGAAAGTCTCCACCAGAAGATCACAATTTTCCATGTGTTAGTACCTAAAAGCATCAGTGAAGATCTCTCAGCTGCTCCCTCACTCCCATGTCAGTGAGTGAGCAACTGGTGTAAGTGTGGTAAGTAAATGATGAGGTCAAATATGCAGAGTCCACCACATTGTTCTAAAAGTTGTCTGTGAGAAAATGCCAGAGGTTGCAGTATAAAGGCAAAGACTTTGAGGAGTGCTGCAGGAGTTTTTTCTTGTGGACAATGACTAACTTTGTAGAAAGCATAGTAATATATGAGCCTCTCAATTTAATCCAAATTCTTTTTAAAGCTGTTGTCTACAAGAAGTCCCAGTTTCTGAGTTGAATCAATACCAACTTATTTTGCTACAATGACGACTCACTCTGTGTGGAAGTTTTACTTCAGTGATTATTCATTTATTGGCAATGTGAGTGCGTTGAATAAACTGTAAAACCAGTACCATTAAATAAGTAATGCAAATCAGAGATAAAAAATACTTTTTCTGAATTAAGGTCTGTTCGCACACACATTGTTGGCATATTTCTGATTTCTTGCCATTGGTACATTTGCATTCTTCAATACTGCTGAAATGCTTTAGGACTACTACTTCATCTATCTATCTATCTATCTAATCTATCTAATCTATCTATCTATCTATCTATCTATCTATCTATCTATTTTTTTTTTAATGACTTGTGGATTGTGATGGCTTTAGGACCTGGTAGGATGCTGTTGCAGACTCTGTCATTCCCATGAGCCTGATCTTGCTGTTGGCAAATTTACTTGAGCTGGCAGTGTTTCACGGGAAGAGAAAGAGAGATCTGGTCTTTCTCAAAAGATAGTTACCTATGAATGATGTGGATGTTGTTAAATATTTCTGCGCTGCTACATATCAGGTTTAAAAGAAAACCTTTACAACCCCTTTTTTTATCACTGAGTTTGAACAAGACACAATCTATGGACCAAGCAGTGAGAATAGGACCCTGCCTACTTGTATATGCTTTTAAAGAGCACAAAGGCTCGTACCAACGTGGATAAGAATTATTTTATGCACAATGCCTTTTCAGTCTGACTTCTGTTATACAGAGGTATTTGAACTCACAGGGTACTAAGAGAAAACACATGGTCAGCTGAAACATGAGAGAGCCTTTTAAGCAGCGTGTCTTTCAAGTCTGCAGCCATTCCCTGTTGGCCTGGGAGCCGCCAGCTCCCGGGCCAGGGCGAGGCCAGCCCTCCACCGTGTGCTGGGGAGCCACCAAACCCCAGCCCAGTGGGCTACTGGGAGCCACAGCCCTTCCCAGGCAGGGCCAAATGGGGGCTTGAGGAAGTGGTGGGCTTCCAGAAGTGTCATCTTGGTGCAGGGGTTGGACTGGATCGCCTCAGGTTTTGGTAGCATTGTGGCAAGAGTAATGTCCTGGCTGAATTCCAGCTTAATTAAGGTGGAATGGGAAGAGGTGGTGGCTCTGTGTGTCTCCCACGTGGTTTCTGCTTTCTTTGGTAGAAATAGCCAATGAAGGGAATATGTTTTCTTTTCCCATGTAGAAGCCTCAGTTTAGGGTGGAGGTGCTTTTCTTTGACTTCATGGGAGACTTTGATGGCGTGCCAAGCATAAAAAAAAGGAGACACTATTTTCCTACTACACTGTATGTCTTAGATGTGATGAGAAAAAAAATGATTTTCTTAAATTGCATGGGATGTTTGTGGGATTTGATCCCTGGGTAATAGCATGTGGTTTTAGGGCTCTGCATGTCTCATTAGTTTTACAGAACCTCTTGCTCTTGAGTGATACCACATCCCCCAAATTCTTCATCCTTCTCCCACTTACGTTCCTGTGCCTTGTGCTGTCACCACCCACCCTCTCCATTTGCGAGAACATCTTCCCATTTTTGTAGTAAACAGACCTCTACTTTTCTTTCTTCAGGAACTGTCTTTATAATAAACACTTCCTTTAAGACTTTTGTCTTGGATCTGTACAAACTTGACACTAAGCTTTCAAGAATCTAGTGGTTATCTGTTATGTACTATTCTGTCAGCACTCTTAAAGACCTAAAAATATTTTATTAATGTAGAGCTACAACACAATTCAGTAACAGTGTCTACCCAACAAAGACCAGAGCATGTTACAGGATTTTTGAGACACAATGTCCCAGTCACAGTACATTGCGTGGTGTGGTCAATCTATACTTTCCTTGGGGAAAGAAATAAATGTGGGCTATGTACTGTACAGAGCTGAGCATGTTGCTTATACTGGATAAATTGCTAAACAATATAACTCCTTCTGCAGCACTAATGATCAGAGCCATTCCTAATTATGTTAGTGCCTTGGGCAAAGAATTTGGGTAGAGTTGCCACTCCAGCTCCAAAGACTACAGAGTCCCCATCCTCTAGTGGCCAGGGCCACTGACTGGCACAGTGATATCAGCACACCTCCTCAGAGGCTGCAGGAGGCACTGGCAGGTAGAGAGGTTCCTGTTGAGGGCAGAAAGATGTATTAGGCCTAATTTTGAAGTGATTACATGTGAGCATGAGAAATCGCTTTGTTTCCACTTCACTTAGCAAAATGCAATCAATTCCATATTTTCTGTGAAACAATACTCTAGATGACATCACAAAACCAGCCTGATGCCTGCAGTTCTGGGCAGATTTGGTTGGAGACAGATTTTCCATGTAGCCATTTTGTGCAGCCTCAGGACAGAACCAAAATTCCCAGCTCTTTTGAAGGCTCGGAATAAATAACTTTAAATTTCTCCCATTGAATTTCGACATGTTTCTTTTATTGCAGAACTTGGATTTTCATGCCCTTATTTGAATTGTACATTAAAATCTGTTACTTGCCAGCATCCCACCCACATGTAGTACTACGTCTCATGGAAGTCATCACTTAGCTGGAAATGTGTGCACCATATGCATACTCTCAAATCCAAAAGTAGCACCCAGGGGTTTTTAAAACTCAGCCCATAATCTACAGACACTGTAAGAAAAATATAAAAGATAAAAGAGAATATTTTAAGATGCTATAAAATCTTTTAGAAACTATTTTAAACCTCTCTCTGTTATGAGGAATCTGAGGAACATTTATTTTTCTCCTCAAACAGGAGAAAAGATAGGAGAGTGTCCAAAAACTTTTGCAAGTATTTTTATTGCCTTGCAGGAATAGGAAATGGGAAGCTTGGAGGGAGCAGGGGGAATGTTGTTTTCCCAGATTGAGATATCTAAAAGTTTGGAATCCCTATGAATAATATATACACATTGACATACTTCTGGTTGGGCAATGTTAAAATACAGATGGTGTGGAAGCTCCTAGTTGCACATTGATATCACAACAAAGCCTTTTAAAAGAATACTGCACATAATGATGATACTCCTCCAGCAACTGCAACTGTTCTTTCTTAACAGAGAAGGGTTTCCTCGTTGCAAATAACATTTCTGCAAATCAGTCCCCTGCTTTGGGACCTGCCATAGCCTGCTGTCCTTTGACAAAGAAGAAGGGAAGCTGTGCTAGAAAAATGACTTTGCTAGTCTGACAGTGTGAGTTAGATGGGAGTCCGTTATTCTTTTTTAAATGACTTTAATATTACAAAGAAGACTAAGGTGGAAAGAACATTTCTAAAATGACTTCAGGAACAAGCAGAGGCAATATCAAATGTCAGCATTGTGGACAGTTCTGGTTGGGCAATATTTTATATCCTGTTGGCTCAGTTCTGTGTGACTACGCAGGGTAAAAGGCAAGGGAAAGCCAGGCAAGAAGTGTTAAACAAAGTTCACTTTATTTTGATATCTAGGTGTGCATCTTTTGTTTGAAGCAAGAGATCAAAATGTGATTGTCATCACCTTATCAGCCTGTTCCAACTCTTTGTGTTGCTACTTAAAAAAAAACCCCAAACCAACCCATAACAATAAAAAAAAAAAAAAGGAAGAATGCACTCCAGGAGATAGAAGGAACTTGGGTCAGTGCTAAAAAAAAGTCAGCACATTTTAGTAACTAATGGCCCCAGTAGTAGCTGGTGCCAACCATACTGATGACGTGGGCTCAGCTTACTGCTCACAGCTCGTGCTCTGGAGAGGATCCTGCTCTTTACTGAAAGAGTTTTCTCTCCTCGTTTTAGCTCTCACAGTCACTGCATTTGTTTATGTGTTTTTGGTGTTCCAGGCAATAGCTCATTATTTAATCAGGAAACCTTTTCTTCATTTTATTTTTGTTTTGTTTATTTGTTTAAGAGCACAGTCCCATATGTCATTCATCAGCTTGAAATTGAGGAGAGGCAGTCTTTTCTTTTTTTAAAGTTTCGTAAATGATTTTGGTGACTCTTTCACAACCCTGCAGGTGACAGTCACCTGCACACTCAGTAACTCAGTCATTTTTCAAGTAATAATTTCCAGGGAATTGTTAACTAAATTCCCTAAATGACTAGACCTCATCTGAGACTTCTTTATACAAAACACACATCCCACAGACAGCTATTACAATTAAATTATTCCATATATTAAAATATAGCCAAATGTTCGTCAAAGCTCAGAACACATGCAAGTGTAGATTCACATCCTAGGATTGAATTTGTTCCTACAAGAAGATAGCTCTATAGCTGCTTGCTGTAGCTCCCACACGTCTCCTCCTGCTGCTCTGGTATCCATTACTGGCACACAGTGCAGGGAAGGAATTGTCTCTGGATGAGCAGGGATTCCTCTTGTCCTGGTTCCACCTGGGACTGAGTCAATTTTGTTCCTAGTATTACTGGTACAGTGCTGTGTCTTGGATTTAGGATAAGAATAATGCTGATACCACACTGCTGTTTTTAGTTATTTCTGAGCAGTGTTTGTACCAGTCAAGGACTGTTCAGTTTCTCCTGCTGTGACAAGGCACAGACTGGGCGGGGCAGGAGAAGTTGGGTGGGGACATCTCAGGTTTGGTTTCTCACCCAAGATTCAGGTTGTTAAAAGTCCTTGGCCCTCTAAAAGCCCTGAGCTGCTTTGCAAGAAAAAAGCAGAGTCTCCCAGGCCTTGTTTTCAGGTTTCTGGTGATGTTTATTATTTGATATCTCAGAATTCTCTCTGCCCCCAGCCGAGGTCTGGACAGGAGCTGGGACACGAGGCCACTGCCCGCCCACGGGGCCTTGCTTTGCTCTTACACAGATACCCACGTGTCTGTTATTTACAACTCTGTGCCAATGTCTAGTGCCTGTACTAGAAGGGTCATTTCTACCTTGACCCAATCCCTTTATACTACTTTGTGTCATCACCACCTCAGAAGATGGGGGATGAGGAAGAAGGAGAGGAACTCAGGGCAACACCCTAAATCCCCCATTTTGTCCCCCATTTACCTCTATTCTAAGAACCCCAAAACTACAAAATTTTTCACCCCGTGCTGTGCTAAGCTACTATTTTCACACCTTTGAGGTTTGTAATTCCTCTCTCAGTGTTGGAAGCCTCTCCCATGGACTAAAATCAAACCCAGTGCCTTCCTGGGCTGTGTGCCAGGGTCTCCAACCCCCCTGGACCAGCTCCACACCCCCTGTCCAGGGTTCAAACCCTCTTGCTCGGGTCCCAGGTCGTCCAAAGGGATGCCCTGGACTCTGACAGGGACACAGCAGGGACAGCTGGTCCCCACTGGCCAAAGGGATATTCCAGGCCCAGTGGCACCGTGCTCAGTGTCTCACAGGATCACTTAGGTGGGAAAAGACCTTTAATATTGTCCAGTGCAACCACTGACCCAGCACTGCCCAGGCCACCACTGGACCATGTGCCACATCTACACATCTTTTAAATCTCTCCATCACTGCTGGTGGAGCCTGGGCAGCCACTTCCAGTGCTTGACAAGCCTTTTGAGGAAGAAATTTTCCAACTAGAAATATCAAATGAGGGGATTAAACATCCATTGGGGCAACCTGAAGCCATTTCCTCTCATCGTATTTCTTGTCACTGGGGAGAAGAGACTGACCCCCAGCTTGCTACAACCTCCTTTCAGGTCACTGAGGGAGAGCAGGGGAGGGAGGGGACTGGCCCAGCCACTGCTTCCTCTGCTGTGTCTCAGAGGCTTGCTCCCTCAGGGGACACTCAGGACTTCAGGAGTGGGATACATCCCTTTTCCTCTGCTATTTATCCTGCTGCAAACATCGGTGGAGCCTGACAGAGGTTTTGATGCCTCTGGAGAGCCCAAGGACACCAAAATATTGGTTAAAGCTTCTCCAGGGACTGATTAGGCTACCTCCTTGGTGGCTTTATGCCAGAAGAACATCACAAATGCACTCCTAATACCTCTCAAGAGCTGATAAAAGACTGAATTTTAAAAAACCCACAATGGATTTTTCTCATTAGACAGATGGATGCTTTTTATGAGCTCTATGTTGAAATGCTGATTTTTGAAATTCGTGCTACAGAAGTTACTGTTTGCTCCATTGACAGCTCTTATGTTTGGTGTCAGCATGAGAGCTTTTTGTCCACTTTGTTTCTGAAATTGTAGCTGGCTCGTGTCTGGAAAGGCAGACAGGAACCAATAGTTTGCTTGTCTAGTTCTGGCTTTAGTGTATTATTAAAATGGTAGTTGTGATTTTCCAGGTTAAATTTAAATTAGGTGAGATTCAGAGAGCTTCACATGAAGAAGAAATGAGTGTGTGTGCAGCTGTGCCAGAACAGGAGCCACCAGCTCCCAGCAGGCCAGGGAGAATCTCTGCTCCATGGGTACCTCGTGGGGAGCCCTGACATCTGCAGAGCTCTCACAGGAGGAACAGGGAGTCCTGCTTCCTCAGGACTTCCAACATCAAGACCTCTCTTTCTGCTGATTTTTAAAGGAGCAGGATGAGAAATTATAAAGCCTTATTTATATATATATAGTATTAAAACTGTATATTGCAAAATTTAGCATGTATCTTTCTTAGGCAAATAAATTCTAAAACTGTATATTCCAGTCTTCCCGTAAGTAATAATCCTTTTTTATTTGGAAGGAAATATGATTTGCACTCAGTTTATGTAGTTTGTTTAAGCATTTTTAAATTGAAATGTACTTGAGCTTCTAAGCAATCCATAGAGGCTTCTTTGCCATGATGTTATTACCAGCTGTCCACATTTTATGGGCATTTTGCTCTATCTCATTAGAGGAAATCCTGAGGGTGCACTCTGTGGAATTTTGTGTATTGACCCAAGTGTTTTGATTTTCTCTTTTATGGTGAACTTTACATTAATTTGTAGAATTGATGTGGTCTTGGACTGCATAAACATTTGATATTGGCCAGAGACATTTGTGACATGAGGAGCAAACTGGCCTTTCTGCTGGTTTCCTTGGTGTGAGCCCTACAAGTCACTGCAGCCCTTGCAGGGCTCCAGGCTCAGACACAGCTGAGCTGTGCCAGACTTGAAAGAGCTCAGACAATACATGGGTACACAATCTGCTTTGGGGCTTGGTTAGCTTCTCTAAATTATACCAAGTGTCCCTCCCAGTGACTCCAGGCAGTGTTTCAGCAGGTGAGAACCCCTTGACACAAGTAGGTGTGCTTTTTTGTGGAACAAAACAAAAACAGGGGTCCACAAGTGCTGTAAGAGGACATCTGGTACCAGCACAGCACACCCCTGAGCATCTGGATACAGAGTCCTTTCAAGCCCTGATGCAATGAAAGGTGAATCCTGGCTCTTGAGCTCAGCACTGACCACATCCCACTTCCTGAACATCAGAAAATGCAAATATCTGCCAGGGCTTGGGCTCTGTCCCAGTCCATGCCATGGCTATTGCACCCTGGGATTACTTAGGCTGCTGTTCTTTTGGAGACATGGGACATCAGAGAATTTTCTGGAAGCATGCTTGGTTCTTGGTTAATGCTTTTAAAAAGTAGCTCAGTCGTAGGTGAGTGAAAGACCTGATGTCTGTTCAAGCTCCTGTGGAGAAATAGCTGATTACAACTCAATTCAAATACTGGAATTTGAAGGAAATGTATGATTATCAAATTATATATGTCATCATATGTATCAAATTATGTATGTCATCCATGGGGAAAATTTCTTAAGCATTTAAGTTTAGATACTTACTGTACTGCTTTATTTTAAGAAAAGAAAGGATACTTTTACCTTGTAACACACCATGCTGGATCTGGGGCACTGTGCTCTTTTTGCCATCCCCTGATCTGTGCACTCTTTTTCTCAGCAGAGAATTAACCTGATTGAGGAGCAGAGTTCATGCCCTTGTGTGTTCCTCTTCTATTGAAACTCTGATTTATATTTTTAACACTTTATTTATTCCTACCTTATTTGCATAATTGGAATTTTTCAGTAATATTTTTATTGCAGAAAGAAAGTGAGAAATTGAATGTTTTGGCCAAATTAGCCTACTTCATGTTAGTTTGGCTGGCATGTTAATTTTCTCAGTTTGATCTGAAATAGCAATTACATCATGATGAAAGTCTAGCATAGGTTTTGCCTATACATTGCACGTGTTTATTAGCAAGTTTGGGGGGTGTGGGTTAAATATTACTTTCACTTGATTTATTATTTGTGGCACTGCTCTTTTTTGACTGTGTATGCATATATGTATATGCATATAAACACACATATGTTATATAAAAGATGGTAGTGTGTGGTAGTAAATACATTTCTTGGCCTGAACTTGGAATGTCAGCAGTAGTCATGAGTAGCAAATTTAATACTTGCCAAGCTAACATAAGAAGATAAGCAAATATTTAATGTTATATATGGTTGTTTTATGGGCTCCGATCTGCACACGTGTTCTCTTTATACTGCTTTTGTTGGAAGGGAGATAGCTTTTTCTTCAAGTTAAAAATCTGATTTAAAATTTTGAGTCCCCAGGGAAAGCTTCCACCCAATGACTGGTCTTTTTCCTGAGAAAATCCTTTCTGTTAATGATGGGAATCAGCTCAGTTGAGGACAGAAAAAAAAAAAAAAAAAAAAAAAAGCCCCCCAAACAAAAACAAACAAACAAAACCCCACCAAAACAACAACAACAAAAAACAAACACAAAAAACCCCTCCAACTGAGTTTCTTTGCTGTTTCCTTGGGTCACATCAAAGCCCAAGCATGTAAATACTTATGTATGTATTAAACTTTGGTACTTTGAGTACTCTTAATGATTCAAACTAAATTCCTCATGGCAGAATAGTTAATCATGGGAACAAATGTTTGCAGGTTTGGGTCCCAAGGGTGTTTTTGCTCTTCAGCTGCACCATTTCAGCATTTTGGTATTCTCCTATAACTCTCATGTGTGGGAGTGGTATGCACTGATCAGGTTATACCATATCTTACAAAGTAATAGCAAAATATATCTGTGTGTTCTCTTCTGACTGTCTGTTGTTGGTCTAAATACTCCTTCACTAACTGCTTTAAAATGTTGGTTAAATGTATACGAGAATGGTAGAAACCCTCATCAAAAATTGCAGGGAGGAGAATGAAATGCAACATTACCATGATGAAGTGGCTGGTTTGATTCTTTCTTTTTTAAGCCTTATTTAACTCCACTGCACTGTTATATAAATCTTTAGGGAAAAATGTTAATGCTGATTTAATTTGTATTTAGTGAACAGAATTTTGCAGGCCGTTTGTGGTGTTTGGGTTGACAGGACCCAGCTGGAGCATGTACAGGTGTGCTGAATGCAAATATTTAATCCTGGTTCATCTAAAGATGGTCTATTAAAAACCCAAAATGAAATATGGAGAAAAAATGTAACATTTCCTCCCTTAATTGTATCAAATAATGTACTCTTAATTTAGATACTTGCATTTCAAAATAATTTTTCTAAGTTTAACTAGTGCTCTAAGGGAAATGAAGTGCTTATATTTTCCTTGCAGTGTGTTGCACTGTGAGGGAGTTTGTGTGTCGTGGTGGTAGCAGTGCTGGAGCAAATGGGCTGCCATTCCAAATTACCTTTTAAGTGCTTTTTAATATCTCTAGGAGATGAAGGGGAAAATAGGGAGTTTGTGATTTTCATCCTGATTTACAGGACTGTATTTACATAGAATTTATGAAATGCTTCAGTTTCATATTGAGTTTGTTTCATCAGCTATTTATTTGGAAAATTGCTGAGAAATGTTGCACATACCTTTTGGGTTATTTTAAATGGACAGATTTGCTTTAAAAGAGGTTTTAATCTTTATCACATCTGTGGTGGATTTACTACACTTCCTGTAAAACATTTTGTGAGGTAATGAATATAACATTAACAAAGCCTACCTTTTGTGTGTCAGTCAACATGACTTGACTTTTTTCCCCTTTTATTCCATTAGATTTTTTTTGGTCGGTTTTTTTCTCCTAAAAATATTTACACATAAAATGCATTTTAAAACATAATCTAGATGAGAAATATTTGAAGTGAACCATCAAAGGTACTTTGATAGTAACATAAATGATAATATTTGTTAAATTTTCATTAAAGCATACATTTAACTTTCTAGATATTTTTAAAAAATCAAAGAAAATAAAAATGGATATCTGCATTATTACCCTAGTTTAGAGTAGCCTTGTACTTTGTATTCTGCCTATGTTTGTATCTTGACTTTTATTTCTGTTTTATAAATGCAAATGAGAATGCTCCATATGCAAATAAAAGTGCACGGCACACGTTTTCTTAAACATTCCATTTATCTGGATAGTTTTTAAGGGAGAGTGCTGAATGTGTACTCTTTTTATGCAGTTCTTCATATTAGAGTGAAATATTGCTCTTTTGCACTTGTCCAGAGCTGTGGTGACCTGAGTTTTTTGCCATTAGTCTTCCATCTGGAAATTCAATCCACCTTCCCAAGGGCTGCCTCTTCCCCCACTGAGCAGCTCTGCAAGGTGCTGGTGGGGGGAACTGGCTGTCTTCCTGTTGCTGCAGAATGGCATGCTGTGATTTAAATAATCCATCCTTGCAACTTGGACCTTTCCTTTTTGGTAATAGATTATTCCTAAATGAACTTTAATAAGAGTGCTGGCAGGTAGTTAACAGCAGCAAAGGCAATCATTCTGAGTATATGTCAGAGCCATAAAACTTAGGAAAGTAAAATATAATGAGGTTTTTTGTCTTATCTGCATGGTGAAAAGGATAGGAATAGAAATGAATGGATTTGAGGACCTCATGTTTATTTCTTTGATAAGTGAAATAAATTCTTTGTGCCACATGCCAGTGGAGCAGTCATTTTTTTGGGGACATTTAAGCAGCTGTTTCATCTGACCTGTAAAGGCTGAGCTCAGATTTAGCTATTGCTGCTAAACCTGGTACCTCTCCCACTTCCAGTGCTTAACAAGTGTGACTCCAGCTCCAGAATTATTTACTTTGCATGTTTACTGACAAACTTCTGCTGGGTTTTTTCTTTGTGCCAAGGATCACCTGTATCCAAAAATGCAAAACGTCACCATGAGAGACCAAATAACTCCCCTGCCTTCAGTGGGACTTGTTGTACCTGCCTGTACTCAGGGTCAGGCCCTGCCATGGCCTTTCCATGCACAGGAGGTGGAGGGGAGGCAAGTGCTCACCTGGGACAGGGGGAGATGAGCCCTGGCCTGGCATTGCTGGGGGAAACCTCCTCTTCCCTTGCCAGAGCAGCAGCTCTGGGTCAGCCACAGCCAGGTGTGAACAGTCCAGATTGTTCCCTCATCCAGACACGTGACAAACATCCTGAAACCTGCACCAGCAAACCCAGATTTTTTGGCCAGTCAAGCTGCAGTGGCAGTAAGTTACTGCTGTGTCAGTTCTGCAAAACTCTGCCTGGAGCTTGGCTCATTCTTATGCTTGCCAAAGTTTTCTCAGAGGCTGTTTTGGGTTTTGACTTTTTCTTGGGAGTGAAGACAAGATGCCTCAAACAGGGCAGTGACAAATGCAAAAAGAAACAGTGAAAAATGAGACAACAAGGATCTTAAGGAAAAATCATAAAAAAGATCACATACAGGCTACCCACTTATGCCAGCTCAGCTTTCGGGGTGTTTTTCTAGACTCAGTTAATACATAGCACAGGTTTCCCTTCAGTTAGGAAAAACATTAAAAATATATTAATCATCCTTAAACAAAAAAACATGTGTTTGAATGACAGGGGAAAAGCATGCAACATCAAAGTAGATGTTTCTGAATTTTGAACACTCCCTCCATACCTTCCTCCTGAAGTAATTCCTAAAATTTAAAAAACATCTCTGCCATCCCCAGGCCCAGCACTGGTGCCTGTGGACCACTGTGCAGCTGGGCTCAGGGTTTAGGGGATGGATCTGGCACCCTGGGCATTTGCAAGATCATGCCCCCACATCCTACCCTCTGTATCTAAATAATTCAGATTCAGCTGGGAATCCTTGTGAAGAGGACTGTGTCTTCTCTTGCAGCAGATGAAATGGAGTGGCTGTGCTTTCAGAACAAAGCAGCATTATGACCTTTAGCTTGCCTTTAATGTGGGGAGTTGTTTGTCATCCACTGCAGCAGCATTCAGTGACAGAAGGGACAAGAATGAGGCAGGGGAATGGGAACAAACCTATTGGCATGCAACTTGTGGGTATCTAAACAAGCTGAATTGGGGCTGTAAATGCAGAGCAGTTGCTTTATGCACCAAAACTGCTCTTGTTCACCAGGGACTGAGAGGTCTCTGTTTATGCAACATTAAAGCACATCAGGATTAGAAACCCAGTGCTTTTAGCAGTGCAACAGAGGTGAGTGGTCCCTATCCCCACAGGCTGCCTTGGCAGGGCTGTGCACGGTGCCTCTGTTAACTGCAACACCCGGGCTTAGAAAGACTTAAACATGCATTTTATCTGGCCTCTATTCAGGAACCATGTAGGCAATTTAAACAGCTGCTTCACTGAGGTCCATGAGCCAGAGACACTGAAGATGCTTTCTGAACTAGGTCCCAATCATGTGGTCAGAGGAAAGAGAGGGGAAGAAACAGCAAACTGGAAGGAAAAAAAAGTAAAGTATTTCCAAATAGAAATTTGTGCATATGCACAGATGCAACTCAAGAGGTGTCAAAATAATAACCTTAAATTTAAAAATACTCAATAGATATTGGGAAAAATGGGCAGGCTGATATCAGAGGAACATGAGTGCAAAAGAAAACAGATTTTGAAAATTTCTTCTCACTTTGGTTATTATAATCTGGTTGTTAAATTTGTCTGAGATGAATATTGTCAGAAAAGGACTTCAGAGCTAGTTCTAGATGAGTATTTGACTTGACTGAAATGAGAAATTAGTATGTGAAATGAACAACTGGGTGCTGTGTTCAGCAAGCAGGAGGATCAGTTTCACAAAACATCAGAGCACATAAATGAGGCTATGGGGCTCACTTGTCTCTTTGTGGAGCTTTCCAGCCGTGCATGAATCTCAGCAGCCCCTGGAGAGTCTCACTCCAGCCCAAAGGTTATATGCTGCCCCATGGCAGCTTTTTGACAATTTATGAGGAATTGTTAGAGAAGACAAGGTCAAAAAGCCAGATTTCACCCTGGGAGCAGAAGGCAGAAGATGGGGGAGTTCATTCCCATCCTTGAGCCACCTTTGAGATAGTCCAGTCTCTGGGAGCTTCCCATTGGTGTGGCAGGGCCCCCTGTGCTGGGCAGCCAGCTCCTGCAGGATGTATTGCTTTTTGTGTGGTGCTCCTCTGGCAGAGATCAAAGAAACCAGCACCCAGTCCTCCCCCAGTACTACAGGTCCTCAGGCCACTGTGCAGAGCAAACATCCCTTTTCCCTGTTTTGGTTTTCTCAGACACGTAGAACTATTCTTAGAAATCCTGCTTCTGGCCTCATTATCTATTTTGTCTATCTCTTATTGTAGCACTTTATTTTCCTTGAACAACATCTTAAACATGCCAACATATCCAGCACAGCTAATTTGCAGACCAGCAAACTTGTTTTCAGCACCTTCTAATCTCTTAGAGTTTTCTGTAGCAGAGCCAGTCTGTGAGGAGTCAGTTCTTTCATGGATCAACCCCTGTTCCGAAGCACCAGTGGTTTTACATCTAACATTCCCATCTGCCACACAGGACTTGCAAGAGTGAATATCATTCCATTTACTGCTGAACTGCGTAGGTGGTGTTGGAAGTTTGTTTTTAAACATGATGAAAACAGAAGTCCTGCTTACCCCTTTCTCCAGTGTCACCTCAGCAATCATAAGAAATTTCCAAAAGAGGTGCAGCCAAGCAGCCAGAGACAAGTGACTGGTCTGACTGTCTCTCTCTTCCCTGTGAACTGATGGGGAGGAAGAAATGACCCTTGGGGCTGTGTTTTTGAAAGTGTAACAGGTTAAAAAGGAACTAGTACAGAGAATTAGTCCTTTGTTAAAACCTAGGTGCAGGTGAAGCCCCCAGCTCCTTACGACTGGAAGTTTGGAGGGCCAATGTTGGAGGGTGTGCCACTGACACTTGTCTTTAGGTGTATCCTCAGATTCAGATGAACCCACTCCTTGGCTGCCAGGGCTGCTGTCAGAGGCACCACAGAGCTGGGTGAACCTTTGATCTGATGCAGTACTGACACCCTTGTATGAAAAGCTTGGGTCTTGTCTTAAGGAAGTGAGCAAGTTTCTGTTGCAAAGTTAGAGCAGCCAGTCTCACCATTTAAAATACACATCCTTGCTTACCATACTTCTGGTTGTAGAACACCTCTGAGACTGGAGAGCACCAGGAACACAAAATATGTGCTGTAGGGTATACTGCCTGCAATTATGGGTCTAAAAATTCCAGTAATGCATCCAGTATCTACTGCTCCTCTCACTTGTTCAGCCCTGAAGAAAAAGACAAATGCTCTTTTCTTTCTATGCTAATTGGAGTGAGGAAGGAGATAGCTGGTAAAACCTACTGATAAGATTTAGACAAAGGTGCCAACAATTCCCAAGAAGATGTGGAACATAAAATGTAAAGCTTTTCCCAGAAGAGCGATTTCTAACCACACTGCTAATTCTGAAAGACAAATGCAAGAGAAGTACTCACTGTTTACTCTGTCAAATAAACTTCAAACGTAGCACGGACCTCCTTCACTCCCAGGCACAGACAGGGATACTGCTGTGATGTCAAATTTGTCCACCACTTCTCCAGCATCTTTTACTTTTTAATTTATGACTTGTCATTTGTTATGCAGCTTCCCTGTGTTCCCAGACCTTTCACACAGCACATTGCTAATGAGCTCCTTTTCCCTGAAGATAGGAATTGATAAATGCTGAGCAGGCAGCAGGCTGCCCTTTATAGAGAAGCTTCCTCCCAGTAAAAGCTGTAATGGCAGCAGATGTATTGTAGAATCAAATGGGATCAATATGTTTTGCTCCGACTGAAGACAGTTAGGCTTACCCTGAGCAAAGCAGAGGTGAATTCCAAAAGAGATGTTCCAGGTCTCGTATAATGGGGATTATGAGACCACTGAGCCATATAAGATATTTTAAAGCCTATTCAGCAAGCTTGCTGGCAAGCTTGCTGTATAATCAAGTATCAAATGGCCAGTGGTGTGGAGTCCATCCACATAACTTCCTTGTTTACTGTGATATTGAATAGAGGAGCATCCACAAGATCTTTGGAGTGTGCTGCAGGAGCTACCCCTGTCCACCCTGTCTATGAGGGCATTGCCTTTCCTGTGGTGTTCCTTGTCAAAATCAAAAACTGCCACAAGTGACTCATTTTCCATGAGTGATGAGGCTTCGGAAGGAAGATATAAAAAGAGTTAATGGAAGCAGGGGGATGTTTCTGAGTCAGCTGGCCATGTAAATTTTGAGTGGGGCTTCCCAAACATAACTTCCAATATTTGAGTTAAGTGAATTAACAAGGAGCTATTGAAGCAATGAGCAATGAGCACTGGATATTTGGCTGCCACGATGTGGTTTTGATCACAGGCACGTTGGAAGGACTGTACAAATTTCCTTTCTTTACTAAAAGTTTTAAAGTACCTAATTTGTGTTTTGGGTTTTTTTCAAACCTGTGAGATAAAATATAACTACCCTTTCTTTTTGTATTGATTTTTACCCATCCTCTCAACCCTCCTTCCTTGTGATGTGATCTAATTTTGTCCTCTTTCCTGATGGTAAATGAAAACATCTTGGGAATGCAATATGGGCACAGGCACAAACTTTAAAAGCAAGGAGTGATCAAAGACGGTGCTGGCTAACCACTGAACAGCTTCTAATTAGCTTTCAGCTATCTTTATAGAGAGCAAACTGAATGATAAGGAGTAATTATTCATAGATAGGCCACATAATTTAGACAAATAACTTGTAAAACACAGCAATCAACCTGCACTGCGATCTCTTTTTTAATTAGAATTCATATTTGGGATCGGTGGGAGGATCCTTCTGGTTTAAAAGTGGGGAAAGATGCAAGCTGTAGGAATTAGAGAGGGAAAAGTGTAATAATTCACCTGCTTATCTAGATAAATGCAAGCCAAATGTGGCATTCTTGCCTTGCTGCATCATTGCAAAGAACTAACCTTGTCACAGTGAAGCTTTAATATCTTTCCCTGTCTCAAAGGAGATACACAAAATATTCAGGCGTCGCATTATGGGAAGCAAGGGGTGCACAGCTAATTTGCTTTCAGCATATATTGTAAAAGCCACTAGACGTCCAGTTTCAATGCAGAATTTAACCATCTCTTTTTCCAGGACATTAGCATATATTTGTTGGGTGGTACTTTGTTTCTGCCTTTCTGGGGTTTTAAACATTTCTGGGTCCTTCCTGATATTTGCAGCACTTCCTAATTAATGTGTCATGCATATTTAGTTAGTGTGCTGTGTGCTTCCACTTAGAGATATTAATAAAGATGTTAAATAAAATTGGTTCTAGTATTTATCCAGCAATCACTTGCTCTTTGCCCTTATAAAGACATTTATCACAACACACTCTACCCACTGCATTTTTTCTCTTTCTCAATATTCTGTTGCTATATTGGTCTTGGCTGTTTCTAATGGAATCTTCCCCAAACTATAATCAAGAGTCTGATATTAAGAATTTGTACTTTTGTATATAACTGAATTTTTAAAAATCTAATTGAACTTATGTTGTTTGGATTTTTCAGCTTGTAGAAATTTCAGCAGTGTAACAATTTCTCCACTTGCAGCCTTGGTTGCTGCTGATTACTGTGTGTCATGGCAAGGCCCTTCATTATCTATTTTGGCTGATTGCTTCATTGCTTCCTAAAGGTAGATTTATTGCACCATTCTTGCATGCACCTTTCCCTCCCTTTCAATGATTAGCCATACCTTTGCTTTCCTGCTCCTCCCACAGCTTGTTGCCAGTTCCTGCTCTGCTTAATCTTTGGAAATTACTCAGTTGTTACTCATAATTCAACCGATACTGAAATATTTTGTTTCAGTTTAGTAAATATGAATTCTCAATACTAATATATCATGCTTGGAAAAACACCAATGCTGTATTAAGAACCTATTGATGTACTAAAGTGAAATGAATCTCAGAAAGGAATAATTCATTCCAAATTTTAATGAGATCAGTTGCTTTAGTTTTTGAAAATGGTCAAACTTGGTTTAGCATTCAGTCATAGATACAGAATCAATCCTCTATTTATGATGTACCTGAGAACACTCACTGCAAGCAAATTTTTTAAAATATTTTTTTTTATCAGTACAATCTCACTTTTTAAAGGCTCTTCATGAATGCAATATGATGAAAAATCATGGGAAAACAGGGTAGTGTTTGAGGATGCAAGTATGGTTTAGATGAACAGTGCAAATACTTGTAGTGCAGGCTGGGTTTTCACCATGTTAAGGGAACCGGGGACTTTACATAAACTCCACCTAGCACAGAAAGTGGCTGCCAGGTTTCTTATGAAAAGGAGATGACAGCAGCACATTCAATTTATTTTGAAAATGTATTGGCTGCCAGTCAAATACCATACTGGTTTTGAAATTGCTTTCCTTGTTTGTAAGGTGTTACACCGTCTCAGCCTATCTATTTGACACTCTTTGTCCCCACATTCCTGGTCAATCCCTGCGATTTGCTCCGTTCCAAGAGTCCTCTAAAGACAAGGATTTAATTTCTTACTGACAGTTTCTTCTCCAGAAGTTAAGATTGCCCTTGATTTTCACTGGAGCCCTGATGGAGGATTTCCCTGACCCAGTGGAGCAGTGGCTCTGAGATGGGGCTGGGCACACTGCTGAGTGCCTTGTGGAATTCGTCTCTCAGTATGACATTGTCTGCAGCTGTCTTGCACTGCACAGAGTAAGAGAAGAATCAGGCTTTTGCTTGTTTGAAAGCTAAATACAAAGTGGTAACTTCTTTTTCCATTTTCGCTTTTCTGATGCATTGATTACACTTAAAAACAAAAACAAAACCAAAAAAACACAACAAAACAAACCCAACCCAAAACCACCAGAAAAAGACTCAAAACCGCTGAGGGTTAGTTTTCTGTGCCAGTCATTGTGCAATATTTTCATGACAGCTGGTAGAAACATATTTTTTTGTCCCATGTCGGACTTCATCTGATTTTTTCTTTCAATTATTATGCAGGAAATCTTTACAATTTATGACAGGTTTTTATTTTGTAAAAAATTAATGTCAGATACGCTTGTGAATTTGTTTCTCCACCACACATTTTTTCCGCTTTTATTGTTTTCTGCTTTTTTTCCTTTGCTCTCCTTTTTTGCCTGCACTTTGTATAAAGTTCTCCAGTCATGACTTTACATGTCAAAAATGCCTTTTTCTGCCTTCCCACTCACACATATTGAGAAACATTCCAAACTTTGGTAAACTAGAGTGGTAATGTTGTAATGCTCCACACTTTACCATGTTTCTTCAGCTTTGGAAAAACATTTGAATGCTTTGGACTGTGCAGCTCTTAGCATGACAGTGACATCAGGGGAGAGGGAAAGAAGAAGAGAAAAAAAAGAGAAAGAAGAGAAAGGAGCCAATATTCTTTCTCAAGGACCTATATATTGGCTTTTCCCCTTTTTTCCTTGAAGAAAAATTTCTCTAAAAAGACAAACTCACCTTGCTTTCTCCACTAAACAGGTGGTAAATGGTACTGGAAATTTTTGGTTTATTTTTACAACTACTTAGTTTATTTTCTCCAAGTCACTAAAGAACGTGATTTATTCTTTTGCTTTTTCATTTTTTTTTTTTCCCCACAAAGATATCATCTTTCCTGCTGTTGTTTAATGTTTTACAGTTTAATTAAGTTCATTCCATAATTTAAAAACCACAAATAGGCGTTTTTTCCAACTCAAATAAGATGGTAGTTCAGGATCAAATAAGCCACCGCCAGTGTCACCCACTGCCACTCATTGCTGTGACCTGAGTGGGACCTGGAACCTCTCCACCTGCAGTGCCCCAGCTGCTGAACAATGCCTCTGTTGGCTCTTGTTTCCCAGGGGTTTGAACTTTTGGATTTTTAGAAGACATTGATAATTAACAATACCAGCTTAAAAACTCCCAAAACTTAAAAAAGAAGGTGGTTACTGGCCGAGCCTTTTGTGGGCAGGTACCAGGCAGAAATAAAATGAGGTATTTACAGTTGTGCTGCCAATTAAGTCCATGGGAAAGTAAAAATAAGTGTTCTCTGTGTATTCTTGCCTTTTGCATGTAGAACGTAGTTGTACAAAAGTAATAATAATTGAATCCCTGCTTTCCTTTTTGCCTGACCACTAAAAATGCTTATTCTCCCTGGGGAGACGAACCAAGATGCTTTGCCAAGGGTGTGTTTTATTTCTCTCAGTACTTCTGCTGCTCTTTTTTCTTTAACCAATGTGGTGTATACTCATAATTTTTTATAAAGCACAAAATAAGTATAAACATAGCTGTGCATAGTTACAACTCTCCAAAGCCAGGTTCCTTTCCAATAGCTTCTGTTCCCTTCACTCCTGCTCTTATTTTTAAATTTTTCTTGGACAGATGGTCCTATCTTTATTATTCTTTCAACATTGCACAGTTTCTGTCCAGTTCTGTGTTAAGATGTGTGCATGAATTTCATACTGGTACTAAAGAGTGAATTAATGGTGCTGACTTCTTTACAGGACCATGTCAATACCTCTTATTTCATATTGGCAATATCCCTTCCATGTTACACTTACTCCTTCGCTGAGGAGCAGTAATTTCACTGATTTACTAAGCTTGGTGATGTGCACAAATGGAAGGAAAGATGAGGTACTGCAAAGTATTTCTACTTGTGATCTAAATGGAATATTCAGTTAGCTGTTACTCTCCTGGGCAAAATTGGAGTGCTTTGGGAGTAAAACAAGCAGAATATTTGTTGTAGTTTTGTTCATTTGGATCAAAATTAGGAGTAGTTTGCCTTTGTGTCTTGCAAGTGGAATGGGTCAGGGAGAATTACGTGAAATAAAGCTGTCTTTGGCCAATTTCTAGATTAAATGCAAGTGAATGAACTAATGTTCTGCATTAGCAAGTTTTCATATGATCTTTTATGTTTGTTAAGTGCTTACAATTTTTTCCTCAAATTTACTCTTTGAATCCTGAACTGTCTTCAATCCACCTCAACAATTATATGCCTGGCAGTATCCCAAAGACAGCAGCAGTCTCTCCCATGGTGGGATGCCAGAATGAGAAAATAATAAAAAAAATCCAAACAGGCAAAGAAAGCATTACTACCTTTCTTAATGTATGCTTTTCACCAGCAAGGAACCAGTATTTACAACAGGAGAAAAAGCCTTATAAAATACTACCTGGATGTTAATGCTTGTGCTCCCTTTTTGAGTTGCTTAATACATAATAATGATCTTCTTCTGTGGAAACTTTCTTTGATATTCTGACTCCATTGCAATGAACTGCTTCTGTCTCAGAAAGAAAAGCTGTAGTACCAGATGGGAATAAATAAAAACAAATATATCCAACAAAGGGAGTGCTGAGCTTGACATAAAGTTTACTAGCAACAAGTAGAAAGAACATAAATACAATGCACTAAAAATCAGCATAACTATAGAAACACCATTAGAGGGAGCTCTGTTACTTAGGCCAATAGTTTCAATCTGACAGACTGGTAATGAAGCTGCACATTTGATTAAAAAATAAAATAACTTCAGCTCTAAGCACAGCCATCAGAAGAGCACTCTGAATGTGGGTATCTTTCTTGCTGAAAGAGCATATTGGTGTCAGGCTGCTCCATGTAATAGTATCTGTAAAAGTAGAAGCTCTAAAACTGACTCAGTTTTTTTTCATTTTCCTTGTTCTCCCCTCCCTCCATCTTCTGCAAAGTACCGAGATATTGGCTTGAAAGTAATTGTTCTTTAGCCTTTCAAACATGTGCTGTTTGTCTGCTTTTATTTTTTTTTTTTGTGCCTAGTCCACATGTATGTGTGTAGTAAGTGAGCATAGGAAACTGTGGGACCTGGGACTGGAAAATTTATTCTATAATGTTATCTCTACGGAATGCAGAGATGGAAGGAAAAAAAAATGTATCTTAGAATTAGCTAGTGATGAAATGTAGAAATAATAAAAAAAGAAGTGAGAAAATATCACTATTCTCTTACTATATATCTACTTTAGAGTGCATGAGGTGTAATTCTGTAATTACTGTGGTATTTTTTACATTCCTTATTTTTCTTCCTTTTCTGAATCTTATAATTACTTAACATAGTTTATTAATCAGTTAAATGCTAGTCATTGAAAAATCATTCTGTTTGTTTCTTACCAGCAGTAGATTTGATTAGATTTCCCCACCTTTGGTCTACATAGTACTTAATGCTTGTTCTTGAAGGGGTTTTTTGGCTGTCAGTTTGCCTCCTTCTCATCCAGTGATGCTTAAACCAAGGTCTGCATAAGGGGAGAATTCTAAAATAGCTTCTATTTTTATTTATTTTGTAAAAACAACCCAGCAGGACTTCACTTGGGTCACTACCAAAGAACAGGTTGCCATGAATGTTAATCTCTTATTACAGATAATGGTGCGTCCACACAGCAGTTCAGTGTCAGGCACAAATTCCCAGGAAAGCAGGCTTTGCTGGCTCTGCTGCTGACAGAACAACTGCTATCTCACAGGGAGGTTGCTTATGAAGACACTCTGAGATGGGATCATTCTCAATATTTCAAATTCTTGATCCTAGAAAGCCAATAAATTTCATCTGTCTAAAAGCAGAACGCAGGAGAAATAAGCAAACACAGAAAAGGAAAACTAGGCTCTGCTTGCTGTGTCCAAGTGCAAAGAGAGGAGCTCCCCTGTCTGTGTGCAGAGCCAAGGCAGCAGTGCTGGGCTGGGCAGGAGCACGAGGCAGTGCCTGGCACGGGTCACACCCAACACGGGTCACGCCCAGCACAACTCTGATGCTGCAGCCAGACCTTGCTGCCTGCTGGGGGCTGGGCTGGGCAGAGCTCCCTGCCCTCCTAGGGGACTCTGCACTTCCAACTCACATCCCAAACCAGGACATTCACTGGGTTTGAGCGCTTGACATGAATAAGGGAACCGGTTTATAAAATGGTGTAGTCCCTGACTAGTTGCCACAATTGAAATATTCCTTGAGTTCCTGAATAAATATGGACTGACTGAAGAATACCAGCCATATCCAAGCAAACAGCCATTAGCACTGGGTTTTCTTTTCCTCCCCTTGTGTGGCCTCTCTTCTTACATTTGTGGTAGCTTGTCAGCACTTCCTTTAAAAGTAACACAAAGCCCCCTGCACCTCCCAAACAATGAAAAATGAATTACCATAATGTATAATAAATAAGAATCGCCTCTTAAATCAGTCAGTGGCTTTGTTAAAGGGGTCCCAGAGCCTTTTTCATTTCCAGAGCTGCTGTGAAGAGAATCAGGTCACACTATCCTCAAGAAAGATGGCTGGGGAAGTGGGAAAGGGGGAGTTCTTAATTTTTTTAATTGCAAGGGGACAGAACAGCAGCATTCAGGGGAGTGAGTCACAGTGACCAACTCAGGGACTCAGGAATTACAGTCAAAGCTGTGAAATAAATTTTAATAATAAAAAGTGGTGTTTAAAATTAATTAGTCTAGCTAAACTGGTGGCAACATACTAACAACCTTGGCTCACACCGTGGAGTGCCTAACCCAGGAATGTGTATTTCCACTGACATGAAGCCCTTTGCTCTTCTTTTTTTTTTTTCTTTTTTTGGTCCTCTCCCAGAAATCTGTGGGACTATCTCTGAAGCCAGATCCCATCCAATGGTAAGATAGCCAAGATCTGGTCCTTACGAGAAACCGAAATATTTCTTCCTGAAAGTCAAAGGAGACATGAAATCTGAGTGCTGACAAATGTGGGCAATATTGGGAAAAATGTTGAAGGAGAATAAGAAATTAGTTAATAACACTGTTATTTACTTTGCCTGAATTTCCTCACCCTGCCTGGCAAATCTTTTTTGCATCAGAAGAGAATTTGGGTAATTTGAGACTTCAGTCACCAATGGCAAATACAGCAGAATACCAGAGGCAGTGTTTTCCTGCATTTATTCTGGAGGAGCACTGGTTGCATGAAATTGTATTGATCTGTATTGATGAAATTGTATTCAGCTGCTCATTTCACTGCATTGGGAAATTAATTCATTTTGACAGGCTTTGGCAAGAACTCATTAGTCTGTAGCTTAATGCTTAATAAACTGTCATCTCCCCTTTAACTGTCTAAGACCAATTGCCAGACAGCCTGGGGATGCAGGGAAATCTGAAAACTTCATTTTTATCAGAACTTAGATTAATAAAATACTGGATGATATGGGAATTAATGAACTGAAATGCATACATGAAATAAGTAAGCAGACAACCTACCCGAAAAATGGAAAGAAAAATCCTCAAAAAATAGATAAATAGAGAGGGAGATTGGAATTTAAACCTATATAAGAAATTTTGCTGTGGCAAAAGCATAAGCCACTGTTTAATGGTCTCGAAATATCATCTTCAAATTTTGTAAAGTCAGGTTATTCCTGGTGGTTTCAATGGTATAATTTCGTGTACTCTAGACCAATAGTGTTTAAGTCTTCTTAGCATGTTAATTATCAAGATTTTGTGAATGTGAGGAAAAAAGCAACTTGCATAAAACAAGACATATATGCAACACTGTGCTTTGGTAAATGATTGATTGGCTTCTTTGCCTCTCTCTATCTGCTTTCAGAGGCTAAGATCAACCATTACTTTGAACAATAAAAAGGATTTTCTCAGGGTGTGGTAAATGCTTTAACTACAGAATGATCTTTTTAATAATTTTTGTTGTGTTTTCAGATGTGATTTTATGATATCATATTTTACATGTTTTCCCAGAAGAGCTCTTGACTTTAATTTAAAGTGCCATCTGAAAAAAAAAAAAAAAAAGAGGAAATGCACTGTGTAAAATTGATAATCCCACTTCTGTATCTATGGTATTTACTCTGCCAGATGTTCTGGCCTTTCTGTGTCTACTCTTTGTGAAGTCTTACTCTGGTTAAAAGTATAGGAAAGATGTCCATAGGTGCTACTTGAAAAAGCCCTTCACAGACATGTGGGAAACACTGTGAAATGAATTACTGTTGCTATATCAGGATTTTTTTTTTTTTCTTTTTGCTGTTATTCCAGCTCATCATCAAGCTGTTGTCCAATTCTCCCACTTGCAAGTAAAATTAATTTCCTTCATGTTTTATGATAGAAGACAGCTCGATGAGATCACTTGAGGATCCCCTAGTGACTCTTCCAGCAAGCAGAATGAAATGGCAGTCCCATTTCTAATGCAGGTCTTCTGTCACTTTACGTGGCAGGGACCTTGCCCTGGTGCAGCTGTCCCATCACAGCAAATGTAAAGGAGCATAAGAGAGCCTCCAAATGCTTCTTCCTTTCCCATCTTCTTCAAAGAGTTTGGGCCTCCTGAAATTGCTGACCTGTGACAGATTATGGAGAAAAGCAGTAGCATATCCCAGTGGTGTCTCCTACACGCAGTATGATGAGACTAGAGAGAGTTAATGTCTGAAGCAACATTTATCTGTGGGATAGCATGGATTGTCTGTGCTAGAAAAGATTTGGCAGTTTGCTATTCTGGCAAACTTTCCTCGTGTAGCCACAGCTTATACTGGCAAGCGAGTGTTTTGTCTGTATGTAGTTTATACCAGTTCCCTGAATGAAATGTGCTATACTGGCAGACTCCTTCCCCCTCCCACCCACACACAGCAGCATCTACTCTGGCATTCAGTACACAGCAGCAGTTTTGACTATAGATCTATTAGTGTAAGAAAAATCACACTCCCTGGTAAAAAGGGGTCTGAAAGTGTGGAAGAGTTGGGTAGAAATCTGCATTTGCACTGTAGATATATGGGAGAATTTTAATCCTGTGTATTTGGTAAAATGATTTACCAATGCCACTGGTGCAAGATTAGTGCTCCAAGCATTGTACCTTCACTGGTTTGCTACTACACTTTCCAGGTGGAGAGCCCAGAGGCATTTCTTCTCTGGGTTGCACAAGACTGGGGGGTTAGAAACTACAGCCATTGATTAGTTTACTCTTACAAATAACCCTCTTTTCCCTTACAAAAACCCCCCTTTTTTCCTGAGGGGATGTGGAGTTTGAAATGCTGATGGCACAGAAGCCCTTGTCTCTGTTATCTCATTTTATGGTTCTCTTTGAAGGGGAGAATTTCCCTGCCTGTGACTGAGATAACAGAGAGATGCTAAGTGGTGGGATTTTTCACAGCACTTGACCATATGCAATAAAAGGTCAATTTGGACACATAGCCCAGTGAACTTGGAAACATCAGAGTTTTGCTGGTTTAATGTGGAAATCAAAGTGTTTCAATAGCTCTCCTAGCAGAGCTATTACCTCCTAATTGCTTTTTTCTTCATTTGCCCCCCACCTCTTAAAAGCACAATGCCTTACTACTTACTTTAAAGTGTAGAAAACTGTAAGTGGGTGGACTGGGATTGATCCTTGCCTGTCTCTAACAGGAGAACAAGGGTTCACAGGTGAGAGACTGTGGGGATCAAGGCCCAAACCCCCAAATTCTCCATGAGATAAGCAGAAGATCCTCTGGGCTGAGAATATTTTAGGTGTCAGGCTTTCACATGGGCTCCAGCCACCACAGGAGAAAGAGTCATGAGAGAGACCCCATGGGGGTTAGGGAGCAAACCACACTGGGGTTGAGAATCAGTGGAGCTAAAAATGGAGACTGGGAGAATGCTCCCAGGACTGGGAGTATTCAACACCTTTCCCTTTTTTATTTTATTTAGGTTTGTTTTGGTTGGTTTGTTTTTTTATTTGTTTGTCTTGTGGGGTTGTTTTTGTGTTTTAATTTTTATTTCCCTGTATGCCAGCTGAGAGACTGCTGCACGCTGGAGGTGGTTGTAATTACCCCAGTATGGCTGTTCTTATGTTCCTGTGTTTGTGGGGTTAAATCAGCACACAATTCAAATTTCTAGAGACAGAATATATCCACTTGTAATATTCCTACCATTAAGCAGTAGTTTATTCTTTGCAGAAACACTCAAAAATTAAGGTTCCTATCCAGGTACCTCCTTGATAAAGAATGTTTGGCACAGTTAAGATTTTCAAGGTTTGAGTAATATATTGTTAGGAACTGGAGATAGCAGCACACAATAAATTCTTTTTTGGTTTTGGCTGGGCACCTAAAACCATCTGACTGAGCCTGAAAGGAAGTTTGGCATTGCTGCTATTTAGAAGATTGGCTAATGCAAGGACTTGGAATATAAGAACCAAATCAGAAGAAATATTGCATCTTCGTAAGGTGGTCCCTAAGCTCAGTCCTGCAGCCTTGCTCATGCAAAACCAACTCCTCATACAGCTTATTCCTATTAGGGGGAAGATCTCATGATTTGGCCATTTGCTTGACAGGAACAAGAACATTTCTCCAGCTGTTCGGGCCCCTGGCATGCCCTTCCTCACTGGGCTGTTTCTGCCCATTGAAGTCACAACAAATTGCTCAGCACAGAGGTGCAGAGGGCTCAGGTTTGCTCAGGGGCCACAGGGAAAGCACAGACACGGCTCTCCCAAAATCCTCCCAGTCTTGGTGCATGGACAACCTTCTGCTCCGGGCTGTGTCCTGTGCCAGGCTGGCTGCCAGACAGATTCACCCTCCTGTTGCTGTTCCATTGTTTTATTTATACTTATTTCTAATTCTGCCACTTTCCCTCCTCCCCTAGGCCTTTCATTTTGTCTGTCCCTCAGTCTCAGAATGGGACGGGGCAGTGCCGGTGTGGCTGTGTGGGGCCAGCCATGGTGCTGGGCTGGGGGTGGCAGGGTCTCACGGGCCTCTGGTCACACCAGGGAGGACACTTCCATTTTGGCTCGCTGCTTCCTGGCCCTGAGAAGGGAGTGGGGCCACGTCCTGCCCTGCTGGGACGCTTTTTTGGCCAAGCCCCTTGGAACACAGGCTTGGTCGTGCACTACTCATAGCCCAGCTTCGGCCTGTGGGGAGAGTGCAGGACCTTTAAAATCCTTCTGAATGTCAGTCAGGACACTGGGATGGGTGGGGGGCATCTGATCCCAAAAGGACACCATATTCCCACATGTTTGTGCCTGGTGATGCCACGTGGCCTGGCAGCCAAGGCTGTGGGCTGCAGTGCAGGCCTGGCCCCGGCCGGGAGGCCATGTCAGGGCCCTGTGGCCAGGCAGCGGAGCGGCTGCTGGGGCTGCAGGGAAACACAATCCGCTTTCCATTTCGTCAGCACAAATTGTATCACTTCTTGCTCCCTGTGCCTCTAGAAGTGTGGTTTGCCTTAGTTTGGAAGATACCTTGCCCTCAGCGAGTAAATAAACGCCAACTAAAATAAAAAGGAAGCACAAAGCAATAATGAGGCTGCCATGCGTCGGCTGTCGGAGCCTCTGGAGGCTGGATTGGGGGAGCAGCGTGAGGGCTGGAGTCTCTTTTAGATCCCTTCGAGCTTCAAACTGCTTGCAAATCTACCTAAAAACTTGAAAACTTAGTGATAGTTTTACTTCTTAGCTCCCTTACCTAACATTTCTTGAAAATGTTTAAAGATTCCCACCCCATTAATTTGTAAATGGATGTACCATAAAAAGAAATATACCTTACCACTGAAGGACAGGATATCTTTTGGCAGAAATTTCTCACAAGCAGATGGGTTTTTATCCTAAATAATGTATTGTTCCTAAAATAAGCTGTAGAAAAAAAGAAATGCTTATTTTTTTAAGCACAGAGTTAAATCCTTAAGTCCTAAGTAAACAAAAGAGATTTCAGTATAAGTGGAAAGAGCCTAGAAATAACTTTAAAGGGACCTTATGTGTGAAACACGTAGACTTCACGTTAGCAACACCAACTACACACTTTTTAGGAGAAAAAAATTATGTAGCACATTGCTTACCTCTGTTTGAATAATTTGCTTCATATGCTTTCTCATCAAGATGGTGGTAGGTTAAACACTTAATTTATTTTTGCTGTATACTCTTTTTCTCTCTGATGCTTCATGCCAAACTGCTGTGGTAAAAAGAAGTCAAATATATTAAAGATGTATATTTTAATTAAAAATATTAGAAGAAACATATTCGTGTTCCTTTTTTTATTAACAGCAGATTGTTGGCTGACTAGGCAGCTAAGTTATTTATTTGGAAGACATATGTTATGCTATGGAATAATACTGCAAGTAGGACATTGCGTTCGATAAGTGGTTCTGTTGGCAAACTTCTTCACTTCACTTCTGCTGCCTTGTGGAAGCACTGGGCAGATTCTCTCATGGTGCAAACTGGCAGTGCCCTACCAACACTGATCCTGGGGTCACAGTGACCAATAGGACCACATTTGATGTGAACAGAAAGAAATCAGTTCTGTGATGAACTAATTTAGGGCTGTTGTCTCTGAAATGGTCAGAAGAAAATAAGGCAATGACACATTGCACATGCCAGCTTTTTTCTATGGATGAACTAAGAGCTTAATTCCATAAAAGTTGGGGTTTTTTTAACTTTTTGATAGCTTAATTGACTAAACCAGACAAGAAAAGTAATGAGTGGTCACAATAGTATCAGGGAGAATTATAATTAAGGAGGTACAGATACAATCTAGGCTATTTTTGTCACTTTCTTCCCTTCTTCTTCTTCTTTATCAGTGTGCTCTAAGTAAACCTGACATATTTATATATGTGAAACAGATGCAAAATGAAGCAGTTTTGTCTTCAGTTATGACCATGTTTTTTCAATCAGGGACATGATTTATGGAAATGTTCTTTGCTGTAAAAAATTTCTTTTAAAATCCAAACCACATTAATTATAAATCTAACATTCAATTTCTTTTGATACTTTGGGGAGTGTGGGGAAGTAAATTTTAAATGCAAATAAACAGTTTCCTTAAAAAATCAGTATTCATTAAATGTTAAGATGAAACCAGCACAACACTGCTCAGTGAAACTAGTAGAGAATTCAATTAGATGTTGAGAAAATTAGCTCTCTTTTTGCAATAATATTATATGTCTCAGATTTATATCTGCTATGGTATATTTGGCACCCCTGGGGCCAACCAAACTGTGAAAAGCTGTTGATGTTGGCTTCTTGGCTGGTCAGCCCCTTCAGGGTTGAGCTCAGTTTACTGTGGAATAAACTCTAAACATTTCAGAGTTCAGAAGAGTCGTGCAGAGGTGTAGGAACTGCCTGAGACTGAGCAGTATCTCCAGTAGAGACCAGGAGAATTTGTAAGATCAGCAGCTGGAGAGAATTTTTTAATCCTGGACAGGGCCAAACTATATAATATCCCCAGCACCGCCAACTATGACAACTTCATCACATCACTTCCAAGGCTCAGGGTTTTTCTTCACACCTCAGTCCTTGAAGCATGTACAAATTTAAGTGAAACGGTGAGCTTCTAGACCTTGTGATTACAAACAGAAGCTTGGAAATGTTAACCCTGGAGGCTGAACACCCAGAAAGCAAATAAAACAGTCATATTTTTCTTAAATCTCAGATTAAAACCATTCTCTTGATTTTGGGGGTCTTGTTCATAACTTCTGGGTGTGTAGATGTGGTTATACCAGAAAGTTAATTCAGCCTTACAAAATTAAACCATCCTGACAAAAGGTCTCTGGTGCTCTAGTGGGCTGTGGTGAGCTGTTCTTCCCTCCTCTGCCTATTTCTACCTGCTAATTCTCTTTATCAGACAGCTGAAAACACTTGATGTGCTTTGACTGTATTCCTGTTGCTCATGAGCAACTACCATGCCTTGAGCAGCATTGTGGGAGATAAATTCACATGCTCATATTCTCCTATCCACTCAGTTGACTACAGGACATTCTCTCTACCTCTGTTTCACACAGTGAAGTATTTTTAAAGTATCCATGAAAAGTTCATTTCCAATGCTGATATCATGACATTAAAACTTTTCTTTACAATGGAAAAGGAAGTGGCTTTTGCCCAGTCTTTCAAGAGGAGGAAGTGGTAGGGAGAGCTGCTGGAAAAGCTGGGAGATTAGCTTGTGTTCAAATTAGCCTTTTATGAAAGTTATTTCCCCACCTAGCTGGGCTTTGTTGGAGATTGGATCTGCACATTACAGCTCCTGTGTAGCTGAAAGCTCTGATAGCCACAGAAGTGCTAGTGAGGACAAGGGAAGTTTGGAGTCTGTGGAAGGAAGGAAGCTGTGAGAACTGATGTCTGTGTAAAACAAAAGCAGCACTACAGAGTCTACAATTGAACCCCCAATAAACCAATTTTAAAAGCCCCAGCTTCCCCTATTTCCCTCCTCACTGTCTCCCTTTCACAGGAACAGGAGGTACATCTTCCCAGGAGTGTAAAGATGTCTGGTCTGGAAAACATGAAAGAAGAAAGCTTGTATGTTTATTTTGTACACCATGGATTTTAGGGCCAGAAAGCCTTTTATTTTTTTCTAATTAGAAGATAATATCTTGTTAAAAAGTAGATGTTCTGAGGCTTCAAAGAGGAAAAAAAAACCCCAAATCCTCCTGTTGACCTATAAATACAGTTTGAAAAGCTGCAACAATTCATTGAAGTTTACCATGGTAACTTGATTTTGGCCTCAGTCTTGAAGATTTGGGTACTTTGGGAGTTGCAGGAATCTTGAATCTCCCTGGTAAGCTGTGAGAGGAGAAGTATGAGAGCGTGGTGCAATGCTGACAGGGTGGAATGCAGCATTCCTGAGCATCGGCAGTGTCAAAGAGTGGAGTTTATCACTGCTGTTTTGTTCTCCTCCATCAGTAAACACAATCTCTCCACTCCCTGAAGTGAAATCAAACCACTGTAAAGAAACTCGTGAGTAACCAGGGTAAAATTTCCACTGAATTAATCATATATCTGGTCCAAAATATTTAAGATATAAACAAAGAAGGATAGAATAAGATCAGCCAGGCACATAAACACTTCCAAAGTAGTTGTTTTCCAGATAGTTTTCGAGCCACAACTGGCAAAAAACAGGGTGGTTGCACAAAGCTAGCTTTGAAAGAAATGGATTGTCATCAGTTTACACCAGCTGAGGATATGATCCTGCATATTTCGTGACTGTGCAATGGTTATGGATATGTTTGAAATATATCCAAATGTCCTTGGAAAATATTTTTCCATCTAAAGAAAAAAAGGGCAAGAGCATATCTACAAAAAGTTGAGCAAAGTTTAATAGATGTTCTAATGAAAATAATCCTACTAGTTTTAAATAAAAGGAAGAAGCTTTAAATCTACATCCAATGTCCTTATCTGGATTTCCAGTATATGTATGAGAACAATAATTTGTATGACAGTTTTAGTTTTCTTCTTTGATAGCATAGTAAAAATAGGAAGGACAAGTACTAATAAATCAGATCAAAACCAGAGCTGTTGAAGAAGCTAAAGTCATTTGGGAGAGACTAAAACTCCAGACATCTCAGATGTGGTTCAAAGTCTTTATGATACACAGTGTGAAATGTGGGGAGGCAGCAGTTCACACAGCAAGAGGTAAAGTGGATGACAAGATACAGTACAGTAGGTCAACAGTGGAATATTCTAAATCCTAACTTGGGGTGCATAAGCAAGCTATGAAATGTTGAAAATTATCTCTTTACACCTAAAATCAGTCTGCAGACTTTGGGAAGTTTGAGCTATATTGTTGCACAGTACCATTTTCTAGTCTTTTGTGAAACGAACCCCGGCTGAAGTCCCAAAGTTGTTCATGCTTCACACATCGACACCTGAGATCTATTAAAATCAGAAACTTCACCTAAGAGGCTAGGAATGTCACTTATTGCTTTCCTACAGTACCTGGAGGAAGAAAGTGCATTTAATATGTTAAATTGAGAAGTTCTTCCTCAAGGCACATATTAAATACTGGTAGTATGCAAACTGTATTCGTATTTATAGAGACATTTGTGAGAGTGGCTGGAATCTGTAGTTCCTACAAAGTCTTTGTCTGACGCAGTTCCTGTAAAGGCTTTCCCTGACACAAGGGTTTAAAGTCCTTTTGCTGAAAGTCAGTAATGATCTGAACTTTGGGTGGAGGGAACATATTGAATGTTACAGAGTTATATTTCATGTAAGTGACCCTGAAGCAATTGGAAGTTAGAATGTGAGAATGGCTGTATTTTTCTTACCAGGGCATAAGCCATTTTTTTTATTACATGCATTCTGCTCATGGTCCTGCAAGCCAGATAGCAACTGGTTCTTGTGAAATGTAATTTGTGGTCAAAGTAAAAAAATAAGTGACAACATCTTTTTGATTAAGCACTTTTTGAAAGAGTCTAAACAGTAGCAAAGGATGGTTTCTCATTTGTTACTGAAGCCTTGGAAGTTCAGGTGAGATGACAAAGCTGAACTGAAAAAGTCCTTCAGCATTAGTTCTCTGTCCCAGGTAGCCTCTTCCCTGGATTTTTTGAAGTGGCACATCTTATACGGACAAAATGAAAAATCCCAAACCAAGTCATTTTTCACAGTGTTTCTCTAGCCTAGTAAAATATTTTTGCTGATGGAGGATACAAGTGCTCCTTGTATGACCTCTGTAACCTGCTGATACAAGTGCTGGATACCAAACCCAAGTCCTTGCGTGGCCTTGGTTCAGAGCCAGGACCTACAAGGCAGTCTTCTGCACGTCTGGCATGCATCCTTAGCTACCAGACTATTTGTTATTTCTGGATGTGTCCCTGATTTTCATTTTCTAGCTGTCCTGCTTTGTATTAACTGACTCTTCACTAGGCAGGGAGGGAAGCAACAGGAGTTGGACACTCCAACCCTCGGTTTTGTCACTCCCTTGGTACATTATCTAGAGAAACTCCTAAACACTGCTTTGTGAAGATCCCCACAGCAAAGCTGTAAAGCTCCAGCTGCCAAAATCAGGAATTTGTCTTCTCTCTGGTAACTTCAAAACACTCTCTTGTAGACACAGGACTGAACAGCTTTGTGTATTAGCCCCCAGCTGTTTCCTCTTGGCGAGGTGATGGTATTCTTTGCTTCCTGCTGGAGGTCGTCCATATTATATAAATATATATGTTGGGGAGCAAGTCCTTAAACGCCACTATCAGAAGTTAGTCCAGATTGATTGTCCACTTCCTTGTGACTATGGGAGAGGCTGGTGATGGATTTTTAAACCAGTCTTGGAGCTTAGACTTCCTCCTGTCTCTGAGTAGTTAGGCAATTATCTGGAGCTGTTTTTGCCAGCTTTGTACTTCAAAAGGTAACACTTTGAAGTTTCATTAATTCTTGTTTCATAAGATCATAGCTCATAAGTGCATGCTTAATTAGTTCCTGCCCTGTGAGCTGATGCTTTGCACATTTAAAAATTCGTGCTTTTTTTTTTTGTATGACAACCAGCAAGTCAGTTAAATTTGATATTATGCATTTTGTCAGTTCCCATGGTGTAACACTTGGTGTAATCTGCACTTTTATTACAAATCCATGAACTTTTAAAATGTTCCTTCTAGCTGGTGCTCTGTTCATGTCCTTTGGGCAAAACAAAACCCTTGAGTGTGGTAAATAACAAGCATTTGAATAAACGTAATGTGCTTGAGGGAGGTGATGCAGTTTTCTGTGATGGTGGGGAAGATAACTCTGCCAAGTCATAGTCAGTTCCATAGGCCCAGCTGGTTGGAGGTAAGGACTGAAATTCAGGAGTGGCTGCCTCTAGGGTGGGACACCCTTTCACCACGAAGCACAGAAGGTGCCAGTTGGAGTCTGCTCAGCCAGGAGGGCTGCCTGGAAACAGGATGTTGTGTGCAGCCTTTGTCCTCAGCCTGAGCAGAGCAGAAGGCACCAATCACAAATCACTCCACTTGTATTTATTTTCACAAAAGACACAGCCTAGCTTGCTCATATAAGTACTGATAAAAAGGTTGAGACTGCAAGCTGTGCTTTAAATGACTGGTGTTGATACTTCTATATGGAATGATTCATTTTTTTAGAGGAGCCAAGGACTGTCCTTAAGTTTACAAGAGACCTCAGCAGCAGGTGGAAGCAGACAGCAGGTGAAGATTCATATCTCCCTGCAGAGGCCAGAGCTGTCAGCAGAGCTTTCTCAACATTAGCACCAAGTGAGTATTCTATGCAAATAGCACTAGTGCTTCCACCAAGGCTTAAGTCATATATCTGGCACAGTACCTGCAGATGACAATGACTTGTTTATTTTATTAGATCATTTGCTACTCTCCCAAACTCATATAAATTATTCATTCCTGAAGAATGTCAACAGCTAATGAGTGCTTGAACACTTCACAAATGCTCAATGCTCCCCAGAGGGTTGGATCTGTTATTGCTGCAAACTGGTACATTTATTCACGTATATAACTTATACAAACGAGGGCTATTTCTGCCTCTTTCACTTTTGTAATGTTTTTCCTTTGAGCTGGCAAGGGTGAAGTATATACCAATTAGCATGGCCAGTGATAAACTAAGTCATATGCACTGCAAAATTGTTTACTATATTTTTCAAGAAGAGAAATAATTACAGTCCAGACTTGGTCTGTACTTTGGATGGCAAGATTACTTCAAGATTGCCTTGTTCATGTCTGAAATTTGGATAATGGATGAATTAGAATAAATCAGACAAGAACACTCAGAAAAGATTGTAGGTACTATTTAGTGTTGTATTTTCTCTTAGTTTCTTCTACATTAATTGGACTGTGAGTGTTATTTCACCAGATTGCTTCTAATTATGTTTGTTTGGATAGCAAATTATCTTTCTGAAGGAAATATTTGCTTTTATGTTGAAACATTTGAACTGTGAAAACTACGCATGTTTTTTTTTCTCACTAATAAGGTGAAGTTACCAGGTCTTCAAAGTGGTTAAAATTACCTAATAAGGAGATGAGAACAGAGATAATATTTTTGAAGTTATGAAGCAGTTGTCAGAGCAGAGAAACCATCACAAGTTTTTCAGCAGCTCTTCTAGAAAAGCTACACAAATGTGAGGTTCTGCTCTCTTAAGAACATAGTAATTACAAATTTCTGTATTTGTTTCTGCCAATTCCCAAAGGTCCAGAGATAAGTATCTCTGCATCATTGTTCTTATTTGGAGAGAGGGAAAGCCTAAACCAAAGTAAAAGGCCTGAAATTTGCCAGCAGCTCGCTGTGAATTAGCAGAGCAGGATTTATATTTCCCAGATATGTTTCATATTATATGACAGAGCCAAGCAGTATCAAACTGTACACACCTCTTTGAGTAATGTGTTCTTTCAAAGAACTCAAATGCCAACTGAAGTGTGAAACAGGAGCTTTTCAGGACAATTTTTGTCCTTTCCTTTCTTAAGATATTCCGTCTGTACAGAAGCAATGGATTTATGCTGCCCTACTCCAAAACCACAGCAGTCAAGAGACAGTGCAGTGACAATTTCACACAGAGATGTGATTTATCATTGCTTTTACATCACCATTACCAAGGCCACAGATGATGGAATAATAAAATCATCCACACATGTCTATATACTGTCCCTCTGCCAGGTTGTAGCCAAGGCCTGGGTCTGTCTAGTTCAACTTGACTGCAAATACAGTCCTGATGGTGCCCAGGCATGGCAAGGCATGTTTGCTCACATTCACTGAGCTGTGGATGAGCATGTTTTTTTACCACCACATTAGCAAATGTAAATTAGTCACGTTCCAGAAGTCAGCTTTAATTCAAGGCAGAAAAAGAGATCTCTGTCTGTTTGAAACACAGACACAGCTTTTATTAATCACTAATATTGTAGCTAAGCATGGAAAGTGTTTGTAAACTAAGCAAAATTCTTTAACGTCCATCATGAAGACAGAAATTAATGTGACACTGTTCCTATTTCAGGTATCATACAGAATTTCTATTTTTTGAGCTCAGCCATTGTTCTTTAAATGTTCAGCCATGTACAAAATTCTTGCATGAAGCCCTTGCAAAACAAGAACAAAAAAGCTCAAGAAAGGAAAAGGAATGTCAAAAAAATATATTTCTCTAACCAAGCAATTTACTTTCAGATTATGTTCTTGAATTTTCAGGAACTATCTGTGTTAAATACCATTGCAGTTGTATGTACTTCTCTAGTAATTAAATAATTTTTCCAGCATATATATTAAGCAAAGCAAATATTTTAAGTGTGCCTTTTCTCCTTAACAAGACCTCTCACACACTGTTGGCAGCAAAGGCTCACGGGTTAGAGGGGGTTTGATAGGAAAGCTCCAGAAAGTTCCAAAACTGAGGAAAGTCACTAAGTCAGTGTAGTCAAAGACTGAAGTTTTAATGACTTTTTATCTGTTATCTGTTAAAAGCTGAATTGTTTAAGTTTTCCCTTAAGCTTTTTTCCCTGAAAAGCACTTCTAACACAAGTGCAGGTAAATTGGACACCTCATCATTTTGTCAAGATTGTATTCTGTAGTAGTTTCAGCAAGGATTTTGTGTATTGTACATGATAATGAACAAGAAATACTGATTGATGTTCTCTCTGATATTCCTACAAGAGTTGTGTGACAATGAAGAACATCCAGACTCGTACCTATGGAACACTGGTTTTATTCCTGTCTCTTTTCTGAGACATGTTGTTGCAATGGGTTTATGATAGGCTAAAGAAGATGTACAGCTGAAACACAAATCCATGTCTTTCCCATGCCCACGGCACAGCCATGTTTCAGCCATCACAGTCCAGTTTTTATGAAGAAATATTTTCTACTGGCAGGAGCAGATGGTGTAGGAGATATTCAGAGTGCCACCCTTGGAGAGTTGCACTGGTTAATGCAGAAGGTGCTAAGAGCAGCTCTCTGTAGGAGAGACCAAAGTGCCAAGGCCTGGCTGAGGGCTTGCTTAGCCAGCCAGGTCAGCAGTGTGGGAGAACTCCAGGAACAGCACAGCAATATACCCAGTGTCTCCTGCATTTCTGTGAATTCATGACAAACCGGAGTGCAAAACCCAAAACCAAAGAGATGACACAGATGTGCTGGGGGATGCTCCCACCACACAGGCTGACAGCTACCTCAGACAGCCCCAAGGTAAAGCAAACAGGCAAACAGGAAAGGTTTCCAGAGAAGCTACATTTAGTAAAAAAGAAAAGCTAAATTATTGTCTCCAGTCATTCTGTCAGTGATCCACTAGTCTTGTGGAAGGAGTACAAGTCTTGTGAAGGAAGTACAATAAATCTGTGAATCAATGCATGTTACCCTAGTCTTTGTTGCTCTTCAGCAGGTGTACATGCAATTTTAATGAATTTAATTCTTCATAGAGGAGTAATGAAGAAATATTGAGGGTGGCTTATCTCTTTTATAACAGGTAAGTCTATCAAAAGTGGCCAGTGACCTTCAGAGTCGTGTACTGAAAAGATTTAGTAGTGTTGACTTCACTGTTGCCTCTTCACAAACGATGGAAGGAGACCTGGACATCAGTTTACTGTTGGATAAAATGCCAAGCCAAAGGAAGCCTTGTATCTCCTCTTGCCTGCTGCAAAATGTATATTGGAGGAAATTCTGTCTCAGAGCCTAAGCTCATGTGTGTGGCTGCATTTATGTTAGCAATGAAAATGTTACAGGAGCCCTGGTTTAATTGAGCTGTGTCTTCCACCTACTGCTTGAGCACTGCATTACTGGCACTAATAACAAGTTTTGAATCCTATTAATGTTGAAGAAGGAGGAATATCTAAATATTAAGTGGCTGCTCGAGACATTATTTTACTTAAGAATTAATTTAGAAAGAACAGATGCCCCGAAAAGAAAAATGTATCTCTCTCAATTGAGGTGTTAAGAGGATTAAGGATTGAATAAGCACAAGATCAGAGGCTAGGCTAGGGCCAAAATAAACAAATCTATTTAGTCAGGTATAATAAGAGGAGATCAGAAGAAATGAGAGGAATTAAAAGACAATGAATGAAGAAGGTGACTTGCAGAGAATATTCAAGATACAGAGGTCACAGACAGAGTTTCTAAACCACAAACCAGAATTGTTAAATGGAAACCAGATGACATGCAGAAAAACAGACCATGATAGCCAGATGGTAAAATTCTGTGAAGAACTGTCTGAGAATAAAAAAGCCCTGTTAAATAATATTGTTTCGACAGGTGACAGAGAACCATGACATGAAGAGCTGAAACAAAGTTTGCAGTCAAAAATTCAAGAATAGACTAGTCCTAGGTGCCTTGCCTAGGTACCAGTCAGGGTGCCAACACATTTTTCCTGAGTTAAATATCAGTACTAGAGATGATTTGTTCTGTGTAGGAACACAGAAGACTTTGTATTAATAATCATTCCTTTACCAAGAGAAAATAGTGGGAAGATTTATATAACAACATACAACTTTCTGTTATTCTCTGGGATCAGAATCAACACTGGCAGCTTTTAGAAAAGGTTTTCAGAGAGGTCAGTGCTCCCCAAAATATGGGGGGTTTCCCCCACAGAATAATGATTACACCTTGTACAGTGAACTGGTCTCAGAGACAGTTTCTAACATTTCACACAAATTTATGACATTTTTCCATCTCTTCATAGTGGGTTGTCTACCTTTAAGAAAGCGGACTACAAGACAAAACTCTTTATCCTTACTAAACTCCATCATCATGAGAGCAGAATTCCACATCAAATGCAACCCAGAGCAGCAGGTGTCAAAAGGGAGTTCTGCTTACATTGTTTACCATGGTCTCTCAAACTCTGTGCCACACATCCCTGTTTCACCAGTCTTTATTTTCTTGCTCACTTCCCTATTAGCATTGAAACAGTCACTAACTAGCAGGTGAGGCTCTCTTTAGGGACCTGGCCACCTTAAATTGTAGGTCCTGAAACACTTCCCTGTCACTAATAGCTCAGTTTGACTGAATTCCTGCATATTTGCAACTGTAAATATCTCTAAACACCTAAATATCCCTAAACCCCTAACTATCTGCTTCTGAACAGGGCAAGACTTGATCTTATAGGAAAGGGACTTGTATTGAGTGGGGCTGAGTGATTGCTGAGGAAGCCTCTGGGAAAGGAGGTAAGGAGAAGTCCTTCTACCATTTGCCCAGATTTCAGATTACTTCGACTAAAGTGAGTGTAAGTACTTTAAAGCACAGAGAACACAGTGTGTGATGCCCATGTTCCAGAGGAGCACTGTGCTGGGAGTGGTGTAGGCTGTTGCCATTCTCTCCTTGCAGAGATGTGAGACAGGGACAGCTGGTCCCTGATGGTGGGTCAGTCACAGCCTGAGTCCTGCCCCAGGGAGGAAGGTGGGTTGGGGGAGAGCTCCCAGAGGCGGGTGGTCCAGGCACCAGAGAGCAGGAATCACTGCAGACATCCAAAGATAACTATCTGACTTGTGAGTCAGAACCCAAAGATACCAGGATTAACAAACTTAAAAGCAAAAGACTTAGCTAAAGATTGTATATAATCCAGTGTATACATAAAGGCCTCTCACACTGCCCAACCAGTGAGCCAAAGTGTTTGGAAGTGACTTCTTAGTGGGAAACAACTACAATCTAATGGTTCTGAGGGATGGGTTAGAAGGCATGGTGTCTAGTTTCTTGCTTGTGAGACTTCTCAAGCCATTTTGAACAGATATTTTCAGCTCAAGTGAAACCGAATTTCAGTGAAATGTGGAGTAAAGGCCTGTTCCCATCCATTGTGGGGTTATCCAGCAGCAGAGGGAAGCAGTGGAGCTGATGTGAAGGATCTGTGCAGCCATATGTAATTATGAAATACATTTGCATTTGGTGTGTAATCCTAAGCCAAACTATGGTGTCCACTCATAGCAGTTAGTGTAAAATCATAACTTCACACAAGCAATATCCAACTTTTAGCAGAGTGTTTTCAGACAGGGTATTTTTCTTTTGTAACACGTGTACTCACCTATACACATAAGTTCAATTTCTTGTTAATTATGCAGCATGTTTGACTATTTGGATAATTCTAATATACAGTAAAAAAAACCAGACGTGTTTTGTGAGATGTGCATTATTTTCCTCTTCACCAGATGGGGAAAGAAAAGCCCATTTCCTTATAAATGTGAGAAATGAAACAGCAATGAGGGATGTACTGGATTGTGGGCTTTTCTTTTCCTCAGATGATTATTATTTGGATTCAACTTCTTTCCTAAGTCTAAGGCTTATTTATTTTTTCAACTGCCAACAACAATTCTTTGTTAATAAGAGCCATTTCACAGGTGCTTGTGAAAAGGGATTGTTTCATATCCCAGGGAGACTTGTCTGTGGGATCATGAGAATTTTCTAATCATAACTCAGAATTTGCTGTTTTAATCTACACTGCTGCCCTTTGCTAAGGAATACCCCCACAAGTACTGAACATATGCCATTTTATTATCTACAGCAAGATTATGTCTGTAAGAAGATATAAAAATCCTGGGAATCAGGATCTTTTTGGTGCTAAATTATATGCTAATTAATTATTTCTAACACTTGGCGCAAAACAAGAAGAAAATCTTAAAATCAGCATATCTGATTTGTAGCAATCCAAATATTATAATACAAATATGTAACTAATATTACCACAATATTATGGTTCAAGCAAGGCAGGGGGAAAATAAATTCATAGCTGAACCACTTTAGGGGGTAAAAAAATTCAAATTTAATATACCACCCACAAGGAAGCCAGAAGCCATGTTTGCTGTTGTTAAGAAACCAAACAAAACCTCCCAATACATACTCAGCCTTTTGGTTCTGTGGATCAGATCCAAGGGATAACATCATATTATCACACTGAGTGAGTGAAATCATGTTAGCAAGTGTTTTTAGCCAAGTGTTGGTGACACCTAACAGATATTCCCCAGGGCACTGGCAGGTCACAGATTCATTAGAGTATTTGCTTTCCTGAAAAACTGTGATTCTTAACCATCTGTAGAAAAATTAGTTTTGCTGATCTTTCTGCTGCTGGGTCATTCAGACACCGGTTCCTGTAAGTGCAGATATAACTCATTAATTGTGATGTAGGAACAAGGCATTACAAACCACAGGAGAAGCAAAGAGAGGAGACCAAGGGGCAGGAAGCAGGGAAGCCTGTCATGAGAATCCTTATGGGTAAAATAGCACTAGAAGAACATGCAGATAAGAAAGAAGATAAAGGAAAGGGAAAAAAAGAAGTAGTGAATCCAGTTGATCCTGTGATGGAGTCTCTGCTGTCTTTCTCTACTTTCTGTCCTGTGTAAGGGTAATTGCAGTTTTCAGATAGAGTTGTGGTTACATGGTGCATCCTGACACTCAGCTGTGGTCCCAGAACGTTTCTAAGAAATTGCATAAACCCTCAGACTGTCTCACAGTAGTGCTTGTTGGCAGAGGGAAGGATCAGTGATGGTATTTCTGTCAGGAGAAATGCATGGAGTCTGAGCACTGCATTTGACAGCTGTGCTGAGGATGGCAGCTGTCATCCTGTGGCAGACACAGGCTGAGCAGGAATGGAGAGGAGAAGGGAAAGCTTGAGGAGTTGCTGTCTGGCAGGTAAACACGTGCTGTAGACATTTATGTAAAGAACTGTGTTCAACCTTTCATTCACTACACTTTGATGCACTTTCATATCATGTGTGTAAGAGCCCTTGTCCCTGCTCAGATGTAAACTCTCTGGCAGAAGTTTTAAAATGGATGTCTTTTTGAACTCAATGGAGCTGCCTGCATGCTTCAGACTGAGCTGGCAGGATTGGAGGCCTGATGGTGTGACAAATAGCAAAGGACCCCTGAAGGGCTGAGGAGGCCAGATTCCAGCTCTCATCAGATGGCACCTCATTGCTGCAGGGACACAGGGCAGGGCCTGCACTAATTCTGTAACTTCTCCAGCACAGCTCATGTCTCCTGCTGTCCCCAAAAATAAAATTTAAAAAAAAACCAAAAAACAAGAGGAGAAAACAATAGCAAAGCATGTCTCGTACTGTGTTTGGGAAGTGCCAAGCAGCTTGTGGAGGCTGCTGCTGCAGAAAACCAGCAAATGACAATGATGTGAAGTTAATGAGGATCAGGACAGTTGGCAGTGGAGGTTTCTGGGCTGCAGGAAGGAGGGGGGCTCTCAGGAGGTCCCGATAAGCATTAGCAGTTTTGGATGCTCAGCCAAGACTTCTGCGGTTTGCCGGTTAGTGCTGAATTTCTTTTTGTTCAGCCCTTACTTTATACTGTGCGGTCTGGCCAGCAGTTGTACAACAGCATTTAAAATATACAACATGCTGTGAGACAGAATGCAGCTACCTTGTCAAGGATGGCAGCATTAAATTACAAAGAGGCTAGTATGTTCCATATATGGGATATGGCCATTTCGCCTGGAAAAGCCCAGATAGCCAACCTCTGTTATTGTTCAGTTTGGGTGCAGCTGCTGCCTGGAGCAGGGTAAGGGAGAGGGAGGAAGGGAAAGGAAAGGGAGGTGGGTGATCCCAGTTGGGTCCACAAGAAGTCTGGCCTGGGAGAAAGAGATGTGGTTGGTGATCTTTCTTTGAATGAGTAAAATGGAAAGAAAAGTAGTTGTATAATGCCTCCACAATGCTCATCCCAGGGAAGTGCAAGGGTTGTTTGCAGGGTGAATGTAGCAGAGACTGTGATTATTTTGTTGAAGTGAAACAGTGAAGAAACTCTACATTTACCTGTGGGTTTGGCTTTCTGTCCTTTTTCTAAAATTTGCTGAAATTGATTTCTTCTTGAACATTTTAAGAAAAAATATATAGAGTGGGACATTTGAACAGCAACACTCCTGTGACATATCACAATCCTTGGTGTTCTTTTCATAGTAGTTAATTCTGCATTAGTGAAAGTAAGTTCCATAATCTTGAAGGAGGTGGAACTAAAGTTACCCCAGAAGCTGTATGAGAATTACAGAGGAAACCTTAAAACAATCTTGTAAGAGAAAGAAAAAAAAAAAAAAACCAGATTAACTTTGAACTTGGGAGTCTCCCACACTGCAAATCAAATGCATTGTCATACAAAGCACAGGTGTACACCACATGTACAGGTTAAAATCTCATCCCAAGTGCTGTGGTGACAGTTCTGTGTTCATAATGTATATATCCAAAACTGTACTGTGTGTCTGCTATAAATTCAGGTAGGGCAGGTACAGGGGAATTTCTTTCTGAGTTACAATATTGTAAATGAAGCTTTGCTCTATTGGTATCAAAGAAACTATTCATATGTGAATTCATCATAGAGGTTTTTCTTTGCCTTGGAATAATAGTTTTGTAGACACCAATATGTAAATACTTATGTATCTGTCCCACTTATAAACATAGAGAAAGATTATCTTCCCCGTGGTCTGATAAGAGCAGAGGGAATTCTCTGCAGGAGCAAGTCTGATACATGCTGTGGCAAGGATGTAAAACCCCTTGGAGGTTTCACAGTTTTCTAATTGACACAATCCAGTGTAAAAGGAAGAGATGAGTTAAACTAAACTGGGACTTTGAAGAAAAAAAACAACATAAAGCTGTCTATTAATGACAAAATAAAAACGATTTTGCATCAGAAACATGTAGAAAATAATTTTTCCCACTTGATACCACAGTAGATGTTTCAGCAAATTTTTGTTTGTAGCACAGAAGTGGAAAGTAGCACATGTTTTAGGTAGTTATGAAAAATCAGTGAGATTTTTTGATTGCAGTTTTTCAGAAAAAAAATATAGCAGTTTGAGCTCTGTGACCCAGTTTAGCAGGGTCCACATAAAGCTGGCACGGGATCAAACTTTATGGGCAGAAGCCTTTAGAGGATGTGTGGTATAAGGGGTTGAACCCTCCAAAAAAAGGCTCTGCTGCTCTGTGTTTTTGAGATTCACCACCTTGGGTTGGGAAAAGAAAGGGGAAAATTTGAAGGAGAAAAGATGTTGTGCAAACTCTATAAATGAATCACTTTGTTGGTTTTGTTCATAGCGTGAACCTAGAAGCCCTGAGTCAGCTTCAGTCCAGCACCAGGCACTATATCCCACACATAAGAAATAAAGAGATTGCTGTCATCAGGCTCATACTGGCTGAGAGAGGTTTGCCAAATTGTTCTGCCATAAGAATGCACTTGTTGGCCAGACTGGAAAGAAGAGAGAATTTCATAAAGAACCCAACAGAAGTTTTGCATCAGCTTCGGTTTCTTCAGGCAACAATAATACCAGGAGAGAAAACAAAAAATGAAAAAAGAAAGATAGTGACTATTGTGCTTTAAGCATCTTTGGAATTAATTAAAATACATAAAAGTGTTAGCAATGAGCTGTGTCAGCTTTGCTAAAAGGCTGATCAATATTTACATAATTCCTTCACCCCACTGAGTGAGAAGCTGGCAGTCAGAACAGCATCACTTCTGCATAATACTGCTGCAACAGGAAAAGGAAAATATTTTCTACATCCTGAAGCAGTTATTTAAGGCCTCTCTACCTCCTTGGGAGTATGACAGAATCGATCAGCCAAGCTGAACAGCACTGGCATTGCAAACATTTATTCATACCATCTGGTACAGAGTCAACTCCAAGTAACAAAGGATTTTATTTTCCCACAAAGGCTGAAGGTTACATAAATGCTACCCACATTCTTGTGGCATCCCAACATGTTATTCTCACGTGCTGTAGGGAGATTGACAATTCCCAGACCAGAACAAGACAGAAAGCCACGAAGATTCCTGCAGCACAGTTGCTTACTAATACCACTAAATGTACATTTTAGACCCCTTGAAGAGCCTTATTGCACAGACAATATACATGGCCCAACATGACAGGGAACACCTCCAGTGGTTAAATCCAAGGGTAGTAGTGTAGGATATTTTACTGATATGGAATGACCACTAACTTGAACTCACTGATGGCTCTATTTCATTCAGCTGCTCATAAATTAGCTTGGCATCCTGAACTCATGAAAGTAAATACATATTTGATGCTTCACCAGTGTACAGTCAGTCACACTTGCTGCTTTTTTTCCTAGATATTCAGATGCCCACATGAAACTTGTTATCCCTCATCATAGCTATAAATATCCTCCAAATGAATTTTAATACTTAAATGTTTTGTAAAGGGTTCTGCAAAAAGAAAGGTTTAAGAAATACAGACAATCCTTCAGAGATTTTAATGACGGGGGGGAAATGTGTAAAGAAAATATATTTTTATAACTTCCTTTCCAGAATCTTGTGCACTTTATTTACAGCCTTACTATTAAGGCATTTATATAAAACAGTTTCAGGCTTTTAGAGCACAAAGACTGAAAGAAACACTGAAGATCTCACACTGAGATCTGAAACGTGGCACATTTGCTCACCTTCTGCTGTCCCTCCCATGTATGAGGTGGTCTGATGGCCCAGCTCCTCCAGCAACTCCCACTCCATGCAAGGGCCCTGCAGGCACACAGCTGCCAGGGAAATTTCATCTTTGAGCATTCAGAAAAGTAGGCCTAGTCAGAATAGGTTTTTCCTGAAAGAAGCCTTAAAAATTAGAATAAAAAAAGAGTGGAAGGGAATTCACATCCTCTTTGGGAGAGAAAACACAGGTAGAAAACTGTTTTTAAAGAGGAATTTTATGTGTTTCACACGAAAAATGGAAGATTTATTTCTCTGATGTGCAGTTCATACTTCTGTATTCATGTTGTTTTATTCAGACTGTATTTTTCACATAAGATTTAGCTCATGCTTGTTTTTTCCTGAGGTATGTGAGACATTCGGAATCTCTCTAAATGAAGAGCTACAAATAAATTGTTATATTAGCTGCCCTGCATTGATGGGAGCAGGTTTTCAACTGTAAAGCCTATATAGGCTCACTATGATAAGGGGCATGGTAATCTCTAGTTCTAAAGACGAATCAGGGGTGTAACATACAGCACTAATTTTTACTTCCACAAATTAAAAACAAAAAAAAATTCCTCATTTCCTTATGAAGTTACTGAGATCACCTGATGGTAGAAACAGACAAAATGGGAAAATCAGGATGAGATAGTAAAAACTTTCTAACAATCCTTTTAAAGCTCTTCCTTTTAAACCTGAGCTGTGGCCATACACAAGAGCCTTCTACTCAAACCTGGGTTTAGAAGCTACTATGGAAATTTCCATTCTGAAACATCAGACCAAGCTCAGCTCTTGCTGGATTTATTTGAAGAAAGATCTGTCTCTTTTGGAAAAACTATTAATGTCTCAATTAGGTGAGAGTGTTGAGTGTTATCCCTTAGAAGACAACTTAGGAAATCCCAAAGTCAGACACTGTCAGAAGCTGCAAGGGTTTCTGGAGGAAGAAATCACTGTATACATACTCTGATTATTTCTTTTCCTTAGCCAGGCAAAACACTGCTAGGCATATGCCCCTCCCAAAAGCAGGAGCATGGTTGAGAGTTTGGATTTTAGAATGGCCCACAGCTTTCTAGGTAAATCCTGAGTGGCACTGGGCACTCTATGGTAAGGGCAAAAAAGACTTAATTCTCTCTTGTAACAATTATATCTCAATATAAAACCTCCGACTGTCTCTTGAACATTGCAGTATTTAGTCAGTTAAATAAGGCAAAAAGCAGGAAAAAAAAAGATGTAATTTATCCTTGTCTGACTGATTCCCAGTCACCTAAGAAAAGAAGCTGTCAAATAGAAAGCCAAATCCTGTGGCACCTACACAACAGAAGAAAGCAATGGGAATGTTCTCTGGGAGATCAAATAAGGACTAGAGTGTTTGATTTCTATAGCAAGAATAGTGCACAATTTCCAGATGTTTATGACTTTGAAGAAAAACTGGTTTAGAGATAAGGATCTCAGAAGAGCTCACATTGAGTGCTGAGTGCTCTGCATATGAGACGTGCAATACTTCAACTTCTGATCCATATAATAAAGAAGACTTTCATTTAAGACACCAGACAAGACTGTCTGTTGGTCATGTAATTCAGAAGTGTATTAATGGCATTATTTAAAAAAAAAACGAGGCCTTTAAAGCCCCAGCCCTTTCTAGAGCTATCATGAGACAGTTTGGTCAAAATGTTAACATTCTTGACCATATTCCCAGCTTGCCCTTCAGGGCTGTGCCATGGTCCTACCAACACATATTTCACAAAAGAATATATTTGGTTCATATTCCTGTATTGAGTGAGTGGAAGAAGCATTGTTCTGGTGAATTAAATAATTTTATTGAGATGCTACAAATAGACAGATTAAGGTATTCAGGTATGAGTGAAGACAGCATTGGTGAGAGAATCATTGTTACTTTCAGTGTTTATATTGCCATAAAAGGAGAAGGATGAGGAGTTTGCAGGATTGGGATAAGAACAGGAAACAAGAAGATGCTTCAAAACAGAATCAGCTTCATTATACAAACAGAAGTAATTTTGCTTTATATAAGCAGAAGTAATTTTACCAAAACAGTCAAACACATGACATTATTAATTTATCCCTTAGACAATTACGGCTGTTTCTTATAATTCTTATTTGCCACTTAGATGAAAGGTAGGAATATCCTATTTCCTTGATGCATGATCTCTAAACCAGAGGTGTCTCCCTTCCTAGGCAGAGGGTTCAGAGACAGCACTTGGGAAATGCACTGGAGGACCTGATTTTTCAGAATATTTGAATTTTATGTCTGGAGTTTGATAAAAATCAGTTAATTATGAAGGAATCTTTTATCATTTCTCAATATAGTTGACCTTCAATCCTGCAGTTAGGCAAGAAAACAACAGTTCAAAAAGTCAGACATTTGGAAAAAAACTAGTAATCAGATAGAGATCACTATCAGAGTTAAACTAAACTACTTCATAAACTTGTGTTTAAGTACCATGAAATGTAGCACAAGCTTAAGTGTCTCTATTAATCAGGTCCTTATAATAGGCCCAAAAAATAGACTTTAAGGGATATATCTTTTCTTCTGTGAGCAAAGGAAAGTCTATTATGACAGTGAGAGCAGGCTCCTAGAGAGACCAGATCCTAATTCACGAGGTTTGCAAGTGCCAGGGACTAAAAACTACTACAGAATACCTTATGGCTTGCTGAGGTTTAATCTGATTTTAACACTTTCATTGATCAGACTATACAGTATATAATATTTTAAAATATTTTGCTTGTTCTCTGCTTGTAAATCTGTAGTTTAAAACAGGCATGTCCTTATTCAAAGCTTCTGTAAGAAAGACTCTTGTGTTAAACATTTATGTCTCACTGCTAGCTTTAAAAATTGCTCATCTTTAATAAAGTGACCACAAACTGCACAATTTATTTTTGCACAACAGGAGTCTATCTTTTTTCCCTCTCCAGAAAATATACAAAAGCAGGTGGCTATATTTCCTGAGAAAAATATATTTGAAATGTTTACTTGTTTTAAGGTATACTTAGGAATCTTAAATGTTCTCAAGAAACAAAAATTATTAGGTCAAGTTTAGTAGTACTTTTTCTTTTCCCCTGTACTTTTAAATAGTCTCAAAATCTAGATTTTTTTGCATTTTTTAACTGTGCTACTTATGTATTATTTTCAGATTAGGAAAAAATAAATCCAAATAACAAATGAGAAATCCTACATGCGGTAAATGTTTTTCAAGTAGTTTGCTCAGTGGTTACAGTTCACAGGGAATGCCTAAATATGTGTTTATGTGGCTTAATTTAATTTCATAATTATTGTAAACTATTGATACTGCAAACACAGCACAACATCTGAAAGGACTCCAGCAGACATTCTGGAAAAATACTGTCCAATCTCTTTTCAAAGTGTGAAAAATAAAAGTCTAATAATTTCAAAAATATTTTCTTGGGTTATTGTCTTGTTGGTTTGGTTTGGGGGTTTTTTGGGTGCATTTTAATGGTTTTCACTTAAAGGTTCTGGATTGCAACTTTTGGAATAGCGAAAGAGAGGTTTGGTTAATGAAATAATAAAATCTTTTGAATCCATATTCCTCGATGAAATCATAGTTTTACAAAGAGCCCTTTTTCCTAGTGAAGTTCACAAATTAGACTTTGTTACTGGTAATGTTACCATTTTTGGCAAACTGGAGTTTTACGAGCATTTTTGGCCGAGAAGCCCTGTAAATGTGAAATAGCTTTGCCCTCCATGCGTGCAACCATGAAATGACACAAAATATTGACAGAAGTGAGCCCCTTTTCCATGGGAGCTCCCTGGCAGGTGGGTGGCATGGCTGGTCCCCAGCAGCCTGGATGGAACAGGACTCTGCACAGCTCCTGCACGTGCCCACAGCTCCCAGCTCTGTGGATTTTGTTGGGATTTGAAGGCATTTAACACCTTGGAGTCAGTCAGGCCTGGGGGCTAGGATCACCCAGCCTGTGGGGACCAGGAGGTTCATGGTTGAACTCAATGATCCTGGAGGTCTTTTCCAACCTAAATAATTGTGTGACTCCAGGCTCTTGCTTCCCATTCCACTCAGAGCAGTGCTTCCACTACCTGACACAGACACTTTTACCTCTTGAGCTTCTTTCTGATTTGTGAAATTTAGACACACTTGTAAGCCTTAGAATGGAGGGATGGATGGACAAGATCCAGCTGGAGTGCTGGGGTTCACACTGTGTTCCTTTTATTCCACAACTCTGCTCTCTGTGATGTCACTGGGGTGTTTAAGCACACCATGCCACACTATGACCAGGGGACTTTCCTCCTTCATATTGCAAATAACAAACTATTGGATAGCTGGGATGTTTATTGATTCATTTTACTCTGATGAAGCAACAAATTATCAGCTCTAAACCAGGAAACTCCCACACAGATTTTCAGAACTGAAGAGGCAGTGGATGAGGTGGGAGGAGGGGAAGGTGAAAGGCAGATGAAAATTTATTTCATCTTTTTATCTGGGAAGATGGTACAAATGTGGACATGCATTTCTACGTAGCAAATTTGAAAGTGTTGTGTAACTCATGTTCAAAATAGTAATTGAAATGCATAGTGTTTATTACATTCCCATATGTTTGCAATCGAGGTATGTCTCTATTGGATGGGAAGCAAGAAGCTGTAATTTGCTGCTTAGCATCAGAGCTGTTGCACATTCATTTAAATCACTTTATTTATCTTCTTCCCCAAAAAGAACCTTCCATACTGTAAATTTATTGAATGGTTAATGGCCCAAAAGTATGGGGTTCATTACAAAATGAAGTATTTATTGCAGTGTTAATTAAATAAAAGCATTGTAATCTTTCCAAATTGAACAATTATACTCATTTGAACATTTTAAACAGAAAATCTTTTATATACTAATTGAGTTGCGTAATGAAAAGCACGTGTAATGGAAATTTTAATCAAAACAAATACCGAAATAATTTGAACACTTTTTACAATATAAAAGGTCTACCTCAGTTTTTATTAGAAATATTATAACAGCCAGATTAGTTTCAGAACTCATGACCTTTGAGCACGGTATATTATTTCTGAGCTGATAGGCCACCCTCACATACCAGTTGGCTAACCCCTTAAACATCAAAGTTACTGCTTGGCTACCAGCCCCAAACCATGACAGACTGGCTGCGAGCCCAACACTTGACAGGCTGGCTCTGTGCCTGCCACGGGCTGACAGCCCTTTCTGCACAGGGCTGGGGAAGGATGGCTGGCTGCTGGGGAAGATGAATCAGGGAAACCTTATAAATATGATTGCTTAGCAAAAGATTCTGAAAATATGAAACCTATAATCGAAATAGAAATGAAAGCTTGCTTTGAGTTGTAGGATACCCAGCCTTAGTTACTGTATAACCTGAAAACAACAGCCCAGCCAGCTGAAGGAGAATCCCTTTTGACTGAACAATACCCTTCTGCTGGCTGAGGGACCCAAAGGTCAATGTAGCAAAAGAGAATAGTCTAAAGAGTAGTTTTTAGAGTTTTAAATATAACACAGTATGGTAATGTAGTAGTTCTTATAGGCTGTATGTAGATTCTATAGGATTTTGTGTCTTGTACTGGTTGGTTAGTGTAAATCAGAATATTCAACACAAAAGGAGATATAATGTAGTGTAACAAGGACTTCAACTTCTCTCTGGCGCTCCTGCTCTCTTCTCTCTCTGGCTCTCTGTCTCTCTTGCTCCCTTCTCTCTTTGCACCCCCTCTCTTAGCTCTTACCCTGTGCTCTGACCCTGCCACCTCTCTCTTGCTCCCTCCTCTCTTACCTCTCTTACCTCTTACCCTCTTGTTCTCTCTCTCCCTCTCTTCTTTGGGACTTCCCTTCAGCCCAGGCTGGTGGCTGAAGGCCCTTTTTACCCACCACCCTTGCAATAAAACCACATGTTCTAGAATGTCTCAGGTCTGCAGAGTTCCCTCTCCCTGCCCTCTATGGATGTTCCTACAGCTGGCAGCCCTTTCTGTGTGGGGCTGGGGAAGGATGGCTGGGGAAGGATGGCTGGGGAGGGATGGCTGGGGAGGGATGGCTGGGGAAGGATGGCTGGGGAAGGATGGGGAGGGATGGCTGGGGAGGGATGGCTGGGGAGGGATGGGGAGGGATGGCTGGGGAAGGATGGGGAGGGATGGCTGGGGAGGGATGGCTGGGGAGGGATGGCTGGGGAGGGATGGCTGGGGAAGGATGGCTGGGGAGGGATGGCTGGCAGCCCGCTCTCCCAGGGCTCAGAGCAGCGCACAGCGCGCACGGACCCGCGTGGGTCTGCCAGGGATGGCACCTCGCCCTGCCTGCATCGACAGCCTCTTCACACCCAGCTCCTTATTTATTTACCTGTCGGAGTCCAGGGCATCCCTTTGGTTGCCCTGGATGGTCACAGACCTCGGCAGAGAGGCCTGGGACACGAGAAAGATGGTTTGAATCCTGGGCAGGGGGATCTGTCCAGGGTTTTGCCTAGCACAGAGCCCAGGAAGACACAGGCTTTGATTTTAGTCCATGGAAAAATCTTCCAACATTGAGAAAAGAATTACAAGTCACAAAAGTGTAACAGACAGACAGTAGTTAGTCACTGGGTGGAAAATTTGGTAGTTTTGGGATTCTTAGAATGGAGCTGAATTGGCGACAAGATGGAGATTTTAGGTCGGTGCCCTGGGTTCTTCTTGTTCTCCCTTGGCCTCCATCTTCTGATGTGACGGGGCATAAAGTAGTTCAAGGAGATTGGGTCAAAGTAGAAATGACCTTTCTAGTATAGGTACTAGGCATTGGTATGGAATTGTAAATAATAAGTACATTATTTTTCTGTATAAGAGGCAGTGACCTCCCATCACGGGGGCAGTCCCTGTGTCCAGGCTGCTGTGAACATCTCGGCCGGGCACAGAGAAATTTGTAAGATAAGAAATAACAAACACGTGAGAAACCAAGAAACAACAAGACCTTGAAGACTCCGTTTCATTCTCGTGCCGACTCAAAGCCTTCAGAGGGCAAAAAAGACTCACTGGAACCACCACCAGAACCACCACTGAACCTTGGGTGAGAGAAACCAAACCCGAGATTTACCCTGGGATATCTGCAGCTGCAATTGTATCTCAAACAGCTCAGGCACCTCACATCTACCTTTTGTTCCACATTCAAGGCTATTCTTCTGCTTGGCGCTGTTTCCTGTTCTGAACTCGTGCTGGCTTTGTTTTATCATTTGCAGGCAAAGGCCAAATAATGTGTATTCATTTGCGAGCATGAAGAAAATTCCTGAAAGATGAAATTGCATGTCACAGACTTGCAGCTGAATTTTTTCTCTTCACAGGAATATCCAGGCTCTTTTACTGGGCGTTATCCTGTTTGTGGACTGTAGTTTTCCTACATTGTAGGAATGTAGTTTCCTACATTCAATTCTCATTTAAGTATTAAATAGAGGAAAAAGAAAAGGAGCTGTTTAGATCCTTTTTGTTGCCTGATGCAGTTGCACTGTAAGGGGAATAGTCCATTAGCTGACATGAAGATTTTGCTGGGGTTATTGAAAGATTTAAGGATAAATCTCCAGAAAAAATACCATGTAATTGAAAGCTATCAGCATTGAGCTGACAGTATATTGATAAAAAAAGCTTTGGAAGCAAATTCGTACCCAGATCCATAAAGTGAACAATTTTTTATTGGAATATATAATTGGAATCCCTTACAATGACTGACCATATAGGTTTCTGTAATAAAATTGACCTAGTTCTGTAATAAATTGGACCTAATTGAACACAAGTGCAAAAAATGCAGTTTTAATTAGCAAAGAGCCTATAATTTAGATCTAAACCTCAATGAACACCACAGACATGAAATACATGCATAGCAAAGGATTTTAATTGAGATAAAATAGTATCTAAAATGTAAAATCTTCAGAAGTGGTGAAAGCCCCTGTGCTGAGGATGTTCTTTGCCTAGCGTGCACTGACCCTACAGAATAAAGCAGGTTATTCCTTCAGTCTGACTCATCCCAGGAAAGCCTACATGCACAATCTGTCTTTGGAGCTGTTTGAGCAGAAGGTTGAATGTTACCAAGGATGGGCATTCACATGATACTGGTGGAGGTGAGTGACTGCCAACAAGTTATGACTCTGGTATTTCTAGATCACTGCTAATGGGATGTGACAAACCCTAGTGAAGAGTCAGCTAGAGCAGCCTTTTATATTTCAAAAGCCATTTTCATCCCTTCTCCCAGAAAGTCTGAATGAAGTAGGAGAGGAACCTCTCACAGTGAAAACTTGTTCTTATTTTTCTTCTATTAGTTTGGAGTGGATGTTCTGCTGTCCAGAGCACAGTCAGCATAAGCAGGAGGGAATCTGGCTGTAGACTTCCTGAAGTTATCCCATCACAATCTAGCAAGCTAGATGAGAAAAAAACCCCACAAATGAGGAAAAAAAATGCAGAACAATATATATGCAGATCACAAAGCCTACATTTATGAATAGGAACGATTAATGCCATGACCAAGGATACTGTTGAAAATAGGACCATGTTGTTATTTATTCTCTACAACCTTTACCACCTAAAACACTGCAGAACAGATTCTTCTTTCCTGGGTAGTAGAGAAAGAACATTTACAGCTGGAAGAGATTCGACTGGTTAAAAATCCAGGTGACCCAAACTAAAATGGCTTCACAATACAGTTTAAATTAATATCCAGACTATACCTCCTAACTAAGACATCTAAGTTTCACATAAGAAAATGGAAAGGAGAGAGGGGAGTTTGTTGCCTTTTTTTTTTTTTTTTAATAAAGCAGGGAAACCATTTTTAGTCTTATTGTAACCATCTGTGGGAAACACCAAGACAAATGAACTCAAGATAAAGGAGCAGCAGACAAAACATCACTGTGTGCACCCACCAAAAAGCACATTTGAGAGTTCAGCAGCTCATGGTTCAATCCAGGGCACTGGGAATAGGGAGGATCCTGCAGCCCTTAGGCAGAGCTCTGGGCAGCCTCCAGGGAGGGGTAAAGGGGGAAAGCATGACCATGGAGAATTGGAATTTTTGTTGCTGATTGCAAGGCATGGAGATGAGGGTGTTGCTTCTGGAGAAGAATCTCTTCCCTCCCTCCACAGGCTCTGACCCTCTTGTGGGACAGCACCCACCTGACATGGTGCAGGTGCCCCACCTTCTCCAAGGCAGTTGCACTCAAGTGGCAAATACCATTCAGATCAATACACTACCAATCAGCTTCCAGCAGTGTTTTTCCTGCAGAACAGAAAAAAATAAAAGAGTCATTTTTTTGCCTGTAAATGAAAATATTAACTCTTATACTGCAAATAACTACTACAAGATGGATTGGGAGCTGCATTCCATGGCTTGTTCAGGAACTGTTGCAGAAGCTCCCACAGATGAGACCTGCCCAGGGGTTGGTGCCTGTTCCCCTTGCCCCCAACCCACTGAGTCCCACCAGAACCCTCCTCTGCCTGACCATCAGGCCTGGCAGTGACTTTGACTTGCTGGGGCATTCTCTCCAGTCCTTACATGCTTTTTCACAAGCCCAGCAGTATTTTATGGAGGATGAAGAGGTGGCCCTGGTATTCCTAATCCCTGTTCTTTACTGGCTCTGGAGGAAGGCAATGGGATAAAGTGGGGAAGCAAGAATCTTATATGCTAAAATATTCCTAAACCTGGTGGAGTGCTGGGAGTAGAGACTTTACTCATTGCTGTAAGCAGAGCTCTATTCAAGAACAGAAACAGAAATCTCTCCCCAAAAGCCAAAGTCCAGCAAGATACAGGAAGGAGGAATAAGGGTTACAACTTTTATCTCAAACATATTAGCAGGTGTTGAAGGAAACTCAAATTTGTCTACTTCCAGGGGTTATTTCAGGATTATGAAAAAGTGACATAAAGAAGGGCTGTTTCTCCTGCAATTGCCTCAAATTAATCATTTTAATCTTATTTTTACATGATGTCTCATGTTACTTGGGATTTGGAGGTAAATCTCCCAATTGTTCCCGCTAGCCAGTGTGTTTCCAGAGTACAAATTCCTGGGAGGTGTGCTCCAAGACACCTCCTGGGCTGCTGCCATCACTGTGAGCCCAGAACACAGGGCTGTCCTGGAGCTAAATCCCTTTTCCCCCAGAAAAGCAGCCAGTGTTGTTCTGGGGCCCAGAGGATGGAACCACCGTGGCTGCACTGCTGCTTGCTGCCCCAGGTGGGGCAGTGAGTGTGCACAAGGAGCTGGGGTCTCACTCCTGCTGAGCCTGCCCTCAGGGAAAAGGGCTCAGATGAGCCCAAACTTTGAAGGAAAGGAGGGAGCAGAGCATCTTTCCTGTCTTTTGTAACACAACAGTGTTAATTTTGGATATCATTTAGGGGCCTGTCATAGAATTTTTGTTTGAGTTCTACTCACCCACCCTCTCTAAGAACCCTCCCTTGTAAGCATTTTGTTTCAAATATTTAAAACCAAAACCTGAGTGTCAGCTCTCCACAGGTGCCACTACAATTTCTATGTTTTCCCTTTCATTGGATTTAAATGAATCCAGTTCACTGAGATCAGCTCAGTTGAGTGGAGCATGCTGCTAATGACCCTGAGCCTGTGGGCTTATATGGGCCACTTGCTTAGGAAGTTGGACCTGATGCCCATTGTGGGGCCCATCCAGCTCAGACTATTCTGTGATTCTTTAATTTCCAGTCTCAGTCAAGTTTAGATCTTTGATGCTGAGCTATGCACAGGTTAAAAGGCCAGGTCATATCTTAGAGACCTCCTTTTTTAAAGGACATGGAATGTAGAGAGTTAAAGAAAAAGGAGACTGACTGTCTTAGCAGATCTCAAATGCAGACATGTGAATAGTGGTTTGACATATGGGTGGCAGAATAAATATCCTGCTTTGTTAAAGCTTTCTCATATGATTTTTTTTTAATCAATCAGTTTGGTATCACTCATTAAAGACATTTAGCTGTTAATTCTCCTTGATTTTAGTGAGAAACAGGCACCACTCAGGTATTCTTGAAAATCCCACAGGTCACACGTGTATATTTAGGCAATCAGATATGTCTCAAAAATATTAACATTAAATATCTTCATCACAGAGAAATTTGAGGTCAAAAAAGGCTAGAAGATAGTAAGAATTTTTTGTTATTGCAATAATGTGAATCAGCTTTAAATACCTAAAACAGACCAGAGGGACAGGGGTCCTGGTAGTTGACTGTTAATCATTGGTGTGGTCAAAAAGGGCCAAATTCTACAGCCATTACTCAGGCAAAGCCCCTATGAAAAATCAGCTTAAGGTTTGCCAGGGTAAAGATTTGGACTTACAGTGGGTGACTGCTTAGTCTTTTATCATTTCTTAGATCAGCAAACTCCTCTCAGCATGCAGTGTGCACACAGGATATAATTTAGACCACCTACAGAACAGCTTGTCTGATTCCTAACTGCAAGCCATTAAAAACTAGAATGTAAATATGATATTTGAGCCAGCAGTGCCATCAACATAGCGTGGATTTCTGCTCTGAAATCAGAGGCATCTCTTGCCTGACTGGATTTCACAACCACTGTTTGTTTATGAATTGTCTTCTTGGGGCTCTGAAGATAAAAAGACCCCGAGCTGGTAACAAACTACTGATTTAAGGACTATAATTAGATTAGAGTATAGCCTGGCTTTGGTTTAGTTGCAAAAGCAAGGAGAGAGAGAAATTTTTCTCACCTGGATGCTGCTCTACATTTGGAGCAAGTTCCCTGACTTCAGCTCCTGGGCTGTGCAGCAGCTGGGCCCACAGTGCCCTACATGAAAGGTTACTTTTAATTAGTGCTAGAACAGGCCTTCAGGAGCTAAATAAACTTTGAGCCCCTATTCTCTCAGGAGCCATAGCATGTGTGCCAGGCCTTCAGAGCTAATCTGAGTGACAGAAGAATAACAAAAACCACTTCAGGAGCTGGGGAGAGCCAAAAATCCAGAGAACTGGAGCCACCTGTGTGTGAGGGCACAGGGGAGGTGACAACACAGCCAGGAGTGGTGGCAGTGAGTGCCCTGTATGAACAGCACCCTCTGCCACTGCTGCCCTGGCTGCTTTCATCCTCCAGTGGATATTGTGCACGCTGCTCTGATGATTCTCTGGGTAATTTTAAGAGTCATAGCCATTTATAGTGTATGGAATTTCAGTGGTGTTTATATTTCCATGTGAAAACCACGGATATGATGACTTAGTCATTTATGTAACATTAGGGGATAGATGAAGATGGGAATCCTGGCCTCTTTCCATCTTAAAACATGTCTTGTGTTTGTAACATTATAGCACTTTTCTTTGGATATATTTTTGCTGCATTGATGAATTTGTGATTAATGGAGTTTCATCATAAAAATTCTGTACACAACTAAAAATTGCATGCAATTATATGTGCAGAAACAAAGAAAAAAAATATTTGGGTTGGAGTGCACAACTTTAATTTGGCCACATTGCTGGTTATACTCAACCCAATAGGGTAGTTTTTCTTTCAAAAACAAAGTAATTAAATAGCAGTAATTATACTTTTGCATGCAGACTGAGTGACATAGGGTGTCCTATTAATGAGAACAACAAAGAACAGTGGAATCAAATGTATCCCTGGTGTAACACAGTTGCTAAAAATCAACATTACCACTGGGACTAATTTGGTCTAAAATGGATTGTTTTCCAAGGCTGCTGCTATGTGAAAACTTCTTATCTTTGGGAAAAGGGAGCAGTGACCTCACTTTACATTTGCTTTCTTTTTCACTTGCCTATTTCCACTGGTTTCATTGTGATTGTACAGGTGAAAATGAGGACAGAACTTGATCCAACCATGTAAATAGGTACCAAAATTCAACTTCCTGCTGGGAAAAGGACATACATTCAATCTGCCACTTTTCAAAGGGCTACAAATGTGGCAATAACATATTAGTGTAACCTAAATATATCCAGAGGCTGTGCTAAACTGGTGAACCACACCCAGGAAACTCCTGGGTATCTGAAGAATAATGAATTTCTAGAAGCTTCAGGTGCAACTCACAAGATGAAATGACGTGTCATAGTTTTTAAAGTAACCTTTCTTTCAGATTTCAGGGAAAAATCCAGATGAGTCAGTGTTACCCTGACTGTGGTCAGGAATCAAACTCTGTAGTTACAGGGTAACTGAAGAGGCAGAAATGCCCCTGTGTTTGGAGCACCTCCTGAAGCATTTTGTTAAACTAATAGTGAAATACTCACTGAGCAGGTAGTTATTAGTAATTATCAATTATAAGCTTGCTAAATTCAACTTGTTTAGCTTGCAGAAATGTTGCTGTAATTAGGGTCTAATCCAAAAAGTCACCATCTCTAAATTAATCTAGTTCTAGACAGAAAAGCAATTCTGGTGGTTGAGCATGCAAATGCTCAATGTTGATATATCTTTATGCATGTGTAATACAGGAAAAATAAATTCAGAAAGAAAATCTAATTCAGCTTTAAATTGCTAAGAAGTAATTGTAGGCAACAGTGAATAAAAATAAAAATATGAAGCATAGGTTGATGTCTTCCACTTAACTATTTTAAAGCTAAATTTATGCATGGGAGGATTAATATAGAACAATAACACTGCACCCTCGTGAAGGCCAGAGGTTGAGAAAGAATAATACATCAATGTTATACTGAGATATAATACTCTATACCCTTTTTTTTTTTTTTTTTTTTTTTTTTTTTTTTTTTTTTTGGTGCAGAATAACATGTTTTTCTTGGATGGAAGAATTTTGTGTCAGCTCTTAGCCATTTACAGTTTCTTCAGGCATCCTGACTTGGGAAGGTAACATTTATCTGGTTGGGCTATTAGCACCTTACAGCCCAGTCTGAAACTTTCTTTAGTCCCTCTACTAAATAAATTTTGATGGAGTCTAGGAATCATAGTTTTCTCTTTACAGATGCCCTTTAACCTCTGTGACTGTTCCTAGCTACATATTTTATTTAGATAAAACACAGTACTTCTGTGAAACACTAGACTGCTTACCTCTACAATAATTTCCTGCAGAGGGGGGAAAAAAACCCCAATCTTGTCAATATGCTTCAGTTTTCATTTGCTTCAATGTAATCATCCTCTGTGATTTAAAAGGTGGGAATATGTTGATCTTCATTACAGTTTTGTTTTAAAGGAATGATAATGTGTACACAGCCAGCTTTGGATGCATACATTGGAATCAAGTTAATTTTATTCAGAAAGGAATTTAGTGGGTATTGAACAGCTCAATTTACAATGTATCTTACCTGTGGATGCTAATAATCGCTGGGATGATGTTTTAGAGATTCTAGAGCTGCATCTGGCTTGGCTGATTATTGGGTTGTGTTACAGTTTTCTTCAGAGTAAAATTTAGTTTGAAAGTGTCTTATACAGGATCTGCACAGCAGGGCTTGTTCTGGGTTTTCACAGCCCAGCTTTGGCAGCCAGACTCAACACAGGATTTTAATGGATGCCACCACCCCCACCCCCACTAAAATCCAGATAAGAAATTTGTCAGAATCCAGCAACCCTTGCCAGCAGACCAGGCAATGCACAGTCCTACTTCAAGACTACTTAGGGATTAGAAAAGTGTCTGAAATGAGGATCAGCTCTAAACCCAAATCTTCACAAACAGCTTGGTGTTCTTGCTGCTCTCACTGCAGCTCACTCAGTGTGGGTCTCCTCTGTCCTGGAGCTGCACTGGTGCCCCCCTGTTCTGGGGCTCCCTGCAGAAGGCTCAGAGGTCACCATGTCTGAGGGGTGCCAGGGAAGGGCAATGACCCCCGGGTTCTCCTCTGAGGTGGAAGGAGGTGTCCTTGAGAGAGGCACCATTCCCCTCTTGGGGAAGGGAAGCAGCTGCAGGGTTTCAGTGCCTGCTTGTGCCGTGCTGGTGCACAGTGAATCTGCCCCACAAACATCTGTTCCCCTGCCCCTGCAGCATCCCAGGGCCATCCAGTGCTCTGCTGCTGGTTGGGACAGTGTTTTGAATTCCAGAATGCCTCTCTCTTCACTTTAAGGAAATACAATCCCACAGGTAATTATTTCACTGCTGAAGGGTGGCTTTCCAGGCATGGTACCTTCCCTTTTACAAAATCTATGTCTGTTTTATCTAAACCACCAGAAATCATAATAACTACCCTCCTCCCCCCACCCTTTTTTACACATAAATTTGCTATCATTCCTTCTCATAGCTGAATGTTCTCCCACCTGTCCTCAATTTAATCCATGAATGTAAGCACATAAATCTTTGTGACATTTTGGCAGAAAGTACCTATTTTCAGATGACTCCTTTAGGAAACTCTGAATCCAGGTGTTTGTTTTTTGTATAAAGTGTTGCAAAAGGGGAATTTTAATGTGATGATAAAACCAAAAAACTGGTTACATTTGAAATTCTGTAAAAGGGTGGGTCAGCATGCATGTAAACTTTGTGTGTCTTTTCCACACCCTGAGTTATGTTCTGAGAGCTATATGATAATTACTGCACCATCTGTAAAGGGAAGGAATATGGAATTTTACTGTTACAAGCATGTGATTACACAAACTTTGTTATGTGTAAAGAACTCACATTGGATATTTAAAAGTCCTTTATCACATTTGACACATAGGGATGAAAAGTGGAATGCTGCTCGCAAAATATATTTTTGGCATAAGGTGAAAAAAGGGGAAAAAAAATGAAAAAGAGCTGAAACAGTTGGCTATTTTTCTTTGGCCAGATGGTTTCCAAACAAAGATCAGAATCTATTTGAAAGTCTGATCATAAGGTCTGGACTGAATAGTTCTGGCATAAGGACTGCAAGGTCTGAAGTTTGAAATCCTTTTACCTTTAGTTATTATGGGACCTATAGGAGCCCCACCTTTGTTAAGGTTGTATGATGAATCAGAAGAGAGGTGTTCACTCTTTCTACCAGATACTGAATATGGAACAGATTTCCTATTTATTAAGTGATGTTCTTCAGCCTTTGGGAAGAAAAAAACTCTTGCTCTTTAAAGATTGTTCAGATTTGTGACCAGATTGAAAATTCCTCCCCAGTTAATTGATTAAAAAAAAAAATCCTTTGTACCTGACCACGTGTGTATGGCTCTCTTAGAAAGAAAATACATAATAATCCTTTGTTTTTAAAGTGATGATAAATCCACAGTCCGCAGTCTTTTACTGTTCTCCCAAAGGTGAGATGAGCAGCTGGTGGTGCTTTAGTTATTAAAAGGATGAATAACTGACTTGGAAAAACTTGGAAAAGCAGGAAGATGGGGGAAGAAAGCACAACCCAAAAAACTGTCAAAAAGTAAACAAAGAGAAATTCTTGTTTCTTCAAACTTTTGTCATGGAATCAGGTGACATTTTTCCCCCTCTGATATAAAATCTTAGCACAGCCCTCCCCCTTCTCTAAAAAAGCCGTGTCGAAGCAGATCCCCATCTCTCCCACACCTTTTCCTCTGGGGGCAGGAAGGAGGGAAGGACCACACAGGACAGTGGTTACTCTATCTCTCTTAGCTCACTCTCCTGGCAGCCAGGCCGATGGGGTGGAGATAAGGGCAGTACAAGGACTTAGGCAGAGGATAAGAGCATTCATTGTTCCAACTCTGATATTCCCTACTATAGACAGACCATTTTTTTCCCCTTTAAATCCCGTAATCACTTATATTTTGCAGAACAACAAAAAAACCTTTCTCTTTCGCCTCTAATGGACTAATCCCGCAGAAAGGCTTTGCTCTGAATTCCTACTTTTCTATAGGGCCGCGATCTCTTTTCCAGTGGAAAAAAAAAAGGTTAATTCGAAGGCCTTTGGAGCGGTGGGGCGGCCGGGAGCGCTCCCGAGGCGGCGGCACAATCGGCGGCGCAGGAGGGGACAGGCAGCTGCGGCCCCCGGCCCCGACCCGCTCCCCGGGCCCCGCTCGGGGCTGGGGATGGCTGTGCTGGCAGGATAAGAGCCCGCTGTGAGCCAGATTGATGCGGGGATTGTGCTGCGGGAGCCCGAGCCTCCAGCTGCCGCCCAGCCCCGCAGGGTGTGCCGGAGCGCAGGGGAGGGGCGGCTGAGGTTGGCGTCTCACATGGGGTGCCCGATGTACCTGCGGACACCTTCACCCTTCACTCCTGCAAAACACTCCTGAGGGGGAGCAAAAGCAGCCCCTCCCGCTCTGTGGCCTCGGTGTGCGTCTGCTGAGGGAGAAAACCGAGATTTGGATGGACCTGGAGAGTTGGCTGGTCCTGCTGCTCTTTTGGCATCATCAGAACAATCCCTTTAAAATCCCAACTTCCCATGAACTTGCCCATTCTGATCTGAATTTCGGGTGCAGGGATTCCCGCTGGCCACCCTAATCTCCCGCCTGGGCAAAGGATTCTTTTCATGCTGATGGCACAAAGGACTTTGTGGCAAGTTTCGCACAGCATGAGCAAATGAACCAATCTTCTGTTTGCAACCAGGAGGAGAGTTTTCTTTCTTTCTTTTTTCTTTCTTTTTAGAGTATTCAGTTCATAGTGGCTTGTTCCTTTTACTCATGCAATGTATCCCAGGGTAGAGAGGGAGTTTCCTGCCAAAAATTGAAACATATTCTGCTTTTGTGGAGGAAATAGCATTAGTGTTCAGAAATAGCAGTTTACATTTGCTCTAGAAATCCATAACACTTTATAAAGAAACATTATTCTGCTGATAAAGCCAATTTATAAGATGAAGTTATGCCCTAGCTTCAATGGGACTTGTCCATGAACATCTGAAGACAAATTGTTTCTTGAAGTCTTAGGTTGCACAGTTCTTTGCTCCTGAATATGAGTCCCAGCTGCAGCAGGTAATCTCAAATAGAAATAAAGGTAGTTGTTGCTATCTCAAGTAAATATGAACTGAACAAGAGGTATTAATATTCATCTCTAAAACTTGGAAACAGAAAAAAAAAAGACTGATAGATATTTCTGATGCCTAAAAGGGGTTGTCTCCCTGGGGACCTGATCAAAAGTCTCCTTTGGTACCTGAGCAATGGCATTTTCCAATCTCCCATCAGGAGCATTCTCTACATCTATCAGGCAGCAAAGTAAGCATAGAAACTCTTATCTTGATTTTTTTTCTTTTTAAACTTTGATCCCATGACACTGAAGATATGGAGAACTGTGGGGTTTTGATGTCAAAGACTGAATGATTGAAATCATACAGGTCTCAGTGTCAAGTTCCACTAGAAGTCTCAGTAAATTCAGGGGTCTGGGCCCAGTCTGAACATTTTCTTAGTGAATATCCTGCTGATTCCTTCTATTCTTTCATTAGAAAGAGTCTTTTATAAGCAATGCTAAAATGCTAATTGGCAAAGGAGAAAATACCCAGATTTCTCACAAAACTATTTTGTTTTGTATCAACTATTAAAAACTTCAGAATTTCGTAATGGGAGACACAGTTTGAATAAATATATTTGTGCTTAGCAGCTCCAGCTTTTATTTGCCCTAAAAAGGATGAAAATTAGGTTTGTTTTTAAGAACCTAGGACTGCACAATACTCACAGGCTGTTCTAGCATAAAGCTTCATATCTGAAATGCAGTGCCATATTTTTATGGAACTTTAGTAACTTAAACAGTAGTAGTGGCAAGACTTGATTGATGTATAAAGTAAGCAATCACAGGAGTATAATCAGTGTTTCTCATACCAAGAGAAAATTATCATGGTAATTAAATTTGCTTCTATGCTGTTTTGCAGCTCTATTTTTGCTAATCTAATAATCTTGGAAGGTTATAATTACTTGTTTTTAAAGATGCACCTGCTATCTTACAAGGTGTGGCAAGCACAACCAATATTTGGTTTATTATAATCAGTGCCTGTGGAGTCATTCTGGAGTGCAAAGGAAAAAGAATCACCACTGAAGTAGTTTGATCACCCTCCCTGGTGGGCTTTGAGTACAACTTACTCTTGTGTCTCCTGGCACCATCAGCCAGGATTGATTTCTGTCTTCAGCAATCAAAAAAACAACTTTTTTGCAGGAGAATGAACTCTTTCTGCATGTCTCCTGATTTTGCATTTTTGTTTATGCCAATGGCAGCTGGGACAGTAAGTTATCTGGTGAAGAAGAAAATATTGTGCATTCAGTGTATTTTTTGTATTTGTGTATTTTCTGTACAGACATTCTCACAGTAGTTTTTTAGGAAAAAAAGTTGGGTCAGATGTCCCTTTACTCAAGCTGATAATGCAATCTCATGCATTTATTAAATCAGTAAACCTCAGAGAAGATAGTGTGATTAAGTGAACATACAAGTGAGAAAGGACTGGCTGTGAGGGGCTGTTAGAGAAAAAATCCCTACCTCTGCTTTTCAGTCCCAGAATCTCCTGGATTAGAGAGAGATTATTCTATCTGAGATCAGTGAAAATAGTGCAGTATTTTATGACTGAAAAAACAAGTGAGAGGGCGGGGGGGGGATGCCCAGCCCTGTTGATCACCCAGCAAATGTGTGTGCTCACACTCCTTCAGACTCACACAGTCTGTGTGATTTCCATCCCAAGCATGGTAGGATCCATCATTTCTCTTGTGTTGGTGGGGAGAAATGATAGATGAACTTCCATGGCTCTGCAATGTGCAGTCCTATGTAAAAATGACCTCTACATCTGAGGTGGATGAAGTTTTTAGACAGTTTGTTTTACAAAAACAAACAAACAAACAAACCAAAAACAAACCCCCCAAAAACTATCAACCAACCAACCAAAAGCAAAACAACAACAACAATAACAAAACAAAAAAAACCAAAATGAAAACAAACAAAACCCTCCCCACAAAACAACAATAAAAAATTCAGGTCAATTAAAGCTAGCCAGAAATAATCCCACTCAAAAGAGAAATAAACCCCTGAACATTCAGTTGGAACAAAACTTATCTCTCCCCAAAGAAAGAATTTTATTCGACTTAGTTCTTGCTTGTTTTGGGGCATGAAATTTCAGTCCTAACATCTGGTCATTCCTATAATTTTCCTGTTTTCCCAGCAAACTCTCTGCCCAGTTCTGCTTTGCAAATTTTTGACGTTCTTCAGAGATGTAAAAAACCCCCAACCACTCAGCTAACCAGCAACAGCAAACCCCAGGGTTAATTGCCTGGTTGTCCAGTCCTCTACCACAAACACCCAGCAAAAGGAGGAGTTACCACCTACACACGCCTCACCTGGGATCCTGAATGCTCGAGCCAGGAGTGCTGGACTGCACATCCAGTCCTGAGCACACACTCCTTCAAAAGCTTGTTCTGTTTTCCTGGACTGCAGCAGTGCTGGGGCTGCAGGTCCCCTGCCCCGTGTGGAGCTGTGTGGTCCTGTCTCTGTGCCTGGAATGAAGAGCACAGGTAGAAAAGCAGCTGATGAACATCACAGAGAAACAAAATTCCAGTGTCAGATATGTCTGGGAGTGACGCAGCTGAAGCTTTTTTTCAGATTTATGTGTAGCAGAGGGGTGAAATTTGATAGCTCGGTTATTGATAATCATAGAAGGGTGTGGGTTGTAAGGGACTGGAAAGATCATCTGGTTCAAAAAATCTCATTTCTTTCTCTCTGTTTCTGCAACATCCAGGATTCACCATACGAGGCGAAAACTCTGAATTTCTAAGATGCAATTTGGGAATTAAAATGCCAACAGCATCATACACAGTGTTATACACATTTATGCTGTATAAATAAATATCCAAAAATGGTTTTTTAGATTCTGCCTTGTCTATTACTGAAACCAAATGCACTTGTGCTTCCAAAATGCTCCTCAGAGAATTGCTTTGCATTTACACAGACTTTCATATTGGCAGGGAGCCACTGGACAACTTACTGAAAGTCACTGAAAGCTGAAAGCAATGTGAAGATTCAACATGGAAGCAGTTTCACAGATATTACAGGGCCAATTCAGATTTCACTTACAGAGGAGCATGATAACAACAGAAATATATTTCATAATGAAATAAATATATGACTCCAAAAAGATCTTATTACTGCGTTTTATACTTGATATAATGCTTCCAGATGAAAATAATTAAAAAAAAAAACCCAAACCCTGACAATTCTGCTAGCTGTTTAGTAAAGCTGTTGTGAGGAGGACAGTCACCTGGCTACGGGATTTGATTTTGAAGATGTTCAGGCTGAAAGCATTAACTATAACAAATTATTTTTTTGGCTCACAGTTTTTTTTTAAAATTACCCATTCTATTTGTCAAAAAATTACTTGCTGTTTCTTCAAAATATTTTTTGTTTTTTGAATAGCACACAAGCAATTCACTGTAAGGGTTCACTGTCCAAATGTCAGAAGCCTTGCTGTGGTTGGCTTCTGAAGCAATTGGGGAATGTTTCGGGTTGCTAATGGGTGATTTATGTAATCCAGTGAATTGCAAATTGCAAGCACAACAATGGAGAATTAGTGCTATCTTTGAAAGTGTGACTTATCCTTCTAGGCCTCAAGTTCTCCAACTCTCCAGTGGTGACAATGGCATGCAGCACAGTAGATGCTTTTAAACTGAGCTGCCTTGGGGATTATAGATTGAGATGATGTCTTTGGTGAGAGCTGTAGGAAGAGCTCTGCTGAACTGTAGCCATTGCAGATGACTTTTGTTCGAGATCCAGCTTTAGATTCAGCCCAGGTTGCTTGTTCATGGCAGCTGTGCTTTGTCCTACAGGTTCTTGAATTTTTCTTAGAGCATGGAAGTTGCTTGGCACTTTGACTGGGCTTTAGCAGGAAGAGATGTGTGTTTGCTATTTTGATTGAAACAAAGGAACCAGGGACATGTAATCCAGAGCCACACGTGAGGTCTGTGCCCACTGCTGACACCTGCAGAGGAGCTGTGAGCTCCTGTGAGCTCCTGTCCTGGGGCAGGGACAGGCAGCCTGTGCCCACAGCAGCCCTGTCATGATCACCAGGCCTGGGGCAGGGACTGCTGTGCCCTCCCTGGCTGTGGGCAGCTTGTGGCAGGCACCTGGAGGATGGTGCAGCCCCACTGCCCTGCCCCGACACCACACACTTGTCCCAGACTGCCCTCCCTTCTCCTGCCACCTCACTTCAGTTTCCATGCAACCCAAAGCACAGGATGGCTCATCAGTTTGTAAGCAGAGGTGACATAGCTGCAAATCACATAAATCCTCAAAGATTAAACCAATATTTCAATTCACTTCGTTAGTTCATAATCGCTGTGCCAAGCAGGGAAGTAGGCAAGATGAGGATTTGAGAGCAGCAGCTGCCCAGCAGCAATCTTGCAAGAGAAATTAAATCATGCTGGGTCATGCTAGAGCACGAATTTCCAAGGACAGTCATTATTATTCAGGCTTTTAAAAGACATTTTATAACAACAATCGACCCTCTGCTGAAGCACATGAGGGATGGTGTGGGCTGGTGGTTGGGCAGCATGTAGGGAAGCAGATGGAAAGGGGAAAGTGCAACCAGTTAGGCTGAAGTATTGCTAAATTTACCTCTAGTTCTTAGAGAAAATGTGTCCATGTCAATAAAGGCAGTGGACCAAACAGGACTCTATTGGCATATTGAAACACACAGAATCAAAACTACAGACAATGCACTTGAGAAATAACTCTCCTACAACTGATGGAGCAGGTTCAGTATTATGATAACTGGATGGAGGATTTGGTGGCCTAGACAGGGGACAAAAACTTTTCATGTACAGACTTGTCTGCATCTCTGATCCTCAGCTATTACACATTGCAGATCCCAGAGATGTGTTGAAAACCCCTGGCCAAAACCTGCAGAGGTCAGGCATGCTGGGGGCATGGCAGCATTCCTGGCAGTTTCTGTAACACTCTGGTTCAGCCCTATGATGGGGGTTGCTGTGACTGTATCAGACTAAGCACACCAGATTTGCTTTGTCACCAGCATTTTTTGCAGGGAAGACTGTATGCTAGGCTGCCTTTTGGCAGGGTGCAGGGAGAACAGCTGTACAGCCCATAATTAATTCCATAATTGCTCTAATCTAGACCAAAACAGAGACAAACCTTAGATGGAAACACAGTGCTGGCAGGGCTGTGACCAGCTCTCTGTGGAGCCAGGAAATGTTAATGAAAAATAGGTTCAGCAATGAGAAGGAGCTTAGCAGACCTGAACCACAATGTTAGAAGTGTAAAGTAGCCTTTTGGAAGTTAGATTTCCAAAATGCAGCTATGATTAGTTTCCCTGAAAAATTAGCAAGTGCTCCACACTGACTGAAGAAGTGGCATTTTTACACTGTGGCTTATCAGCACTGTTCAAAGCAAACATGGCAAAAGCCTCTTGCAATGAGCAGAATATGTACCTGATAGTGAGTTGAAGGCCTGGAGCTCAACTATCCAAATGAGTACTCTTGGCTTAGCTATGCCAGTTTTCGTACAAGATTCTTTAAATAACTGCATAAATAAAGAAACTAACATACTTTCTCAATGCCTTTGGGTATCCACCTTTGATTTTAATTTTCTGCCTCATAGAAAATTCTGTTTGTATATTACAGTGGTGAAACATCATCAAAATATCTCTACATGATACATAGAAAGGAAACCATGTAGCAGAACAGAGCAAACTGTCAGTGACCGCAATACCAACTGTACAGCCTTTCATGGCAATGCTCCTTGCCAGCAACGATGCCTTGCATGTATAATTGCAAGTTTCTAAATGTATTACTGGCTTTCACAGGGAATTACTACAGAAATGATCCACAGCATTTTTCTGTGTTTCATTTGCAGCAGCTTTATAGGCTTTGCCCTTTCTCTTTGCTGTGAAATCGGAGGAAACTGTTGGTCTCCCACTGAGAAAAATGAAGGCACTCATACTCTGGAACTGAACATGGATATTTGTAACGACACCTTCAACAGGCTCATTAAAGTGCTGATTCTGAACAAGTGCTTGGCATGAAAAAAGGTGTATTTGGCCACTATATAATATATAGTATGTAATACATATATATAAAAATACATAAAATCTCTACAAGTATTTAAATGTACATATTTGCAGTCCCTCCCTATTGCTCACAGCCAGGTGCACAGGGCTGCCTTTTCAGTGGCTGCTGGTTACTGTGGAGAGAGTAGAGGCAGAAGTGTAGTCAGGATTGTTGAGATGATGAAAAATTTCTGCCTACAGGGAGAAGATGAGTATTTACTCTGAGTGTCTGTCCTGTAAGTCAGTTTATCCTTGGCAAGAATCAAGAAAACTTAGTAAACATAATTTACCTTTGAAATTAAAGTCTATTTAGTGCACTTCAAATATGTAAGCTTTTGAAACCACAGGCCTGGGTTTGGCCTTTCTTGACCAATTAAATGCATATTATTTAAGTATTTAAGGAATTTAAAGTTCTGTAAATGAACAGGTGGTTCCTTCTCCAACAATGTCAGCCTAAATGGGGAGTAAATTTTACTTTCACTGATGCTCTTCCCCCTTGTCAATTGTACAGATGAGCACAGATTCCATCTTTGCATGCCCTAACCCATGAAGTATTGTTAGTTCATTATCTGGTGGACTAATGAACAACAGACATTTAGTTTTTATTCACTGCTCCTTCATACTTATACTGTTTCCCAGAAGTGAGCCACTTTATTCTAAACTAGAGTTCTGGAATTTATTATTTTTTCTCCTTGTTTCTGATGACTGCAACTATTATTCATAGGCCGCCCCATTTCTTTAGTTTATGCCAACTATGGAAAAAGGATAATGGGGGGGGAAATAAATCACAAATATGACAGTAGTAATAGCTGGCATGAATGTCCTTTTCCAAAGCACTGCATTTAGCTCTTTAATGTTTTTGCAAAGTGCAGACATGATAGTTTATTGAAACAGGTCACAGGAAAATTGACTGTCTAGTAAAAGATGAGGGGCACCACAGAAGAGACATGTGAGCAGCACAATGGATGCTGCTGGAGCACAATGGGAGCAAACATGGTGCTCCTCTCTGTGCTTTGCTAAGCCAGTGGCTGAGCCCTGTGCCCCAGGAACTGCACACTGAAAGTTTTGGTCCTCAACTTCTTTTCTTTTCATACCCTTTTCTGTTTAAAGAGCTCTTTTACCAATGAAAATACAATGGTTTTGTACTTTGCATGGGCTACTCAGGGGAGGGCAAACCTGCCCCCATGTGACAAACTCACTGGGGGATGAGACCCCTCCCCTGAGCTCAGGGCCCCAGGGACAGGAGGAGGGGGTGACAGAACTTCCACCACCCCCAGGGAGGGCTGCACTGCCAGGCCAGACACAACCCCCCGTGCTGTCCCCACTGGAGGGGCTGAACATCAGCAGCCAATGCCTCCAGAACACCCAGTAAAGGCTGTTTAACTGAGTTAGCTCCACACTCACTCACTGCAAGGAAGCTTAAAATTCAGTATTGAAAATTTGTTATTGTATTTGGTTTTATTTTTACATTTCTGTTAGATACAGTATAACTACCTGTTCTATAATATTTCATACTCATTTTTTATTCAGATCTATGATTTGGGCTAAATAAATATTTGTATTTCCCTTGCATTTACTATTAGTTGCTTTTAGAGTAGCTAATTTAAAATAAACTAGTAAAATAAAATTTCATTAATGAAATGGAGAGGACAGAACACACTTATATTTAGATTCTGTCATTTTCCCTCTTCAAAACCAAAACCTGCCTATTTATAGTTGTGCACTGATTCAAATCCTGAGAGACTCCAGCTTTAATTTTGACTGATACTGGCACAGAACACAGAGATGGAATCACATCCTTGTGCGTCCCATGGGGTTCACCATCTCAAAGGGAGGGAACAGAGTGAGCATCCAGTCCTGAGAGTCTTCTCCAGGAAGATTCCCATCACACCTGTGAGAGAATTAAACTAAAGAAGTCAACTGCATGGTTAACATTCATATTGATTTTTTTTTTTTTACTAAGGAAAGCAGTGGGCAGATGTCTATAAAATATGTCTAGGCTTAATCTAGTTGGCCACTGGATGTCACTGATGGCCTCAGAAATACAATGGCAGCATGTAAAAAAAACCAAAACAAGAACAGGTATTAAAAGGAAGCCCTGTACATCATCCATACATTTAAAGGGGAAATTAACAGTGTCTCAGCAGCTTTGAAAGATGCCACTACTGGAATTTTTAGGTTCTCAGTGAAAATGTGTGCAAAACTGTCTCACTCTGGTGAGAATATTTATTCATGTAGTAATAGAATAAAATGCCCATAGTTTTCATAAACTAAAGCAGAACCTCGTTATGATCTCAGCCAAACTCATGAGAGACCAATTGTACCTGACACTCACCCAGGTCAAGGTCAAGCATTCTGAAGAGTTTAAAGTGAATAAAACATTTTCTTCTGATTTAGTTCTTTTCTTCCCCCTTGTATATCCCCTTTAACCCTAAATATGAACTGCTGAGCTGTCAAAAAGGAAGCACATTTGAGCCATTTCTGAGCCAGCCTGAAGCAGGAAGTACCAAAGGTCTGGTTTTGTTCATGTGGGAGTTTGGATAACTCAGAAAATCCTCTGGCTTTTGGGTGTTTACCCACACTGAAAGGAGCTCCTGCATTTGGGGACATTTGCCAGTTTGTCATTACCTTTAGGTACTGTACCCTCAGCTGGTAGGATAGAAAATTGCCTTTGCTTTGGTAGATGAAAGTATGATGGTGTCTAATGCCTTCATCCTCTCGGCTGGGGAGAAGAATTGCCTGCTAAATCAAGCTCAGACTTGTGCTCTCTGCAGTGGTTTCCCAATTGCTAAACATCTGCTGGGCCTGCTGGTAACTAAAACACATTTCTGGAAAGAGCAAATATGATTGTTATTTCCCTTTGTTTTCCTGGGATAAAAGTTAAATGAGCTTGCATGAGGCTGATAACTGAGTAACTTCTCTTGATGTGCCTCAGCAAAAACAAGTGACAACTGCTACTGGAGAATAACTGAAAAGAAGTCATTAAACATCTGAACACATCCAGTGTTGTCCAAGTTATCTTCAGAAGACAGCCGTAGGCTGAGCTGAGTTTCTAGCAGTACTAGAAAGACAAGGCTCAGGAATGCACTCTGAAGACCTAGAAGGCTGCTGAAACCAAAAATTCAGGGGTCAATTTTCATACTAAGCTCACATTTAGAAAAACATGAAACAGATGTTCATATCAAAATCTGGTATTTTTCCGTAAGAGCCTAACATGAAAAAGAAGTGAAGTTAAAGCATGCATGCTAATAGCTCCTTTCAAATAGTTTAGTCTTTTTTGAATGCATAGATGCTCAGAAAATCTCAGTCTAAGCAATTCTGGGTAACTTAAAAAAAAGTCTCTGCTGGCTTAAGCTAACAGAGTAACTGCTTTATCTCAACAGGAAAGAACTTTCCTCTTGGGGTCCTCTGTCTCACCATTGAATTCTTGTGTTAAATTAACTTATTAATCAGTGTGTACAAATGTCTAGATATAAGAATAACGTGTGGCAAACAGGCAACCTGTGAGGGAGATATGCCCATGCTGAGCCTGCTCCCAGAAAGAACAATCCAAAGTGAGTTAGAATGGTCCTTTGCCAGGTCCCTCTACGATCAAAGCTACAGCAATAGTCAGACATGACACCATGGATGAGAAATGTAGCACAAATAACACAGAGTCAGTGGTGTATTGTACTTAGCATTTTTCCAGCAATTTGCTGCATTAGTACTTTGGCCATCTGACACCTGGGCAGCCCCGGGATCATGACAGGCTCTGCAGCTGCTCTGTTTGCAAAGTCACCAGACTTTGGATGCAACTCCAGTGACTGCAGGTGTGAATCTCTGTCTGTTTGTCCAGCTAACTTCCAGATAGACACTGTAGCACATTAGAGCTTGTATTTTTGTAAATCTAGATAAAAGTAGAAAAAATGCATGATTATTTTGGGTAAAGTCAGCTTCACTGACCCTAGCAACTTTGTGAATGATACTGAAGGTACTGCTTGTGCAGGCATGTTTTTGTCAGTCTGCTCAGAACAGTTCTAGTTTAATCTAACTACACTTCAGTACTTCTGCTGACTGCAATTCTTTGTCCAGAACAGTTTTACCACCTGTGTTGACTGGCTCTTTCAGAGGTTCTTGATATTGTCTCAAGGCCATGCAGATTCAGCTCCATGAAGGACATACATGTTAAAAATCCCAAAAGGCAGAGGCTGATCAGAGATCCGGCAAGAGCTACATTGTGCCTCTGATGCCACTGATAGCAAGGGGATCATGCCACATGCAGCTCAGATTTCTGTCCCTACCACTCCACAGGAATGCTCAGGAATACAAGTTTTGGTACCCTTTTATGGAACTTTTCTAGTTCCACTATTTTTGCAATGTAGGACACCAAGATTGTGCCCAGTATTTACAATGTAGGCACAGGGTAGTTCTCAGTTTTGTTTTTCTTTCCTAATAATTCCTTATGGTCTGCCTTGCTGTGAACTAGTGTTGTCCCAAACATGTCTGTTATGGCCCCAAATCTCATTCCTTGGGAGTGCTGGTAAATACCTCAGTGTCCCCTTTTGCTCTGTGTGGGACTGTGTGTTCATTGCCACAAAATTCTTCTGCAAATGCTTTTATTTTTCATAACCTGGTATCAGCAGCAAGTGTTGCCAGCTCATTTGTTGTCCCCTTTCCAATTTGTGGTGGCTGCAAAGCCAATTTTCATTAGTTAGGGACTTTAACAATCTCTGGCATTTTGCTCAGGGGCTGCAGGAGGTTTTAGTAGTGAAAGGTCTGGCAGACTTAAGTTGATCTCTCTGGCACAATGATTATATGTGGTCCAGAGTAGGGTCAGTGAAGAATTTAGGACACTTTATGTGAGAAGCAGGGAGATGCCCATGTCTGTCCTAAAACACCACAACAGCTCTGGATTGCTGCAACTGAGAGTGAAATGGGGGTGGAAAGGAGAACACTTTCCCCTGGTTATGAAGCCCTTGTGCTTCTAAGGGACTCAGCCTTAATAACTCAACTCAAGATGCTCCAAGAGCTGTGCCAGGACACACCTTTGATAAGTTACAGAGACACTTGTTCAAAATTCCTGCCATTGGGCTGTGGCAGGAGCAGCCCAGGAAATGTGCAGCTCAGGTCAGGGGGGCTGCAGAGGTGTCATCCCAGTCAGAAGGAGAAAAATTACAGCAGTGTGGGCATTTGCTAATCCAGTGAAAGGTGCCACACATTGGTGCAGCAAGCAATGAAGTGACAGGATCTGTGCACACAGAGGCTGGGAAAATTGTAATAGACAACAGGGAAGGAGAAGGGGCCAGGTATAGTCTTCACAATGATTAGGCTGACTTTCAGAACAGCTTCATTCATTCTATACTATAAATTGATATTGCTAATCTAGGACTAAAGCACATCTCACATACTTTGCTATGGAACTTGAGACTGAAGAAACTAGGTAGGTATTTATAAAGCAGGTTTTTTCTACTGAAAAGAAGAAAAAAAAAACCCAACCAGGTGATGTTCTCTGACACTGACTGATAATCTTTTATTAATCTTATGGAGAACTGTCCAAAAGTAGCTGAGCTTTGAAAGAGTAAAGCCAAGTGCAAGAAACACCACAATGGTGTTGGGACAGCCATGGATCTGGCTGGAGCACCTCTGCTTGCCCCTGTGCTTTCCCCCATTGCTGTTCCTAATATCCTGAATCAAGTATCAAGCCAGGGCTTTAATCTAAATAAGGCTGCTAATAAGAGTAATAATAATAAGCCAGTTATAAGTCCCAGTCCTGGATTTAGGCCAGACTTCTACTACAAGCTAGAGTGCCAGTTGATGAGTATTATCCCTTGTTGTGTCAGCAGAAGTCCCTGCTGTGGATTCAGTTATGACAAAACCCTGTATTCACCAGGGCAGTTTATTTCACCCATATTACGCAGCAGAAGTTCAGTTTTGCCAGAATAAACATGTCCATGCCAAGAGCTGGGACAGTGCTCTGGAGAGAGCTGCACTGGGAGCTGCACTCTGCTGTGGCCCAGGCTGAGGCACAGGGAGATTGGGGAATTCTGCCCCAGCACAGATAAGAGCACGAGGCATAAGATCAGACAGTGAGAGACTGGGAAATGTCCCAATTGCTAACATTACTGTCTCCTAGCCTTAGCAGCAATGAGCTATTGGCAACTTGAGACAAGCTGCCTCATGCAGAGGAGCTACAGGCCAAGGGAAGCTAACTATTTCTGTCGTGTTTAATTTGACCACTTAAACAGTTAATCCCTTTGCAATGTCATTTTTTGGCATAGATACCACATCTGTCTATTTCTGAAAAGATCTTCTTACTACTACAGCTTTTTAATATGTGAAACAGTTTGCATCAGATTACAGAGCCTTAGCAGGAGCAGACACTGTCTGTAGGCACCCACACAGACAGACACACGGACATGTGCACCCAGAGATGCACAGTTACTCCAAACATCTCTGCTCTCTCCCTGAACCTCCTAGTTCTCTGTAATTCTGGTTTTCCCACTTTGTTCCTCATCAGAAACAAAACAGAACATGCCCCAGGCAAGTTGTATTCCTGTGTGCTGAGGCTTTTTGTACAAAATCCAAGGTGTAACAGATTACCTTTGATATTTTATATTTGCACAGGTTTTTGCCTTCTGTTTCACTGCCTGTGCTGCTGCCCTGTCCAAGTGTGTTTAACACAGGCTCTGCTTTTCTTTGAACCCATCCTTACTTGCAGATATTGCACATACTGGAGAGAGACCAGTGAAGCACCATAAAGATGAGTCAGGGGCTGGAGCACCTCTCACATGCAGAAAGACAGAGGAATATCATCAATAATAAACCATCACTGATGTATCATCAATAATAAATCATCATTGCTGTATCATCAATAAACCTCTGATGGGTGGGTTAAAGAAGATACAGCCAGGCTTCTGTCAGTGGTGCCCAGTGACAAGACAGGCAGTGGACACAAACTGAACACAGAAGGGTCTGGCAGAACACCAGGAAACACTTTTTTCTGTCTTTTACCAAGCACTAGCACAGGCTGGAGAGGAAGGTTGCAGAGTCTCCATCCTTTGAGGAATTCCAAAGGCATCTGGACATGGTTTGAGGTAACTGCCCTCAGTTGTCCCACCCCAGCACGGGGATTGGGTGGAATGGCCCCCACACTCCCTTCCAACCTCAACCATCCTGTGACTCTTGAAACAGGATAGTGGTCAGTCCTTGCATTAGGCTCAGTGGGAGATAGGTTTAGGAAATGGGTTTTTGTCCTCATTTGTAGGAAGTTTGTGACAACTACAGGGCATGCTGAAATAATATAAATTTTTGATGCAACAATCATTGGAGTAGGAGCTATATAAGAAAATGCCTTTCATGATTAATATCAACATGCACAACCCTGATGCTGAAGAAGCAGCATCTGTGACTAGAAAAACAGGCAAGAACAGTGGTGGATTTCTCTTCAATGATTCCTCTATTTATTCCTTCATGAAAGTGATGAAATGTCAGCTGTTTTTCCACGTGTGAGAAGATCTTGCACAGAGGACTCAAGTCTAAGAACATGCACGTGGTGTTTTTACAGCAAAAATAATGTTGTTTGAAATGCATAGGTACATAGTATTTTTATTAGGGCCAAGAGAATTTAAAAAAAAACCAGCTGAGAAGACATGCACGTGTCTTTTTTCTCCCTTCTTTACTAAAGAGTTTAATTTGATTTTAATCCATTCGGAAATAAGAACAGAAAAAAAGAAGGACAGGGAGAAGAATGTAGACAAAGAGGGGAATGAAAATTGAGCATAATTTAAATAGGAAAACTGAGTTTCCCCTGCACCTTGGATTTATTGTGAAAAGACTTGTCTTTCCAAAAAACTGATTTCTTTCTTAAGTACGTAGAAGTAATGGGCCATGGGAAGGTTATGGAGTAACAGAGTAGCTAGAGTTGTCTGAAAAGACATTTAATTTGGAGCTTGCCAGATACCCTTCTGGCAACTTAATATTAAAGTTTTTATATACTGTGGGGTGTATCTCGTTCCCTGTGTCAAATTTGGGTGCATTTTTCTGGTGGAATGCATTATGTGGCAGCTGAGACACATTATTCTCTGGCTATGTTCTTGTGAAAGTAAAAGAAGTGGGCAAAAAAAGATGTTTTGAGATAAAATCTGAATGGAGATATGGGGTTTTAGACAGCAAGTACAGAAAGTTGCTTCCAAGGGTTAGAGAAGAAAACTTAAAATGAGCAAACCTGCAAGGGAGAAAAGAATTATTATTATATTGGTGTTAAACTGTTATTATAACAGAAAAGTTATTAAACTTACACCAGTTGATTTACTTTCTAAATGAACATATATAAAATATTTGTTATATTTCATATCCCCAACTACAGTACCACATTATTTAAGTATTTTTATATATATCCTATAAATGGGCTATATTTGATATGCCATTCACTGCTTGATGTTGATTCATTGTTTGGGGTCTAGTAAGTAAAAGAGAAATTCCTTACAGATTGACTTCAGTTATTTTATTCTAGACTTCTTAATGTCTTAGCTGAGTATTCTGATTCTAGTCACTTAATGGTTTCTATTAAACACTAAATAAAAGCCCTCTAGGAAAGCTATTTAGAAATACATGACTTATCCAGTGTGAGGTATCTGCAGATGATTGATTAAAAAAAAATTTACAGGCTAAGGAAAACTTGGGACTAAGGAAGAATTTTAAAAAAATTTCATCTCTGAACACACAGTGACAAAATCATTGGATTGTCTGACAAATCATTGGATGTCAGTGAAAATGCTTGTATGTGAAACTTAGTCTTTATTACAGTTTTGTTTCATAAATTAGAAAGAAGATCTAAGGTAAATGTTCAGCTCATCTGGTTTGTAACAGAAACCATGACTATGGTGGATAGGGTACAAAGATGAGCTCATTCAAGAATTCTTCTGAAATGGTAATTTATCATCTAGGTAATTTAAAAGGTTCTTCATGTCATTGCAAGGGTGGCAGACACAGGCTTTTAAAAAAATACATTTTGTAATCCCCTTGTAAGCTAGTGCTTAAAAAGAAGATTTCACTAACGACAGTCTTCCCATCTTGAAAATACTGGGTAAAATTTTTCAATGTAAAAGTTTGCAATGAAATGTATACCAGAAAATTGTCTCCTTCACTAAACAAGGATGACTTCCAGTATCATTAGCAATTGTTCCCGGGAAGATTCTGTTTTGGATTATATTATATATACAATGGGAATTTATTTGAGGTTTCCCAAGTTTACTAGTTCCATTCCCATGAGCTAACAGACAGTAGATCAAGTGCTTTCCAGTCAAGTATTCCCATGGCAAATATCCACCAGTGTCCCTTTCATCTGATGTAATGGCATAGTGCCATTCTCCTGCTTCATCACTCTCCCAGTGCTGCAGTGCTCCAGGAAAGGGCCAGCACCAGACTATGCAGGAGACATTAAGCCTAATCTTCAAAACCTTATGGTTCTGTTTCAGGTTTTGCTGACCACTGGAAACAATTACTGCACAGACAACACATGGGAATGTCTGACAGCTTCTTCATTGCCTTTGCACTCAATCACTTGGTGAGTCTTCAGGGTTTTGATTATGGCAATCACAGCCCAAAGCCTTTCTTTGCATCAATATCCTGGAAATGAGCAAGAGCCATGCAGCAGGTGGTCAAGGTGACTGTCATTAGACACACATCAAACAGGTAAAACAGACTGTTAAACAGAGATTTTCTTATTTCTGTCATGCCAAGAAATCCATTAACAGCCACTGACACTTACTCATCTGCATCTTTTGTGCTTGCCAGTGCTGAAAGCTCATAGCCTTCATGATGGTTATAGTTACCACATCTTTATAAGCATAACTAGTAAAGTTTGCTTGCTCCTGGGAAAAATTTTCATAGTCTTGGCTTTCTCCTGATAGTTTTCAAAACAAGATCAGGGCATCCATAGAAAGTAGAAAAATAGATGGATTTGGTGGCTTTATATGCATTGCTTCCAACAGACACCATACTGTTAATTCTGGAGAAGCAGAACCTGTGCAGAAGATGTGTTCACCAGTAAGCAAGAGCTGGGTTCAGAATGTAAAAATGCCATGAGAAAAGCTCATCTGTTAAGAGAATTCAGGAGCTTCTGAAGGATGGTTTGAGGATGAAAGCTGAGAGGCTGTGGAAGGCAGAGACAAGAGAACTGAGTAGTATCAAAGAGGATTGAGGAAACCCAGCCAGTCAGAAAAACAAAGATGAGGAGTGACAAAAAAATTATGAGCAATTTCTCACAGGAGAAAGAAAGATTTTAAATTAGGATGACAGCATTTATTTCCCAGACTGACTAGAAACTAGATATTGGAGGTTCTACCACATAGAAGTAGGTACTGAGAGTGACAATGAAGCGTGTTGCTGCTGGCATGGGCCAGGAATAAAGCTTGTGAGGGCTGGGTACTCTCTCATTCCTTAGCTGCCTTTTTTCAATGGAAAAGACAAAAAATCCCAGATCTTCAGGGAGATGCTTCTTCATTTCTCTCAATGAAAAAGTGTAAGAAACTATAGCAGCATGTGAATATGGAGGAATGGAGCTGATTTTTTAAAGCTGAGCACACAGTGAGCAAATCCTACAATTCTACCTAAAATAAGATATGGAGAAGACTCATGTCTCACTGCCCTTGTAAGTCACAATTTGTATGTGCTTTTGCCATGATGTTTCTCGTGTCCTGGGTGTTGGGGATGTTTTACACCTTGTGAGACTGGCAGGACAGGCTTAAGTGAGACCAGCCACATGGTAGCTAAACAGGATGAATGCTGAACAGCAGAGAAGTTTCCAAATTAATTAAAAGGGGCAGTTGCAAAAGTATATAAAGTGCACCTTTTGAAGTTTTCACCTCTGTTTATTTTTTAATAAACAATCTAAAATGTCACTATTTGCTGGGACTTTTGGAAGCATCTTTGTTCAAAAGTGGCATGAAATCCAAAGAAAACTCAGATGTTCTGCAGAGGCTTTTATTGATGGCTCTGCTTTAGGCTTTGACCCCATATATATTTCATGCAACAGCTATGTCCCACTCTAATTGACATACAAGAAGGCAAAAGCAAAGAAACATTAAAACGCCTGAATTTCTTAAATTATAAAAAAAATATTGGATTTCATGGGAACTTTTTGTTCAAAGGTAGTTTGGTTTTCATGTTCCCTGAATCAAAGAAAATTTCTTCTGATGCACTTTAAAAGAATTAGTCTAATCAGACTGTATTCTGTACCTTTGATCTGGTGTGCCTGTGTCTGTTTTCTTGAAATACCTCATGTATAGAGACCTTTTGATGATTTGAGAGTTTTACTTGAAATAACAAAGATATACAGCTAAATAAATGTGAAATCCTTTGAGCATGGACATTGAATGAGACAAAGAAAAGGTCTGGCTTGTTTGTAAATAATATTTCCAGAAAGATTCAGAAAATCAGCACCTTGGTATAAGTTGCCCAAGCCTCTCCCTGTATGATTCCTTTATAAAAGCAGTAGAATTTTGCACCCAGTGTCTTAGCACCCCTTTCTGGGAAAGGTTCTAGGTACTCCTATTCAACTCAGCAGAGGCACTGATTTAATGCATAACTGCACAAAGATGAAGTAAAACAAATAAAACAAGATTGGCCAAACTCTGTAAGTAATATAATATTTCTTTTGAATTGTGAATGATGATCCATTCTTGGCTCAAGAATAATATAAATACACATTCCTCAGAGGAGAGATGAAGGATTGACGTGGATTTTTCAAGGGTCTTTTTTGCAAAGAGGATACCTTGTTGAAAATGGATGACATAAATTACAGTGGGTAGGTGTGCATTCTATTTCTATTACTTAGATTCATGAACAGTCACTGCTGTTAGTAGGAAAAAAAGATGGCAGGTTTTCAGGCACTGAATTCATACACTGTTTATAATTACTTATACATGGCAGTTATTGACCTGCTGCTAGAGCACTTTTCACTTGAGTTTACCCTAACCAGCACTACACCATCCCCAAACTCTGTCACTCAGCCAGGGGGCTCTGCTGAAGGCTTTGGGGCCAGTGCTCCTCTTGCAGTGGCCCAATTCCTTTGGTGTGTTTTATATCTATAGGTCCAGACTGTTCATTCAGTTGTGGCACAGTTATTTTATAATTTAGATAGGGTAAGAAATGTAATGAGAAATGCAAAATCACAAGTTTCTTGAACATCGTTAATTGCTGTTATTCCTTTATTTCTCTTGGAACTTCTTTGCATTAGAAAGCCAAGGTGCTTCCTCTTCTGTTCCTTGCTAAGCTTCCCCTTCAGAGTCTGGCATGACTCCTTTACTTTGAGGCTTTTCTTCCTGCTTCACTTTTTGTCTCCTGTCATACTGCTCTCTCTGTTTCTCTTCCTTTTTCTCTTTCTTTTTTTTTTTTTAATGGTGAGAGATTCTTTCATTTTGAACTGCCTCAGCCTCTCTGTGAAAGGATCAAAGCTTCACACTTTGCTCTGTCTCCCTTTGCTCCTTTGCCTCCTCTCACTTTCTTTCCACCCTTCTGCTCTTTCAGAGTTCAGAGATGAAAAAATTGTTTTGTCCAAAGTGGAGCAAACTCTTTGCATAAGGAAATTCTCTTCAAATGGATGATTAACAAAGTTGAATGTCTCTCAAGTACTAATCCTATGCCAAGCATCAGAATTTCTTCTGTCACCACCTTTAGGTTTTAATTCAAAGTAAAAACAAATACAAATGAGACACTAATAAAGTCCCAGTCTCTGAGAGGAACATTTGATCTGACATGAATATAATATGAAACCAAGTGCTTAAATTATATGTGGAAAGACACACTGAATCATAAGGCATGTGACAGTTTTAAGCCCTGTGAATCTTTTCACCTGCATCTCTCCTGCATGTTTGTACATCATTTACTGCCTTTTTTCCTCTGGAGTATGAAAGTGGGATAGCATGTTTTACCAAAACAGGATCTTGAAAGAAAACATAATTGCATTTATATGGGTTTTCCAGTAAGAATTCAGACATTCCTTGGCTAATAAACTCATTTACCACAAGTAGTAATGTGCAGGTGTGCATTCTTAAACAAGCAAACATCAGTTTAAAATGAGTTACACAAAACCTGTGAATACAAGATGAATCTTGCATACTGTGAACTTTCATATTGCTTTCTCTTATTGTGCTTTGTATCTTCTTGAGTGGAAAGAAACTTAATTAAAATCATCAAGAAGCATTGCAACAAAGCAAACTCATTCCAGTGGCTCTTTTGCCACCTTACTGTGCCTGAGATAAAAGGTTCTCCAAGATGATTTGATACATACTTAACTTTACTGGTGGCAGTTTGTCTTCCATACCCAAACTGTCTTGGCATTTGTACTTCTGTTTGGCTTTTTAGAAAGATGTGTGTGTCTTTTGATACCTTTTTTTCTCCCTTTCTTTGTCTCAGGATGTCTCTCCTGGCCATAGCTGCAATGCCACGTATCAGCCATGGTTTGCCCTGTCCCATCCTTCCCCAGGGTAACTCAGCTTTATAAAACCTCTTCACCAAACCAGACCACACTTGGCGTCCCTAGGGTGGGACTAGGCTGAATCAGGGCCCTGCACTCCTCTCCCCTCCTCAGATCTCTGAAAGGCCATGCCAGGGGCACCACAGTGGCTGAGAGCTCCATTCTGTGACATTTTGCTCATCTTACAGGGCTTATCTCCACCCTGATGTGCCCATCCCAGCCAGACGTGTGTGAGCACAGATGTGAGCTCAGGAGGATCCAGTGCACCCTGTGGGAAGCTGGGGGGTCCCTGCAGGTCCCAGCACAAAGCTGCATCTGCAGCCCCCACTCCCAAGGCCATTCCAGTGGGCAGAACTGTAGGAGCATCTGAGGATGGCAGGGAGAGGGAACTCTGCAAACCTGAGACACTCCTGAGAGAACATGTGGTTTTATTGCAAGGGTGGTGGGTAAAAAGGGCCTTTTGCCTTCAGCCACCAGCCTCAGCTGAGGGGAAGTCCCAAAGAGAGAGTGAGAGAGAATAGGGGTAAGCCAGGTAAGGTAAGAGCAGAGAGGTCAGAGGTGGGCCAGGTAAGAGAGGTAAAGGAAGAAGGGCGAGAACCTTGTTACAATACACTGTATCTTCTTATGTGTTGCATATTCTAATTTTCAGTGACCAACCTGCATGAGATACAAAACCTACAGACTTTGCATACAGCCTATAAGAACTGCTATATTGCCATATCACTCTGTATTCTAAACTCTAAAGACTGTCTTCTTATCTGCCTTTTCCCTGATACCTTGGCAGGGTGGAGTGGGGCTACACCCTTGGGTCCTTTAGCATCCCATTGTTTGTTACAATCACTGTCTTTCCTGCCTGCCATGATCACATCTCAAAGCTGGCTTTCATTCCTATTTCATTCATAGGTTTTATATTCTCAGTATCTCTTGCCAGGCAATCATATTTGTAAGCTTTTCCTGTCCCATCTTTCCCAACTCAGAACAAAGGCAGACCTCGCAGGTGGCAGCAGCTCCCACTTATGATTCCATTTTCTCTTTAAGAACATTTAACCTCCTGGGTTTATAGCATGCACAAAAGTCAACAGGAAGGAAACTAATGGATAAACTCATCACAGAGGGCAGTAAACAATCCCAAATGTAGGTCTGCTTCCAGCCCCCACGCTGGATCCAGCTTGGCACTCTTCAGCACCACTGGGAGATCTCACAAACGTTAAGGGAAAATGAGGGGTAGGTTTTAAATGCTTGTGTGAGATTTGAGTTCCCTGGAACCTGTTTATCTAAACCAAGGCAAACATCTTCAGTGCCTTGTGCTTGTGACTTATTTCCCATGGACACCACAGATTAGTAAAGCCTGGTTTTGGATTTGTTGACATTTAATAAAAGCTAGACACTCCAGGGGAAAATAAATAGTTTTTGTTCTATAGCCATAGCTGGATTTCCTTTTAGTTGGAATCTTAGCTGGGTGCTCAGAGCATTTATATTCAATTAGCATGAGACACAGCCAAGAAAACTGGAATCAAGGCACAGGTTTGTATTAGGGCATGGTGATCATCATCCCATCATATTCTCACATGCATCAGGAGAAGAAAATACATTCAAATTAATTTTGCTCATATTTAAGTCTTTAGGAAATCTGGCAAAAATATAGATTTGCATGAGTAATCAGAACAGTCATTTGGAGGTTTAGAAATGGAATCATTGACTTAATCCATATGTTTTAGCTCAGATCTCTGAAATGTATCATGCTTGTTCTGAGATGAAAATAGAGCAGTTTTAAGGAAGTCAACTGTAAAAAGATACAGACATGTTTAAGTTTGGACTGTCTAACAATAAAATGTGAAACAAAATAGGTCTACTAGTGACATTTGAAAGACAAGGTATTTATTGTGAGGTTAGGCTAATGCTATTGTATTGGAATTTTATTTTACATTTCATAAAACATGGCATAACCCTTGGGATCTGAATCTCCAGTGCTGTTGGTGGGAGAATATCTACATGGTGGCATCACCACTCCACCTCTATTTGTATTCAGCATTGTAAGGGCTTAGGAAAATGATATTTAAGAAGGCTGTAATACCCATTAACAAGTCCTTCCACAGCTTTCAGGTCTGGCCAAAGAGAAGTGTTAAAACACATTTTCACCTAAGAGCATTCCTATTGATCACTTAAATGGCATCAGGAGGCATAAGACAGGAAAGGAAATTATTCTAAAGTATGCCTTTAAAAGTAAGTATTTTATGGGCATTTAATACAATAGATACATACATGCATGCATGTATATAAACTTTTCATATTTAGTGGTAATTTTAAAAACACCAGGTAGAAAATATCTTCCCTTTTAAATGATTTATAAGGTTCATGTGCCAAATAATCTCTAAAGTATGCGTGTTAAACTGAAAATGTGTGTTACACTTTACTTGCAATACAGAGTTCCTAGTGTTACTTCTTGCTTTATCAAAACTTGAGAACTTTTCTCAGATTTGTGTTCTATTTTAATCATAATTTTTTTCCCTTTCCATTATCCTGTGATCTGCTGCAAACAACCAAGTCTACTTACTGCTGCTAAAACAGGCTGCTCTTACATGAAAGGCCAGTGCTGGTAGTGAACTGGAAATGAAAGGTTTGTTCCAGTAATAAGAAAACCTTTTTCTTAGAACTACTTTTTTTCTACTGTGTCATAGTGATGGAAAGATCAAACACTATTTTAAACACAGTAGTTCTATACTTCAGCAACAAAATGCTTCTTTATAATGTGCAACCACACACACACACAAAAAAAAATCTGTTGTTCAACAGTCCCTCTGAAAATGATTTGGCTTCTCCTCTCATCTCTGTGCATAATGAACTCCAAATCTGTGCCTTATTTCTTTGTAGCTGCACATGCAGCCTCCCCCACATGTGTTCCCACCATCAGACATTGAAGTCCTAGGCTAATAGCAGATCCATGGTACTTGTGCATGCTTCCATGGGATTTGAAAAAAAGCCTTTAAATAGATTTTTATTGGTTTTAAAGAACAAGGTTATTTTGTGTTAATAATGGGCATGCATTAGGCTTTAGATAATTGCTTTATGTAACTTAAAGTTTTGCCTTTCAGCTAAATAAACACTGTATGTGTTCACAGGTGTATTGTCCTCCAGGCCATTCTGCTTTTCAGGGTGGCAGCTGCTGCCAAGGTGTTGCTGATACAGCCCTGTGGATAATTTATTGGAAACAGGTGCTGGCTGATGATGAAGATAGACAGGAAACTAAAGCAGACAACATGTTTAACCACCATTAAAAAAGTTCAGGTTCAGAAAGACAATGTGCCCGAGATGTTTGGTCGATGTTGCCAGCGTCTCAGGGAGAGTTTGCAAGCTCCCAGAGATGAGCATAAGGAACAGATTGTGCAGAAGTGCTGGAATTGCAGGAATTGCACTCTAAGCAGCATTGCATGGCGCCAGTGCTCGCTGATTGCACAGATCCTGTCATTGGTAACTAACAAAGATCATGGAATGTATTCCCAGAGTGATGCTGGAAATGACTTTGAAATGAGGTTAATGCCCAGGGCTCTCAGGGGTGCTCTGTGGGACACAGCACTGATGTGGGCACAGGGACACTGGGGCCTTTGCAGGAGTCTAAAATCTTTTCTCCTCACTGTAATTAATGACTGGGGAGCACTAATGTGTTAGAGCCAAAGTGGAAATGTGATTCAAATTCACAGAGGAAGGACACTCCAGAGGAGAGTTCCTCTGCCACCAGTAGCTGACCCCAAACTTATCTACTGCACAAGGCAGATGGATGGGAATGCTGTGGGAGCTGCTGCTTCAGTCCATCAACAGCATACAGGGAGGGAGCAGCAGGGCAGAGAATAGATCCAGCACACATGGGAATAGGTGCAAAGCCTTCTTTTGGCCTCAGTGGGCTTTGGATTAGATCCCAGGAGAAAAAAAAATGAACTTCTTTATTTTCTGTGGCCAAGTTAAACCATTAAAATCATTTAAACATTGATATTTTTTTTCTCCCCTCATCTTACCTCTCTTTGCTTTTATTGTAGCTTTAATTTTTTTTTTTTTTTTAATAAGAAACTTTCAATAGGAGTTCATGAGGATGTTTATTCATGGACAGCAGTTTGCATATTTTAGCAAGTAATCTCCAGTTTAATCTCCAGTCTCTATAAGATACATATGTAGTAAATATGCATACTAAATATTTTTAAAAGAAGTTGTAAAGTGTGTGCACAGTTCTTAAACCTCAAACCTTAAATATCTCAGTGATTTACATTTAAAAAAATACCCAAAGGCATCAGACCACATTATGGACTAATAGCCTGCCAAATTTCATTTTTTTAAAAATGTTTGAGTTACAATATATGAGTCTAAAAAGGCAACTGAAACAACAAAATTTGGTCGAGAAAATATTGACCCCAGGCTGAGACCTTGTACGCCAAAAATGTTGACAAAACTTTATACCAACCCTAGCAGGCATGTCATGTTTAATATTGGCAGTATATGGAAAAAACTTTGGCAATTTAATGCTTGTAAGAATTTGAAAAACTTTTATGCAGTGGGTATAAGCTTTTACATTACCATTCTTAATTTATACCAGCCTTGCTTTTCTTTCCCAAAGAATAAATGAACTACAGTAGTGGGGACAGTGGGGCTCACAGAGAAATCCCCCAAACTTATAAACCAATGAAGCCATTTGCTGTACCCCACCCAAACCCACACACCTAGCTTGGAGTGATCACCCCTCCCATCTGACAGATAATTCCATTTTCATGCCATTTACATTTCTGGATTATTTTTTCACATAAATTTTTCATAGGAAAGCAAATAATTGAAATGAAAATAAATCTGTTTAAAGGAATACATGTAGAAAAATCTTTATTTATATTGAAACTTCTTCAAATAAATATTCCGTTAACCAACTTGTGTAAAGAATGATAATGTTTCATACTTTACCAAGTGATGAAATACAATGCCAGAAAACAAGTGGAAAAATTTGATGATTGATTATTAGACTCCTTAAGTAAATAAATGTGCACTAGTTAATGATAGTTCCTTGTGATGGGAGTTTCAGTTCATCAATGCTCTGTAAAAAATAAATGAATGGCAGGAGTCAACCAACTCTCCACCCTAATGCTTTGCATTTTAGAGGTCTGCTCTCTGCCACCGAGTTACTTTGAGAAATGTGGTGGTTTTTGCTCCCACACAGTTTTATATCAGCAATTAAAATGCACTGACTGAGCTGTAAGGGGTGAACAATGCCCCCCAAGGCTGTGCTGTGGTCACACCTCATGTGCTCAGCAGGGAGGGATTGTGAGGAGCTGTGTCATGACCACATGTGAGCAAGTTGTGCCCCAGTAATTACACAATGACTAAAAAGGCCCCTGCTTGATTACTAAACAAACAAAACCCAAAAAGCCCCACAGGATCAACATTGTGGCAGCTGAGAAGGGGCAGCACAGCCCTTTTCCCAGGGCTGGCTTCAGTTTCAAAACATCTATTCCCACTTACACACCCAGGTTAGGTTCTAGGTAGGTACTGGAAATAATTACAAAAAGGATAATGCAGCCATTAGATATTTCATTATAGCCAATGGCTGTTCCAGGACACAAAAAACCCCACCTGGTGTGGGCTGGGCACATCTGCTGACCTTGCTCCTGCTGGCTCCAAATCAAAGCCAGGAGTACCTTCCTAGGTTAAGGAAAGCCAGCTCACAGTCCATCATGACTCAGATCATGAAGGGATCATGGAGAACTGTCCATCCTTCATCTGAAAAGCTTGGGGAGCTGGAGCAGTGGGTTAGAGGCACACAGCCCACGCTGTGGTGACCCCTCCTCACACCTCCCCAGGGTTCCTTGGACACGTGGGTGGAACTACTGAGCAGGGCTGTGTGTACATCAGGCAGCCTCCCTGCCTCTTAGTGTTTTATGACAGGTGACTTGTTCAACATGGTTGAATGTTGCTCATTTGAATGAGCAAGTACAAACCAATAAATGACTGAAATTCACTTCTCAGCCATCTCAGTAGACATCTGTGAAGATTTTGGTAACTCTTCTTTCAAAGTGGAATCCCCAGATGATGCCATTTTTCAGTGTTGTTGGACTTGAAAGTTTTGCATGAGCCATTTTATTTAGCATCAGGTTAGAGGCATTGTACAAAACATATGAAGTAATCAAAGGGAAAACAGAGCATTTCAGTTCTGACAAAGTGAACTAATTCTCTGAACTTGGGTTAAATTGTTTTTCTCTGACAATTTTCTTCATTGAACATTTGGAAAGTTTGGAGCTTTGTTCCAGTTTGGAAAAAAGCCATATTTAAAGACTCTGCAAGAGATGGATCTCCTATGTTTGACAGGGCTCTAATTTTCATCTTTTTCTACTATGAATGGGACAAAATCCAGAGGATAAACAATGGTTCCCCTGCTCCTCTCCCTGAACCTTGTAAAAAGTGAGCTCCACTGAAGTGATAACAGCAGTTAACTTGTGCTTTATACCAATCATTCATGTTTTCATATTGAATAAATGAAATCTTCATGCTCCTTGCACCCTTCTCATGCCACTGGTATGTAAAATCCAAAACCTCCTCATCTTCAGTCCCAGCAAAATGACTGAAGGCAGTTATTTTTTTCTTCTTCCATCTCCTTTGTTAAACAGGAAGAGTGTAAATATAAAATACAAAAATAAAGAAAAATTCAGAAATAGTGAATCAATAGATATAGAAGGTATCACTGAGGCTATATAAAGGTGCAAAAGGTAAAGTTTTTTGATTACTTTGGACAGGGACAGAGGATTATGGCAGAAATAATAGAATAGTGATTTGGGTTGTCTCACTGGAAATGTGCAACATCTTTCCCTTCCTCAGACCTGATGGAATTCATGGAAATGTCACAAAGCTTGACTAAATAGTGAGAAAATAGTTATGCCTGGAAATGAATGGAAAACTCAGTCACCCCCAGCAGTACACTGAAGCTCTGACAGCAGACAAAGAGCAGGCTCTGGGCAATACAAAGCAAGAGGTATGGACTTCAGACATTACTGAATAATACATGTTTATCTCAGAGATCATTCTTAATTTGCCTGTTTTGAAGTCTTTTGTCCCATTGCTGCCATGAAAGGCAGGAGCATCTCTCAGAAGCATGGGTGGCTTTCTGTGATGTGTGAAGCACAGGGAGAGTGCTGTTCCATGAAGAGGTTAATGCTGTGAAGCAGAAAAATGGTAATGAACTAATGAGCAGCAGACAAAGAATAACAACCAGCATTGTTTCCCTTCACAGGCACTGGAGACACAAAGGGATCTTTAATAATGCAGGGGTTCCCTATATGAAAATATTTTGCATCACCTCACCTGTAAATGTTGGTGTTGCCATTTTCCTTGAGGCAGTCCAGGACCCTGAGAGGTGACTGCTTCTCTTTCGTGGCTGAGGTTTGCACAAGAAATGCTTCAAAACTTCTGCTGCATTTGTTAGTCAATTCAGGAAAGGGATCTTGGATTCTGAGGACCAAAAGCAGAGGAGAATCTTCATTTAAATATACATTTCTATTTAAAATTCAAATCACTTCATATATTTATGTATTTTAAAAATTAAGGCTTGTGGAAAGGAAAATATGTGGTCTTCTGCATCATGACAAAAATACTGAAATCCACCAATTACCTGTATACCTCTGAGTGGCCATGGAAATCATAAAATGCTGCCTCTTTCAATAGCAAAAAGGCATTTTACACTGGGCATGATGTATGAACATTATTTACTTCTGGATTTGTAAGTACACGGTAAGCAGTTACATGTCTGCAACAGCTCATTTGCCTCAACATGCCTGCAATGTGAAACTTGTGAATTATGTATATCACTGGTGCCAGCAGTCTTAAAAAGTGATTAAAATTCTGAAGTTTATGTCTCTAGAAACGTATTTGTCCCTAGAAGACCTGCAGAAGGGGCTTAAATCTAAAGAAGATTTCAGGAGATCAGATCTACTGGATTAAATGATTCTGCACCAAATTCAGTGAACTGCATAAACAACACAAATCTTTTCTGAAGGCAGTGGTCATTATTCCACAGCTTATTCTACAGCTCAGTTTACTTCTCAGGGCTTAAGATGCTTGAAGAGGAATTCACATTTACACAAACTGTTCCTTTGAATTTCAATGTCATATTTTAGTGGACACACAAAAAACATCCTAATACCTATTTAGAAAAATCTAGTCTTTTGCATTATGACCAAAACACATTTAAAAAAGTCAATGAATTTTTATCTGTTTAGGACAGGGTTAAAAGAATACCATACAAGTCAGACACAATCCTCCTAACAATTTTCCTAGAAGTCCCTCACTGGCCTTCTAGATTCTAAATACGGAAATAGCTTTAATGTTTTGGTAAATACCAACTCAGTTTAGAGCTAAGAGAGATGATGCCATTCCAGAGCTCCCAGTCCATCTCATCCATACAGAAGTCACAGTGTGCTCTCCAAGAGTGCTAACTTGTCTAGAAGTCAAAACCATCAGACTTTTTGGGAGATCAATCCTCATTAACACATTCTGTTTTAAGCACTCATGAGATTTACGAAATGGAACAATTTGTTAGAAATGTAACAAAATAAATTGTCTAATTCTTCATCTGCTATGTATAGTGTAGGAGTAGATGGGAAGTTCTAGATCACCTCCCTTGACATCATACCAAATGAGTTAATCTTATGTTATCTTTTTATTATCCTATTTTCTTGGCAAAAGTTGGGCCACCTTTACCAACAGAGAGGGTAGAAGAAAATGGGAGAAGGCAACTAATTCATCATCCACCCACTTTTCAGGTAGATTTACCCCTTCCTGATTCCATCACAATGGATTTGTGAATGATTTACTCTGCTTTTTTATTCAAGTAGGAACAGTAAGACCAACTCTATGTCCATGTTTTGTAGCTAATAAAGCATAACTGCATGCAACCAAGTCCTTGATGCTTTGAAATCCAAGAATAGTGGAGCAGAAGGTGGCAAAAGGGCCTGGGGGGGCAGCGCTGATGGTTGGGGCTTTGGCATTTCTGACAGAAACAACAACAGGCACTTGCAGCCATCTCCCATGGAGCTCATGGCCAGGGAAGTTCAGAGCTGTACCAACTGCCTTGTGCTCTCATGGCTCAGGATGATCCCTAGTTCTGGATTTCTGCTGACTATAAAGCTACACAATTTTTGTCCTTGTTGTTGGCTAAGACATTTCTTGAAAAAAAAAATAAAATATTCCATGTTCAGAAGAGGTCTCTCCTGCCTGAAAACTTACCTTTTGGGCAGAGTCCACAGAGGTGGTAAAATATGCTTGAAAATTCCTCTCTGAGTTTTCAGCTGGAGATACACTGGGTTCTTTCTGGCTGATTTGAAAATAGCAAAGACAGACCAACCTGAAATTACACCACAGGAATAAAATTCTCCAGGGACTATTCTGCTGACAGATCCATTTCAAAATACTGCAAATTCTGGCTGTGTCCCATCACTCTCCAAAAGCTCAAAAGAGCAGATGTCCTGAAGCGGCTAAAGCAGCACGATGACTCCCCCACACCACAGGATCACCAGATGTCCTCTGCAGGCAGCCCTAAGATTGCTTCTCAGTGCTGGGCCAGAGGAAAGAGCTGGGGATCTGGCAAGGCTTTAGAAATTATTTCCCTCATAAGTGTATCCTGTGGTTTTTTCTTTTCTCCAAAAACAGAGCTGTTTGAAAATAAAGGCTTTAAAATATCCAGGCAGAGACGGGTGTGTGGCCTCCCTTTATTTCAACAGTCCCCATGGCTGGTTGCTTTACAATGCCAACAGAGATGGTCCCTAAGCTGGAAGGATCCAGTTTTCTCTTGGCTGCCTGGCCCAAATGCCATTAATTCCAGTCAAAAGAGCAAAGACCTTAGAGAAAGGAAGACAATACCTCTAAGCAACACAGTACTGAAGAAAGAAGAGTGTAGGGAACAAGACCCAAAGGAATTCCAAACACTGTGTAAAGGAGTTGAGAAAAGAGAACAGAAGATGATGCCTTGTGAGCAGTGCAAGAGGGTGAAGAAACGTCATTCCTGGCAGATGTTACTCCAAAAACTCCAAGAACTCCTGCTGTACCTGGGCTGTTGGGTCTGGACCTTTCTGCCAGGAGTGTCACTGCTGCCCAGCCCTGCCCCTGTCCAGCCTGGGCTTCTCCAGACCTGCACACACCTGGTGGGGATCAGCTCAGCCCTTCTCTTCCCAAACACTCCCCTGTCACATCCAACTTCACCACCAGTCAAACACTGAAAAAAACCCCCAAAACAAACCATGAGAATAATGAAATCCATGAAACTGGGACTGATAAGACCAAAAATTCAGAATTAGATTTGATGGGTCACAATGAAGACCCCAAAGTCCTGACTGCTGACAAAAACCAGTACCCATCCATCTTCTCCCATTTGTTTGGAATGGAATTGACAATTAGGGGTGATATCCTTTTGTCAAAACAAGCCTTCTGTTAAATATTTTACAGGCACTCTAGGGATTCTGGCAAAGGGCTCACTTTTTGTACAGTTTATCTGGAGCAGAAATTTCCATTTTATCAGATGGTGCTATAAAGTAAGATGAGAAAAAAAAAAAATTACTCTTGATTTTTCTTTTGATTTCCTGATTCAGGAAAATAAGAAATCTGCACATGGGATAAAGGGAATCTGAACAGAGAGAAACGCTTGAAAATTTAGCTCAATGCTAGAAAATAGTTCTAAATATAAATATAGTTAAATACATGTCTATCTGCAAGCATTTTTTTTTAATGTATAAAAATCAACATTTACACACATTGCTATCTGCAAGATTCGTGCACATGTCTCACAACAAAGTTCAAGAACAGAGGGAATGCAGTACTGAAAGAGGAAAAAGCTGAAGCATGAAACTGCCCAGGGTTCCCCATCAGCCCTGCATTCCAGGGACACAAACCCAGCACACACAGGCTTAAAACTTTGAAGAGGAAACCTAGTTATTGGAGAAAGAAGCACAGCAAGCATGATCCAGGTCACCTCCCTTGATGCTTTCTGGAGCCCCAAGGTGCACATTGTGCTCTGGCAGTGCCATGGGGCATTTCTTTCCAGCCAGTTATTCTTCCACATCCATTTCCTCAGAAGCATTGCAAAATGGTCATTGCTTTGGAACACAACAGCCCTCCAACTTTTTTATTAAAAACAAAAAAGTGATTTTCATGAAAGCAGAAAATTCCAATTGTCTTGACCCAAAGTACCCAATGACACCAAGGGAACACCACCACCTCCACCTTACAAGTATTGCAGAATATGTGTGGCTGGTCCTGTCCAAAGGGGAACGTGAGTAGACCTGAAATCTTTATAGTGGATCAGAGTAACCAATTTTTTACTAAATTAGATTTAAGTTGTAATTACAGATTCAGTTTGCATTTATTTGGAGCAGAAGGTTCTTCTAAATATAGTTCTGATACATGAGATCATCACAGGAACAGTACGACTGGCAATAATATTTTTTTAAAGACAACAGACGTGTTCTTTGTGTAATAACAGGGCAACATGTGTAAATAACTTTGGTTCTGCACAAGATATTGAGGAGGTCAAAGCAATCCTTTTTCTTCTCCGTGACTGGGGTGTGAGTAGGCATCTGAATGAAAGGAAAACTTCCAGCAGAGATGGTCTTTTTTCCTTTACTTTACTTGATCCACCCAAGAAGGAATATGGAAGACAAAGGTCTTAACATAGTTGTCACTTTGAAATGTTCCAGTGTTTTAATTAGGGTCCAGACTCTGGCAAAATTTGTCAAACTTTCCCTTCGAAAACAAGGTGGGTTTAACCTTTGAGAACGTTCCCCTGGGTTGTTAACACAGTTCTTACACAAAGCTGGGCTAAGCAGTGAGGTGGGACAAGGTGTGCTCCACATCCTCTTGAAGTGGTGGAAGGACTCTCATGGTCCTCAGAGAGTTTTGGCTCAAACTTATAATTCTAATTTTAGGCTTGCTTGTAATTGTCCTTTTCCCTCCACTAACTGCTCCATAACTTTTTCTATTTGTTTGTTTTTGTAATCAGAGGAGACAGAAAGAACTATTATAAAAAAGTATTTTCTCTGGAATAAGGATTCCTCCTTATGATGTTCATGCTTATTCCAGAGAAAGTACTTTTTTACCACCTCATGGTACGTTCATTAGAAGAATGAGAAAAAGATCAGAGGCAAACAAAACTGAAGCAAAGCTGCAGATGGGACACAGTAGCTGATGCAAAAGGAGAAGACATATTCTTAGACAAAACAGATTAAAGAGAGCAGAGATGATGTAATAAAGAAAAATAGGTCAAAATTCAGGATGTCATTTCCTTGGTTAAGAGCATTATTGAAGTAAACAGTCTTGCAAGACCAGGGTCAGGATCTAAGAGTGAGACTAGCACACTAGATGTTTAGTCTAGCCCTAAACTTTGTCTTCTGAGAGTTTTTAAGGACTGATTCCTCTTGGTTTTGTCCATCCTTATTCAGTAGTAAGAGCTGAGCCAAGAGATCAAGAACTGGTGAACTCTACAGGATCTAGTGGGAAAAGTTTTGTGGGAATGGCTACTGTTCCTGGAGTTTTCCTTTCTTAACAAATGTTCTCTTTTAAGAATAATGCTTGAAAAAGCCTAATGCTCTAAGAGACAAGCTGATCTTGTGCTTCTCCTTGATGCAACTTTAAAGGTGAGATCTGCATTCCACAATGTGAGGACAGGAGTTCAGGCCAGGTGGGGAACATGATCTGGCAGCTCAAAGATGCAGGGGAAGGCTTTAGTGCTTGGCTGCACTTGTACCACTGTGGCCAGTGCTCTGTATGGGGAAAAAACTCCGTGGGCTTGGCATATACAGGAGGAGAGAAAGCCCTAGTGGCTGGAGATTCCACAGATAAACCCTCATTGTCTACAAAGGAAAAGCCTTTGGCGTCCTAGATAATATCTGAGATTAATTAACAGTTTGTATAATGAAGCTGCAGCCAGATATCTTTAATCCAAACACCTCTCTGGAGCACATTTATATGCAGAGCTCTGGGCAATTCCCAAAAGTACTGCTCCATAATAAGAACCCAAAACTTATTTATGAAATAATACACATGTATTAATATATGAAAACAAAGAATAATCTACACTTAGATATAACATTAAAATAACTGTACAAGCCAGACAACTTTGACAAGATCTCCTGGACACCTAAAAAGTACAGTAAACATCTGCTTTATTTCTGAATGCCAAACCTTAAAAAAAACCACTCTCTTGTTAAAAGTCCAGCTCCTTATTTTAATTAAATTACCAGGTGTTTATAAAATATCATTCTCTAGTGAAACTACAGTAAACAGGAGAGATCCAAACCCCTGTAAATTGAGAATGCAGGCTTCAGCTGTCAGGATGTCATGGAGAAGTTTCAAGGTGCTCTGTTGGTGTGCATTGGTCCATTGACAGATGTATACTGACCATTTGGAGGGAAGTGAAGGAGTTTAGATGAACAAGTAGAATTGCTAAACAACTCATGTTTAAACACAGGGAAAAAAGGACAATAGAAAAGGAAAATAAAAGAGAGGAGTTTCAGTGGAGGGTATCTTATTTTATTGTTCTTATTATGTCTTTACTGGAACACACTAGAATAAATGCTCTGGGCTGTAAACTAACACCATTCAGCACAGAATGGATTAAATTCAGTCAGAACATCTTTTCTGATCCTTTGATTACATATGAGCAATGTTTGTGATTATGTCTCCCTTGTTTTGGCAGAAAACACCAAAGCACACCACGACATGGCTGCATAACATGGGAAACCTTCTCTTGCTTGTGTAGATGTACATATACATTTATCAAATTAAACAGTGGTACTATAAATTAGCAATGAAGGAAATATAGGTATGACAGAGAAATCTAGGGAAATATATGTTGCTAAGAAAAATAGGAAGTTTCTTCAGGAGTGTTTTGTCTGCCTTGTAATTCGTTAAGATGGTATGAACAGACAACAAGAATTGTTTAAAATGACAGTGTTATTAATACTATAGATAAGACAAAAAATATATGTATTGTAATAGACACATGCAGATACACACACACACTCTACTGTTTAGTATTTGAAGATAAAAAAAGACAATACAATCAGTGGCCCAAGGATAATAAATTCCCTTGCATCACATTGTCTGAGAGGTCACTGTTAGAATCCTTCTATTAGAGATGAATATTTTTATGTCAAAGAATCCATGCACTATAAATCCAAAGGTTGTTAGAGAAGAGTAGAAATATGCAATCCTGCCAGAAGCCAAAGTGAGGAAGCAGAAGGATCACAGTAATTACAGGTCAGTCATTCTGGCATCAGTCCTAAGCAAAATAATGGAAAAGCTGATAAGGGCTTCAATTAGTATAAAATTAAAGGATGACAGTATAATTGGTGCCAGTCAAGATGGCTATAGGGAAAAGTAAGTCTTGCCAAACATTTTGATGAACACAACTGCACAGGTTGCATAAGACATTTGGCTTAGTCTCTCTGTGTAACCTGATTAAAGGACTGGCACTCAGAAAAGCAGGTTATGGGCAGAGTGGCAATACCAGCATGAAGTAGCACGTTCAGCTTCCTGCCTGACACTGCTCCTGTGTGCAGCCAGGCTCACCAGTGTCAGGTAGAGACACAGGAAAGGAGACCAGGAACAGTCTGTCATCAGAGGACACGGCAAGGAAACAGCAACAGGAAATCCTGAAAGCAGTGGCAAAGCCCCCCTAACTTCAATAATAAGAGTTTTTCATATAAATCTTGTAAAGAACCCAAAACCTAAGAAAATTCTGCAGAGCTTCAAGTGGAAAACGTACTATGAGACATGTACTTGAAATCTGGATGGAGATCAGAGTGTCCAAAAATTTGAGGTTCAGTCCAGAGTAATGGACAGGTTCAATTCCACTGCAGAGAGAGTATTTGGGGAATATGTAGCAAAATACATAGACTGATTCCTGAAAGTTGCAACAGGAGAACTGAATCATAGTGCATTCCAAGCCCTACTAAACAACTAAGTCTAGTCCCAACAGATTTTGTGTACTTTCATCACAACACAGATGCTTTCATGTCTCAATTCTCTTGGGAACACTATGTGTTGTGTCTGTTTTGTTTCTTAATGATTTGCAAACTTTTAAAACTTGGCTGTGTTGCTACTTTGCTTGTGGGTTCAAGAAAAGACAAGAATCCATAAACGTTTGATCCACATGCTACAAATGCACTAGAAAAAAAAGAGAAGAAAAGAAAAGAAAACACAGTGCCGTCAACAGGAAGATATAAGGCTTGGTTTGTATGAATGGGGATAATTAGTTGAAATGTGATATGGATTTTTTTTTTCCTTCTGGAAAATATATGTATTTGTGAGAACAGTTTTTATGCAAAGTGTTTTAGAGAACATTTTACATCAGATTAAATCTCAAAGATACTTTTTCTGGTTTCAGCACAAAACAAAGAAAGGACAAGTTTCATAGTTAGCTGTAGAAAAGAGAATCGTCATAATTGTTTTTATTAGCTATAGATTTAATAATCTAAACGACTAAAGATCTCTTTACAACTACACTTTTAAGTATCACATCTCAGAAAGTATTGGTTTAGAGTTTTGTACATCTCGTTTTAAGGAGCTCAGCCTAGTAACAAGAGAAAAAGAAAAGATACTTTCAGGGACTTCTCTACCTTGCTAGGGAAGTTTACCCAGCAGAACAGCTGCTTACCTGGCTGGTCCAGCTTGAAGGCAGTAAGTGACTGTCTGGGGATGGCAATTTTCCTTCTCATCAGAGGCTGTGAATTTAATCCTAAATAACAGCTGGGCTCCTGGTCCAAGCCAATTGTCTTGGCTCCCTCTATAGTCCAGGAGAGAAATAGGTACTTTTGAATGGCAGCTGATCCCGTGAATGCCAGCAGTCTGTCTTTGCTGGAGTGACATGTCTTGATCCCCAATGGCTCTAGAGGGAACCTTGATGAGCAACTTAGCCTGGAACTCAAACCTCCAACAGCCAACTCCAGGTGAGGTGAATTATATCGAGTGGTACCATTGATACAAATATTTAAAGCCAAAACACAACTGTGCCTATTAATTTAGCCACAGGGGTCAGGTTTCAAAGATCCAGATAAGCACTGGAGATTTGACTCAGGCTTTAAAAATATCCATTTCATATTTGAGTCAAATGTAGCTATAAAATGAAATGTGAGAACCTTATATATATTTGAGAGGAGTGTTATGAAAATCACTAGCTGAGAGGGCAAAAGGAGGCAAGGGTACTTACTAGCTTTCCCTTGGCCCAAGGGAGGCATGGAGCAAGCTTGCATTTTGCCTCCAACCCTCTCTAAGAAAATGGGAGGATGGTTGTTCACAGTTTATCAGCTTTGGTGCAGGGTCTGTGCAAGCTATGATTCAAAAGTAATTGTGGTAATTGCTGTAACTAGGAAGTTAACGCATGCAACGTTAATTTTGTTCACAGAGAGTTGTGCCAGTAATGGCACCATCCATCACTTTCTGTTCAAACAGGAACAGGTGTTAATCTCCACTCAGCAATGCGTGCAATGTGCATGAGCAATAAGCAAAGTGCCAAAAAAGAAAAACCACTGTCAAAGCTCTCTGTCACAGAAAAACAATTTCTAACAATATCTCTGTAACTGGACTCAACTAAAGAGTGAAAAATGATTTGAGTTTTCAGTGACAGGGATTGTTAATTAACCCAATTTTTCTCTTCCACCTTGATTAGTTTTCTGTATGAAGATCCATTTTAGCACTGTACAGTGTAGCTTAGGGTAATAGACACCCAGCTGCTGTAATCTTGTCAGTACTCCCACTTGCAGAAAAGTAATTTTTTTTTCCTTTGGTAGGCTGCTAAACTATTACCAGGTTTTCAAGCATAATGTAAAACAGTGCAGGATAGAATTTAAATAGGACTTTACCAACAATTTTGGTATTTTTCTAGTTTTAACAGTAACTTTACAAGATTTTAAAATGCTTTGCACATCCTATCATCCCAGGCATAAATCTATCCTCCCAGGTTTCTGGATATTCCCAGATGCCCTTGGCACTACAGTGTTGGGTTGCTTAGTTCCATGCTACGCTACCTTCCAGAGCAAGAGCACAGCCAAAATCTCCAAGGCTTGGCTGTGCAAACTGCTTCATTCAGTAGCACTCAGTTTGTCAACAGGGCTCATTCCAAGCAGGTAACAAAGCCTTTCCAACAAGCAATCAGAGCAGCACTGCACTTTTAGTTACACTCTGTATTTGAGGCACTTCCGAAGGCCATGCCAGGGGCATGTGCATGGTTTGGCCCAAGTAAAGGAGTGCATTTGTGCTGCCCAATGCTCACACCTTTCCCACCAAAGGCATGTCTGTACCTTTCCTGATAAAAAGAAAGGTACAGTCATGTACCTTTTCTGTCCTGTGGCAGAGACTGCAATAGCATTTGGGAAAGAACAAGGTCATTTGGGAAATGTAAGAAAGAAAAAAGGAAGTGTTGAGATGGAAATACATTTTTGGAACAAAAGCGAGCTAATAACTAAACCAAACTTTTCTGGATTTGTATTAATGCTTAATCAGTGCTACCCAGCACTGAACTATTCTTCAGCACTGGGGTCTGATATATTATTAGTAAGGAACCTATTGATATGCAAAAGATATGATTCTACATGATTCAAATACTGAGAAATAGAGCCAGATTTGAAATGCAGTTAAACCCACCCTGTGTGTAGTGTTCTCCTGCTGGGCTGATGTGGCTGCTTTGGTTTCAGGAGAGCAGCTCCTGCATGAATAGGTGCCACATCTGAGCTTCACACATGGTCTCCCCTCAATTGCACTGGATTTGGGATCAGCTGCAGAGAGGACAAGGATTTGGGTAATGGATCTGCCTTACTTGACAATTCAGGCTTTGAGAAAGAGGAGCAGATAAGCAGTGCACCCAGGATATTTAGCAGGAAATGAAATATTTTGAAAAACAGGTTAAAAAAAGTGCTTATGTTATGTCTTTCGTATGAGTATAATCAGATATTGTAAATATTCTTTCACCTGTCCAGCTGATCCTTACAAACTACTCAGTGAGTGAAGGCCTTCCTAAGTGATTTTGTTTATTTTGGTTTTTATAAATAATTAATTTATTTTTCAAAAGAACTCTGAATTGAAAAATCAACACACATCTTTCACTTGTCATGTATTTAATTCAAAACCTGATGTTAGTACTGGAGATTTCAAAAGGAGAACTAAAACAGAAAGTTTTTCATTTTGTTTGAGAAAATCATTAAATGCAAATCCTGCAAATCACAGAGATGGCCTTGGTGCTGACAAACAGACAAACTCCAGGAAATTTAAATGCAAATTTCACATTCCTAGTCAAGAAAAAAAACCTAAAAGAAAAGATAAGAAGAAGGGGTCATTGTCCAGTAATTCCTAGTTCTTTCTTAATATAAATGCCCATTTGCCAGGTAGATGAAGGTAGCATAATATGCTACCATTCTAAATGCACCCTTCATAAATACTGTTGGTAAAAAAGTTTTAAAATGCCTGCAACTTTAACTCTATGTTTCACAATTTGCATTATTTTTTTGGATATATTTCAGCTGCTGAATTTATTCTTCCAAATATTATTTCTTTTTAAATAATAAGCTTTTATGCACAGGTAGCTTAAATAAAAAATTGTGTGTGGACTGTGAGCTCTCACTATATGAAATGTTCCTATCCCTCTGGCTTTTGAGATAAATTTCCTTTCTACTCTGCTTCAGTAATCAGTTTTCCTGAATATATTACATATCATTGCCCAAATTTGTGGGGAGCCTTTATTGTACAAAACATAGAAAACACAGAGCATTCCAGGATTGACAGAACTGCATAGGCCAATGTAAAAACCCAACACTACAGTAATTTTTTTAAGATTATTAAGCTTTTTTACTTGTGTATGTTTCAATGCTGTCTTTGTTTTGCACTGTTTTTCAAGCCATCTTTAAACTACAAAGAATTAAACATAAGTTGTGTATTTCTTTATGCTGTTGTGGCTTAGCTTTTCAAATGGGTAGTTCCAATCCAACAACTACAACAGTACTGACTATCCTTTATATGGTCTTGGGAGACAAATGGAATTTTAGTTCATCTCCCTTGTTACAATTTGCAGCTCCGGTGAACCTGAAACTTATAAAATTAACAATAACATTCTCTACATTATACTCAGAATAATTATCAAATGCACACGCTCCAGACTTGGAAGCCATTTTTTCACTTTATTTCAATCACTGCAGCATTATTTTTTGTCAGAGTGAATTTTAAAACTTGATCTGGCAGCAGCCTGGTGCCACTGACTGGTTGTGGCAGAGCACAGGTACCCATGGGGGAGTAATGGGCTGTGGAGCCCCACATGGAAACTTGGCCCCAAATTAGTGTTGTAAAAAAGAAAACAGTAAAGTGTGAGAGAATTACAGAGCATTTGGTGATATGAATAAGGAGAAGGTCACTAGATATGAAAATCTGGGTGGGAAGCAGAGTAATATTGAGAACCTTTATTGACATAAGTAAATTATTTTAAAAAATTGCCTTTTGGAGTAAAATGGTTACCCCATTGAAATCCATAGTAACTCTTCCACAGCCTTATGTAGGGCCTGGATTTCATCTTCAACAGCCAGGAATACCCTACAGCAAATACTTTCATCTGTGAAGACAGAAAAGGAAAAAACAATTTAAGTATTCTTAGGATACAGAGTGAATGGATTAATGACATTATATTATTCAGATCATAATTAAATCCTGAAGTTATTTTTAAAAATAGTGCAATCATGTGTTTATATGTGGAGCTAAGGCTCTTCTTCCCCTTTTTTTCTTTTTTTTGAACATTGCATAATGACATCAGCTAATGCTGCATCACTTCTCAGGGATTTTGTGCAGAATCTTAATGTTTACACTAACAACGTAATTTAAGAAAGTATATTATGTAAATCCTTGAATCTCCTAGGGTCTAGGAATGAAATGTAATGCTAATTTGATTTAGTAATTTGTTCTCTCTCCCCAGAAACACACAATTACTGCTTTTGAAAGACTTTTTTCTTTTTCCATCATGCTAGGACTAAATTGAAAACTGAGTCGGCAGCACAGCCCAGGCTGGGAACGTAGAAGAGCTCTGCTACTCAGGCTCTTACAGCCAGAACACAGAGTGCAGGGAGATTTATTTCTCAAAACGGAATGTTCATTATCTCTCTTTTTTTCTTTCTTTTTTAAAGCAAGAAATGGAAACAAAATAAGTCTTCTTGAAATTCCATAATAGTAATCTAAACGTGAAATGTGAGCTGAAAATAACGTGCCTCTCTGTGTGTGTCTAGAAGAGAGAGGCCTTGTAGCTCTGTGCGTGTCTGTCTGCAGGAGGGAAGGAGGGAGGTTGTGTGTCTGTGTACAGTAGTGTAGAAATAGTTCATCAAATGAGTGGTTTCCTGTCCTGATCTGTAGATTTTCTTTCTTCCATGAAAGGAAATTGAGATAATTGATCTGACTTCCATCAGCACATAAAAGAGATTGTCGGCAATTTGTTTTCTGAAGGGCTACTTAAATACATGGTGATGTGGCCAGCAGGAGAGATCACCCACGAACTCTGCAGCCGTCCCAGATGCCTGGTGGGCACACCCAGAGGACCAATACATTCCGTCATTTGCAAAGTATGACCTTCTTTTCTTTCTCTCTCTCTCCTTCTCCCTCTTTCTTCTTCTTTAAGGATACACGGTGTCCCTCCAGGTTCTGCAGTCTGGGTTTGATTAAATAATTATAAACTTCAAGCAAGCAGATCTATCATTTACATTCCTGAACATGCCAACATGTGCCTTTTGTGGGGATGCCAACCAATACCAAAGCTTCAGTCATTATTGTCATTGAAAATACAGTGGTTCAATGTTTGTGCTATTTCCTGGATTTTGGCAATATAATGTTGCCCAGCAATTTGCCGTTAGTGCCAACAGCACTAAAGAACTTCATAATAAATCCTTTCTATATTTACTCAGTCCACCACTGTGTCACTGAAATTAGCATTTTACGATCTTATGCTCCAAGGAACCTATTTTCTCTCTTTTAACTCTATGCTATTATGAATCCCAACAGAAAATCCTTCAAAGCATGGTTTGCTTCAGCTTTTCTGTGTAAGGATTGCTGTCAGTCATGTTTGTTTTCTGAAAAGATGTAGAGCTTGCAGCTCCATGGTACATGATAGCAAAGATAAACCAAACTAACAAACAAGACAGGGTGTTTAATTTAGAGATATTACAGAGATTGCTTTAAAATGTCAGATGTCTTCATGCAGCCTTAAGTGCAGAAGACAAAATTAACAGAAGAAGATACCAACAAAGATACCAACAGAACCAGATCTTTCCTTGAGGTCCAGATCAGCCAACTCTGCTCATGTGAGTGACAGACAGAATAAAGACAGAGGGTTTGACTTCTCTGAATGAAAATATCATGGTAATGGAATAAAACAATAACCAGTGTAGGGGCCTTAGCAAAGGAGTGTTCTCAGGAATACTCCAGCCAATGCTTCATGGAAACTGTGGGACCACTGAGATTGAACTATTGTTGTAACTGGACAACTCAGCCCTTTGCTTACAATGGTGTGGGAGAGAATAAAACAGTGCCTTTTGCACTGAAATCTTCAGAGGCACTTCCCTGTGAACCCTGAGTTTGGGATCCTATCTAGGTGGTCAACATGGGGCCAAATACCACTCATTTGTTTGCTCCAAGCAGAGGAGCAGCTGTAATAAAAAGATTGAGGAGAAAATGAGACGCAAGGATTTTCTAGGAAAAGGAAGAAAAGGTTTGATTAGAAGGGAGAGAGAGCAGAGGGCAATAGTTTTTGTGTTTGCAGTGAGAGAAGTGAAAGCAATGCCTTCTGGAAAGAGATGGATGGCTGGAGAAGAGGAGGCTTGGGAAGAGGCACACCAAGTGTCTCACTGCAGCTTGTATTTTTTGTCACTGGAATAGAGAGAGGCTGGAATTTTTTGACTAATGGGAAGCACATCGCTGCTATCCTCTCATAACCCTGAAAAGCTCAAAAGATTTTGCTGCACATTGTGTCATGTAGCAAATCCACCAGAAAACCCCTCGTGCCCCAGAGTGGGTTATTTTGGAGACGTGCACGTGTGTGTGCACGGTCACAAGGCCGGGCAGGAAACTGCTCTGTAATCTCAGCCCCGGCGGCAAAGGCAGCTCCCACAGCCCCGAGTGATGTGGGTGCACACCAGCTGAGTTACAAGCTCCCACAGGCACAACCTCTCGTTAGGAAAATCCTCGGCAGAAGCCATTTAACCCCTCCGGTCCTGGCCCCTCGGAGCGGGACAAGTGCCACGGCTGCACCGGCGAGAGCGGCGGGCCCGGCCCTGCGTGCCCTCACCGGGGCTGGGGAGGCCCTGTGGGATCCGCCCCAGCAGTCTCATTAATCACGGGACATTTTCAATAACGAGCATGCCTCCGAGGGAAATAAGAAACTGCATGGCAAAAAGAGAGTATCTAACAAATACAAATAGGGTCATTTGGCTCAGCAGCTCCAGTCCCTGCAGCCCCTCTGTCCCCATTCCCCGGGGTACAGCAGCCACCCGAGGACACTCTCACTGCTCCGGCAAAGTGCAGCTCCGGGGAGCACAGCAGTGGGAATAGGTGAATCCAAGAGGCTGCTTAGGCTGGAAACAACCTGATCTTCAGGTCAGACTGAGAGAAAATTTATAAACAACTTCCAGGCGTAATCTCTTGCTTTGCTCCCCATGAAGCACGCTGCAAAGGAGTTCCTGACAGTGAGATGGACACTGCACTGGGTCACCTATTAATTTGCTCTTTGTTAATTGTGGTAATGGGAGATGCCCATTTCATTACAGAGCGAAAATATTTCAGCGGGTTGGATTGTTAAGGCAGCACCCTACCTTTTTCCCTGCTTTCTTAGAGCTTTGTCTTGTTTGCATCATGGTAGTAGTTTTATAACTTTGATTTAGGGTGCCCAAGGTGTTGGAAGGATGCATAATAAACACAGAAAGCAAAAATGTTCTTGCCAAGCTGCTTGCACAGCTGGCTGGCTGTGTAGCTGTATATGTCAGATGTCACACATGCATTAGGTGAAAACATGGGGCCAGGTAGACAAAAGTGCCTAGTTTCTGCCTCTGCTGGGTCCTCTTTCCATGGTAGAGGCCTTCAAACTTCCAGAAACTCTGGGAACTGAGCATACAAAAAAGTAAAACAAAAAGAAAAAGAATTCAAAGGTAACCAAAACCTCTCTGTTTTTTCGTTTCTGCTTTTTCTACTTTAGATTCACCATTCAAAGTCTTTCCTGGGTTAAATCTGTTGAGCTCAGCGTGTCACTGCTAGAATTTACATGGAAAAACATTTCTGTTACGACTATAAACCACATCAACCTCTGGAACAGAGAAGTCTCTTCTGGCGTGACACTATTGTGGCTGAGTTGTGTCAGCTCCTTCCTGTCGACACTGGGGACACAGGTACTGAAATCTGGGACACGGGGATGGGAGGTTGGGACACTGGCTGGCACACCTGGTTAGAGGGAGCCTGGGTGAATGGGCAATTTCCAGCCCGTTGGGGTGAGTCCCCTGAATTACACCATGGGACTACACATTTTATGAGTTTAAACAGTCAGACTGAGCCCTAATTCTGTAGGCTTGTGGTGTGACCAGAAACCACCTCCTTTTCTGCTTCTGATTTTCCTCAGTAGTAAGGAAAACTGAGTTACAAGAGCAATATTTCACCAACAATTTCTTCTAAAACTATTCTAATAAAAACATCCTGAAACTAGTATTCATCTACTTCCTTTTCTAAGAGTTTTTTTTGTTCCTAGTTTTAAGGTGTTTTTTTAAAAAAGTGGTTTTTAATCTTAAATTAAAGGGCACAAAAAAGAGCAAAATTTATTACTGAAAACAAAAAAAAAACCCTTTTGCCATCTAACTTATGATCAAATTACTACTCAATTAATTACTGAAGTTACAGTAGTCCTTCCCTTAATTTGTTACTAATGACAGGGAAAACATGTATAAAGTAGGTTCTGGGCTTGTAAAAATCTGAATGTAAGCAACTAGAAAAATAAAAATGTATGGAGAATTTTCATGTCCTCTAAGACACTGAGGAATACAGCAGATATCAACATTGTTTTAATTTATTTTGTCTGCTTCCATCTGTGTGCCCTGCACTGTTGGCTCGTTGGGATGCTGGATTTGTTATTTTATACTTCTCTGTATGAAGGTCACTTCTCTACTGATGTTTTCACTTACAGGACCTCACTTGTTTCACAAACCACTACTATAGAGATGATAAGAAGGTCTTTGAAATAATATGAAATCCCTATGATATGAGTGTGGCAGTGACTATTCTCACACTGTCACCACTGGGAGGTCATTTCCTCGGGACGGTTTTGGCCACTGAACCTGGATTAAAATCTTAGGTAGAGTGACAAAAATACAGATTGAATTGTACCAAAAGACAGTGTGTAAATGCACTTTTAAACAATGTTGTACTTCCATCACCTTTGACAGTATTCAATCATTCCTATGCACAAAGCATACAACACTAAACAGGACATTTTTTCCCAGTGTCTGGCAGGAGTCTGCTTGACATAGGAATTACTTCTGCCATGATCATCATTAAATATCAATTGCTGCAAGCAAAAATCTGTATTGTGCATACCAAATATAACCAAAACCAGCCCTTTTGATCCCTTAGAGTTCCAAATTCATATACTCACGCTTCAAGAAAGAACTGTAAAAAATCTGGTTTGCTGTCTGGGTGGGTCTTCGCTGGCTCTGTGTCAGATCATACCTTTGGGATTCTGCCATGTTTACTGATTTTTTCAATCACATAAAGAGAAGAAAAATTATGTGGAAAGGAGAGCAAAGGGCATCCTACAAAATTAAATCCCTTCTATCATTAACTTTCTTAAAAAAGACAAGTAGATGTAAGAGCAAGGCAGCAGTAAGTGAAATAGAGCACAAAACATCACTGATTAAAACCATCATGCACACAACCTCAGAGCTACTTGAGGCTTCAGCCCTCTGATGGATGCAATATGCAGTGTATGAGGGGATAGGTGGAGAAAAAATACATGTTGTATTGCAATTAATTGATTTATGGGAGAACATCTCTTTTACCACTTTGGGCCATATTTTCATTGATTTACCCTAAATCTTAGTTTTACATCTTTATCTTTCAGCTGTGCCAATGAATACACCCAGAGAGATTACAGATGTGTCACTGTGTACACTCAACCCTCTTTAGGCACTGCAATAAAGTGGTAGGTGTAGATTCCCTCACCATGTGGTCCTGGAAAGCATTTTATTGTAGTCCACCAAATTGAATGGAAGAGTCTACTGTCTTCAAGTACTTGTGGTGACTTGGCTGTTGGCACTTGCTGCACATTTTATCAAGGGCTTTTAAGCAGTTCCTGTGTGTTTGAGATGATTCTTCAGAGACCTACTGCAAAGACTGTTTCAATGGACCTGACTTTTTTGAGAACTGTATGAAACAGTACATCAGCTCTTACAGGCACCTGAGACTGCAGCAATATGTGTCTGGCACAGGAGAGCCAGGAGTGTATTTATTTGGACTGTAGTTGTTTCTCAACAGCCACCAGAAAGCCCAAGCAAGGTAAAAGACTTACAGTGAACTTCAGTAAGAAGGCAATCAGTTGATGACAGTTCTTGCCAAAGACCTATCTCCTCATGATAGCACAGGGCTTTCTGAATGAATAGTCTGGATCTTTACAGAAATGGCTTGCACAGCGTGTCACAAAAGAGTTATTTTTGAAACAAAGTTCCCAAACCTGCAGCATTGCCAGCCTGGCACGGAAGGAAAAATTTCCCCCTAACTCACAGTGAGGAGGCCAGAGGCAGGTATTGGGAAGCCTGGTCTGCCTGACTCACTTGTGGCAGTGACTAATATCCAGCAAGCCCCCAACATTTTTGAGAAGCTGTGTGGTTCCTGAAGGTCCCTGCAGGTGATCAGGACAAGCAGCACCGTGGCCAGGGAAGCGGAGCGCGGTGCCGGCGCGTTTCGGCAAGAAGGAGACAACACTGACCCTGCACCAGTGGGACTGAGCAGGAGCGAGCACGGCTCTCCAGCAGCCAGGAAGGTAGGCAGGCAGGGCTGGAGCACTGTGTTCCAGTAATTTGGGATGACAGGGGAGACATTGCAGGTTATTATATCTAGCATACATTGGAGCTTTGTTTTGTCTAACTCGAGCGATATTCTGGGGCTCAGGAACTCTCGCCCCAAAGTCTGGGAGGAAGCGTGGGGGGAGAAGAAAACGTAGCAAGGAGGAACAAAACAACTACTATATTCACACTGGCCCAACACAGAGACCAGACCACATTTGGGACTGATTTAGAAAACTATTTGGCAGCATCTGTGGAAAAATGGAAGATCAAATGATACCTTTCTCTAATCTAGGTGATTTCTGCAAGTTAAATATGAAGCATCCCAATCAGCCACAGTGATAGCCTCTCTACTGTGGAACTCAGATTGTCTCCATTTGATGTGTATGCATGTGGATGTATGCATCCATATCTAATACTGCTCAGTTGGGCCTCAAAAAAGGCCCTTATCAGTAGGGCCTCAAAAATTTTGCAGCGGGGATGGCAATCCTGTCTAGAATAATGTGAGCCTGTTGCAGTATGGCCATTTTAGTTACTGTTGGAGGCCCATTAGTGGTAGTGGACTGGAACCGCTCTCCCCATAAGGACCTGAAAAAAAATTGGGTTAAAATAGGGACATCAGCCTTGACACTTGAGTTAGAGGTAAAGGATCATTAAGGTCTTCTGCAGGACTGAGCAGAAGAACATCAGGGAAGAGATAACTCCCCAAGATCTTTCCTCAAAGACCATTCCTCCCTCGTGTTGTGATGACTTCCAGTAAATGAATATTCTCAAAGACAATTGTTCTGATATGACAAGAACACAGAACAGAGAGGTATTGCTGTCCAGCACAGGACAGAGCTGTAGCCTGTGTGTTTTTATTAGAGCTGAGAGTTTAAGAAAAGAGCCCTGTAATGTGCATGTCCCCCTGGTGAGTTTATGCATGCTCCCACAGCTCTAATAAAAACATACGATGAAGGTAAATTAGGGCAGACGACTGCTTCTGTCAACACTGAGCAAACAGCATCTTTACGGTTTATGTGTGACTTAGAATTCAAGAATGCAGACTTTGTTTTTCATTGATGGGCTTGTTAAAGAAAATTCTTTGATAGTTCCAGAGGAAAAAGAAATTATATAGAAATGTGAAGAGATTAAAGCAAAGAAAGAACCTTGACATCAGACGGGAGCTTGTTTGATTAGGTCACTCTATAGACGAGAAATAATTAAAAATAAAGAAGACAGATGGAGGATGTCAGGTGCTTAAAACAACATCTCGAGTCTACCCGTGCTAGTGTTCATGTGAGCCAAGACTTCAGGCTCCACAGATGTGGAACGTGTCTCTTGGCTGAGGGTCTCAGCAGGGTGAGGAGAGGCACCAGAGTTTGGTGAGCAGAATGGAGCTTGTACGAGTCTGACAGCAGCGAGGAACATTTGCTGCTGTTAACAAGCAGAGAAGGAGCTTTGCTGAAGGGGCAGGCAGACAAGCTTGTCTCTAGTCTGGTTCCCTTTTGCTCCTCACCTGCTGCTGATTCCCTGGCCTGCCTGTGCATTAATGAAGTGGTTGTTTGCCTTAAGGAGCAGCTCGTTGTGCTCCCCGGGGAGCTGCTCCCGCCTGCCTGGTGGCCGCAGTGCCGCTGCCAGCAGCCGGGCAGGTGGTGGCAGATCAAAAAGGAAAACTCCCACAGAGCTTCTGGGGATTTCCTCACTAATATGCTGATACATACATTAGCTGACTGACTGACACTGCCTAAATATTTGTCCTTGACTGCTATGTTTGGCCGTGATTTTATAGCAACTTTGGTGGTTTGTGATTTAGCCCACTTTATGCATGAGCTGCCTTGACTTTTGCTTGCTGCCCATCTGCTAACCACCACTGCAGCATTACAGGGGTTGACATCAGGCCATTTCACCTGACTTTTCTCTTTCTCAGAGAGAAACAAAGGTGGGTTTTCACCTCCCACCTGAGTGCTGCAGCCCGTAACAGAACATTAATGGACTTTGACAGAAACTAAGGAAGTCTGCACTCATATTTACCTTGCACAACACTATAAATTAGTCCAGAAGTGGGAAGGAGTTTTCAGTGTCTGCACATCTCTCCAGAAGGTATTTGCATGTTTGCTAAATTCCTATGGAGCAGGGAAGCCTGGAAGTGACACAAATAAGCTACTGTTTGCCAGCCTGCACCAGGTTCTCATACAGCCAGAGATGAGGGCTGCTCGGTAAAAGACCAAGACAGAGCAACACTGTTGGAGGAACACAAACCAAAAATCTGTCTTTTCACTGTAGTCACTAAAATACCTGATGCTTAACCAGGAAAGGCAGACAGGTACCATGACTGTTCAGGTGATCCTGGAAATACACATTATTTAAGTATCTTCCCCAATCTCCATTTGTCCTCCTACATAAAATGAAATGGGTAACTTCCTTTTTTTAAAGTAAACTCAATTGGATCATGCACAGTGTTTAACTGGAGTGATAAATACAGATGGTTTAGGAATTCAATTATATTTAAGTTCTTCTCTAATAAAGCTAGAACAGCTGGTTGCCAGATCCTCAGAGTGCTTCAACTTTGTCAGGAGCATCCAGCATATTTTAAAACCATCTCTTGACCCTACAGAGGAGGTCAATGTTTCTCCTGGCAGCCCACTAGTTATTTTTTAAGTGTCTTGATTTTTTTTCTGTGGCGTAATGCAATTTTACTCATTATCACTACAGATGTCAGACCAAGACTAGCAAGATTACAGCAGTAGCTGGAGCATATGGTTGAGTCATATGAATAATAATCATAAATCCTTTTTGACATTGGCCCATTATTACATCCTGATCATGTCCCCTTGGAATCTCTTGTTTGGTGTAATGTTTAAGTCATTATAAGGTATCTCTGGAGGTCTAGATTTATAGAGCTCTCTATTGGAGAAACACAGTATTAGCAGTATGTTTATACAAACATAAAACACATGAATATTATATACCAATATATCTACATGTAGTGTTTATGGAGACGTACAGGAGAAGCAATTAACAATTGGCAGTCACTAAAAGAAATGCTTCTGATGACATCTTAAAATCACAGTGTAAGTCAGGATGACAGAGGTGTTGCCTGAACTGGCTGTTAAAAAAGAAAACAAAGTGTATGTGTATAAAGAAAAGCAGCCTCTTGCACCCCCAGCTCCAGATGTAACAGGGATGTAACCCTAAAACTGAGACTTTCTGATTAGGACAGAGCCAATCTTCCCTGAGATACCATGTCATGGCCAATATAAATAGTTGCAGGCTGAATACAACACAAATGTGTCAATTGAGCATCATCAGTAGCACCATTGAATTAAACATGTTGGAAATTACTTCACTTTTGGTTAAGGCCATTTCCCCAGTTAGGGCGGATTTCTTTTTGCCAATGCCCTCCACCCATGTGTCTCTGATGTATTTGAAAGCCCCTGATGGCTGAGCTGTCTCAGTGGTGTTGGGGGGATGCCCAACCTGCCTACAGAGGTTCTCCCTCTGCTCTCCTTCCCACTGTCTCTCTTCCTCCCCTTTCCCCTGCTCTTTTTGCTGTTCTGTTTCTAAAGAAGGGGAATATTTACAGGAAATCCATATTTTACCACAACTATTCAGTCTCGTTGTAGAGTGGGAAAACTTCCCCTTTTTTCACCCATGTCTCTGTGCTGAGTGTACCAGCAGGCAGCTGGAGCACTTGTTTATTTTAGGCTGCCCTTCAAACACATGTTACACCGAATTTTTATGCAGCCTGGCAGTTTTCTCCATAAGAGACACCAGTGGCTAAACCCCAACTGCCCCCAGCACAGGGAGGTGCTGCCAGTGCTCAGCACCACCTGCACCCACCCTGCCCAGCTCAGGGCAAGCACTGCACAAATGGGCTGGATCTGCTCTGCAGGCAGAGCCTGAGGAGGTGCTGGTCTCACAAGTGGGAGAGGGAGCCTACATCGTGGTTTGTGAGGGTTTTAGTTGGAGAGAACCCCGCTGTTGTTTCAAGTATAAAAGCCATAAACAGAATAAAATTAATCTAAACATGAAAATACAATAAAAGTCAGTCTCCAGGTCTGACCATCTGTCCTGACCTTGACTGGAAGAGAAAACAACTTTGTACAGCTGTGGTCATTAAACACAACATGGCAAAGACCTGAAAGCTTAAAATGATTCAACGCATTTCTTTTTCATGTTGAAAAAGCAGCCTTGCTCTTGAATTAACAGTAGGGGTGTTGTGTGTTTTTAATTTTTTGATAAATGGAATACTCATTATTACTGGGAATTGTTTCCCAAGAGTCAGCATGCCCCATTTTTGTTTCTTGCAAATAAGTGAAATATTTATTCATTTGCCAGTTAACACAGCTTTTGGAAGTGTTTCCTATTTGAAGACAGGAAGCAGATTGCAATACACAGAAGGTATCCAAGAGGATACTCTAGACAGATGCACCAGAGATGACATCTGTCTTGTCATCAGTAAAAATGATACAGAGCATATTGCTAAGTTATTCAGCAATTTCCAAAGAATCCTCTTTAATGCACAATAAGAAACAGATCTTGGTTGTCTTTTCATGGATGTCAGACTTAAACAAAAACACAGAATGCACTTGCAAGCATTGGTGTGAAAGGGGACTTTCAAGTACAGGCCTATTAACTGAAACATTCTGCTATAAGATATCAAAAGACTGCCTATTTGCCACAAACTGCACAAAGTTATACTCATTTTTCTTAGTGGCAGTAAGTGGTTTTAATGCAAGTAATGGAATTTAAAACCAGAAAGTCCTTATTACAATTCTGAGTGCCCTTTGTCCTTTGATAATGAACACCATATTAGTGTCTTGAAGAAAACCCAAAACCTTAAAACAGGATCTGTTGTTTCAGCATTTAGAACTAAGTGACCAAAACTTTACTACTGAAAGTTGATTGCATCTAATTCCATATAGACAAAAATCTAAAACCAAGTTCCAAACTCTCAGTTACACCAGCAGTAAGAATAAAAGGAAGATGGACAAAGATATAATAAATTAGAAAAATAAATCAAAAAGTGATAACCTTCATTTAAAAAATCATGATATTTGGTAGAAACCTATTATATTTGCTGCATTAAAGAAAAGATAATGGGGAAAGGAAAGGAGGGAAAGGCAAGGCCAGGCAAAGCAAGGGACTGTATTGCCTGAAATGCATCCAAGCAGCTGCTGGAACCAAATGTGTTCCAATTTTAATTGCTCTCACCATAGAACTTACTTGGTTAAAAAAATTAAAGCAAAATCTTAAAATTAAAAAAAAAAAATCAGCTACAAATGCTGATCAGGGAAATTCCATTTTTGGCATGGATAAAATTGATTGTCATAGTAAAATAGGGCAGTATTTATTTACACAGCATGTATGGCATTCAATAAAACCTAAAAGCTCTTGTACCTAAAAAGTGACACGAAGGTTTGAAGCATATATCCCGAGTAAACAAGCTCTGTGATACAGACAAAAGACAAGGGTAACAAATTTTCCTCCCCGCCAAATCAATGGACAAGGAGTACTCCTGAGATCAGAAATTTCAGTTATATTATATCTCTATTTGCAGTCTATTTAGACCAGCTATGCCTGGCCCATCTCTCTCTCTCTGCCCTTTTCCTAATTTTTGGTTTCTGGCAGGTCAGTAGAAATCCCTGGTGTACAAAACTACTGAAGCCTGGGACAGCACAAAGGAGCCATGACCTCTCAGCCTCCTTGGCGTGGAAGGAAATGTACTGCACAAACATCAAAAGTGAAAAGAAAGACAGACCTCAATTCCACAGGTCTCCTCAGAAGCCTTGGCACTACTTTTAAGGCATCCACAAAATATAATGAAGTGGAGAAGACTTTGGAAATAAAAGAAGTCCAAAGATTTCAGAACAGTTGTGACTCACGAATCTCTCTGGCCAAACTCAGCTGAACTCTGCAACTCCTGAACCTCTGGACCATGCAAACACACCCACCACTGTGGAGTTTCTTCTGGTGATGTAAAGTGCAGTTAGGTGTGGTTAAGATACACCTACTCTGAATGAAGGGAAATAAAATGTTTTTAATCAGCTGAGTTCTTCTTCTCCTTAGTTAAAAATTAACAGGCTGTACTTACTATATGATCACTTTGCTGTTACTGACATAGCACAAACCATTGAGGGACCAAACTGGCTCATAACAGCAAAAATATTGTCAAATTATCAGTTAAAGATTGAGAACACCTTTTACAAGAGTAGAATAAAGGTGCTGGGGGAAAAAGTCTTTTTGCCTCCAGAATTTTGATTTTGTGGAAAATGTGAAAAATGCTGTGGCTTATTGCAGATCAAAACGAGTTAGCACTTGTTATGAATCTGGCCTTTTGAATACTAAGCATTTAAAAAACCTGGAAACTGTGAATACTGATTAACTTAAGAAATGGAAAATGTGAATAGTGAGCAACTCAAACTGGTTTCAGATGAAAACTCTGAGGGAGAATTATTCATGGAAGTATATTCTCCTTTATTTTGTCTACTTCACTTACAAATCAGGCAAGTAAAAGGCCATTCAGTCCATCTATTTCCAGATTATTGCCATGCTGCATCATCTCACCAAAAAGGAAAACTTCCCTTCACTTTAGTTTTTACTGCTTCCCTGATTGAATTCATTCCCAAAGCTTCCATTGCCCAAAAAGACTTGTCTACCAAAGACTGCCAGAGGTGCACAGAGAGATTGGAATGGAGCCGAAATCCCACTGTAGCACACAAAACTGCCTTGCAGGGAGTGTTGCCATGGTCTTTGCCACTGTTTTCTAAAGTTGCTAAGGAGAAACAGAGTGATTTTGGGAACAAAATTCCATTTAATTGTGGTGAAATCTCATTTGCATACTCCCTGGATGGTATTTAAGATTCCCATCTGCAATACCCTGCTGTGGAGGATGACAGGGTTACGGGGAATAAATGTCACAGCTCCCTCAGGTTATCTGTGTGACACTGGAATGAAGCCAAAGGAGGCTGCTGAGGGAGAAACACATACACACACAGATGGGGGAAAAAGAATCTGGCCTGGGAAGTGGAAGCTCACCTGGTGCCCTGTGGGCTGGTCAGGTTATTCCACCAAAGAGCACAAACTGCATCAGAGGTGGATTGAATCCTTGCACATTTCCAGCTCCAAGGGAGGAGAGCACTGACAGGGAGGCAAGCAAAGGCAGGGGGATCCCCTGGAAGTGCAGGCAGGAGCACAGGCTGGAGAACAGCTCTCCCAAGCTGAGGGTGATCCTGGGGACACCTGCCTGCCCCACGAGGGCACTGTCCAAGCAGGAGAAAGGTCTCCTTTCCCTGGAGGGCTGCAGGCAGATACTGTTGGGTTAGAGGCCATTCTCTCCAAGTCTCTGCAAGCAGTCACTGCCGTGGCTGTCAGAAGGAACAGTGCTTGGAGGTGAACCTTTTGCATAGAAATGAATAGTAAATTATGGGTGACAGTCTGGAAAAAAAGTGGACGTGTGAGGAAGGAGCAGGGAGACACTTTATTACATCAGCTGTAACCCCAGCAACAAGGAGAGAATTGGATGCAGCTTGCCATTAATGAAAAAAGCTCTTACGTATTTAACAAAATGATATTTAGTGGAAGATAACATTCTTCTACTACCATCTGGATTGCTGAAAATAATGTGTAAATCTCTGAAGATTTACAATTAAGAGATAAAGCAATGTTTATGGATGTCTGTGAATTAAATAGTGTCTTTGATTCTCCTTGCAATATGATGCCATCTTGCCTTGACAAGAATTTTAAGTGGCTGTATAATTTTCAGTATTATTCTTAATGGAGGATGTGTACAAGCTCCCTGAAAAGATTATAGTCTGTATAAGCAATGGACAATAATAGTGCCTGTAGGAACTAACATTTCTTTATAAGCAGTTGAAATATTTATTGCTAATCAGCTCTGTATGGCTTTATGGTAGCTTGAAAGACAAGCCAGCTCTGTGCAGACACCAGTAAGGGTATGAGACAGCTTTCTTGTCATCAGCAAAATGATATACAGCAAACTATTGGATAATTCAACTAGAAATGCTCAGAGATCACCTTTACAAAATATGAAACAGAACCCTGAGTCTTTCTTTGATGTTAAGGGTTTACAGAGCAACAATAATGTGCTCTGGATGAAGAGGGACATTGCTTTGATAAAATACATGATATTCAGTCCTACATACCTTCTCAGCCTTGGAGCACTGCATTCTCTTTACAAGACTATTTTTTTTAGTGCTATTGACACTTCAGAAGAGCAAAAATGTGACGCATAATAAAGTTGTGACACACAGAAGAGTAGTAAAAGACTAGTCCATATTTCCTGGCCCCAGCCAACTGACAGGGTTAAAAAGGTTAATACCCTGACACAGGACACCAGCAGCTACTGTTATATGGGGATATCTTTTATTTTTTTTATGTTGCTTGTCATAAGAAAAGGAAGAGAATATCTTAAAGCTCTTTAACTCAAGCCAAACATCTTCAAACAAACAACTTAAAAAAAAAAATTCAGATCTGATGGAATTTTCATTTGTTCCATTTTCCTGTGTAGTTTAAAGCCCAGTGCTGGTTGAAAACAATCTTCTAAAGCAACTGTAAGATATTATTGTACATTTTACATGTTAGCAATATGCTATAGTCCTGTCCTTTATTGAAATTTTAGCTAGTGGATTTGTTTTCACACACGTGACTGCTTCCGTAGTCACTTTTCTCCTTTTAAATTAAAAAACGTTCAAGAAATTTTAAAAAATGTAAAAATGTTCAGATTGAAATTTAAAATATAGAATAAACCCAAATATTTACATTTATGATCCTAATGTCTGTTTAATTCAGTGGGGTTTAAGTGCATAAATAATTTCAAAAATCTTGAGGGGACTTACACTTATGTATTCATGAATACTCAAAATCAGAAAGTAGCTTTATAACTTCTCTTTTTTTTCAATATTATATAATACTGACTTTGCATAAGCTTTGAAAAGTCCTAGTTAGTGTGATCTGCCCTTTGTATGGAATATTCAGTGAAATTTTCACTGGAAGTTATGAGCGTTTGGCTTCAGAGACACAGCATTTACAAGGATTCCTTTTCAAAGAGAAATTCCAGCCATTGGTCTGGTAATGATATAGTCTTTATCGCCAGAAAACAGACTAAGGATATTTATGCTTGAGGAAAAGGCCTGCCTGTGTAAAAGAATGTTCAGTTTTTCTGTATTCACATTTATAGGATATTTTGCAAGACACACTGGAATATTTTATTGGTGCTGGAAATAGAGCCATCAGAGCTGAGCTTGCTTAACCCATTCTCACTGCAGAAACATAATTTATTATTATACCTGTCCACACAATTCAAGAAAGGGCTTTTAAAAATGTTGTTTGCTCATTTTTCATTTGAGGATTTTATTTGCTTTTGTTTTGTTTGTAACCAGTCTTAAAGCATCTACATTATCTGAAGAAAAATATTCACATTTTGACAGTATTTTACAGAAGGCATTTCACACTTCTAATTCCGGTCCCTGTTTACAAGGAAAAACCTTTTCTCTCTCGTATGCTGAGGTGATATGGATTTCTAATGTGTGTTCTTGCACCTATTTTACATTTAGTTGCAAACCTTCATATTGTGCAGAGACCCTGTTGTGTGAGTAACAGCACATTGTGCCATACACAGATCTGGGATGATGCCTGCCAGGGTGCTCTGCAGCTCCCTGTGCATCTCCTAACCCTGACAGATCATGACAGGGAGGGTAATTTATCACTCATGAGATACATTGCTTCTTTCCCCAATAATAAAGCAATAATTGCCAATCATTATTTCATCCTCAACCACGTTTCCATGAGGGACTGGGAGAAAAAATTTCTAAGGAGCAGAATTATGAAGAATGTGATCCAAAATTGTGAAGAACTGCAAAGGAAGTTGTCCTGGTGGAAGAGAAAATAAGGACTGGGAGAAAAAAATCTCTAAGGAGTAGAATTATGAAGAATCCGATCCCAAATTGCAAAGAACTGCAAAGGAAGTTGTCCTGGTGGAAGAGAAAATAAGGACTGGTGAGCTGCCAGCCCTCCCCAGGGTAGGGGCTCAGGGGAGCTCTGGGGGAGCAGGGTGGGACTGGGATGAGGGTGGGAGCTGCAGGGAGCAGGACCTGAGGCTGGAGCCAGCAGGATGAGCTGTTCCCAGAGCCAGGCTGGCCCGCAGGGGAGGGGACCCTGTTTGCACAACACTTTATCTCAGTTAAGAAACCTGCCAAATCCAAGATCTCAGGGTCCATGGCAAAGATAATCCCCAGACCAAATAAGCAAGCACGGCTAATTGAGATTGGACAATGCGGCGTTATCCACTTCAAGTATAAATTATAAACATGGGGTGTTTATTCTGACTGGTACCTTCAGCACAGCTCAAGATATTGAGATCCTGGGGGCAGCTTCTGTGTGACTGAGCTAACTAGAGCACAGTCCTTGGTAATGATGCGGAAACCAACCTGAACAAAAATCAAGAACTGCTTAAGCTTTAAGCTGACACTCCAGCCAAGCCAAATATTTTCAGCTATACGTAGCTACATCCCTGCTCTGATTTATTTTTTTTTTCCCATGCTATGTCTTTCTATATCTCAGGTAACCCAGCTCTCAGGCCAGTTCCCATTTGATGAGTGGAGGTGAAAGAGCAGGTTAGGTAAGAAGGTGTTTATCTGTTGTGCTCTCTGCCAGGTACTTCCTTTTCCTGCTGGTGTTAATATTTGGTTCATCTTTGTCTGCTCCTCCTCAGTCTAATTTTAAAGTCACAGAAATCATAAATCTGAGATTGGATGGTTGCAGTATGGAAAAGTACAGAATTATTTTTTTAAAAGTTCATTTACTTTTGATGGCAGTCATTTTAGAAAAATGTATTTCAAGTAACAGGCTGTTTTTATAAAATACAATTTTGGTTGTTTTCACTAGATGAAAGCAAGGAATATAAAGTACACACAGCACATTTTCTTAAATAAAAGCAGCAATAAATATTAACAAAAACTAGATCTAGCAACAACTACTCACCGTCTCTTCCAGTGTCATAAATTCATGGGGATCCCATTTCCCAGGTCAATACATTTTGCTTCTCTTGGGACTGAGGGACCCTATTATCTAAAGTTGTTGTGGATGGGAGAAGAAATGGTGCTTCTGCAGCCTTGCAAGCATCATCTTGATTTGTGTGGAGAGGAGGACAACAAACCCCTCTTCCAAAGAGAGATTTTGGGTGTTTCCTCTACCTGTTTTTGTCCAGTCTCTTTAACCCTAAATGATCAAAAGAGAGAAGCAGAGAAATTACTGCAGGCCTGGTGGGAAGGCCAAAGCTTCTGCATTAGTAGAAGAGGTTTGTAAAAGTAGAAAACTGTAAAAAGGGTTTAAAAGCTGGCTTCTCCCTGCTTGCTGGAGTTTGGCACAGGAAAGCCAGGAGTGGTAGAGAGAGATCCTTTAAAAACTATTTTTCATATAAAAACTATTTTTGATATCAGTTAAAAATAGTCCCTGTAAATTTTATAGTAAATTTTATTCAGATGAAAATCCCTAGCTTGTTACTAATGCCTTTGGAATTAGTCACTGTCACAGCAAATTAGGAAAGGAAGGTGAGATGGAGACTTACCCCATGCAGCTCCTGGGAGCAGGACTGGCACGAGGAGCTCCATGGTTTGGAGACTAAGGAGCCAGTTCCAGAAACTGAATTTTTACTGTGTCAAAGTGATCCTGTGTGTATGTATTTAAGAGTCAGGGAAGCCAAAGCAAGCAAATTGAAGAGTTAATGCAAAGGCAGACTTAAAGCAAGCAGCAATGTACCATTACAGCTATCCAGGCTCCCTGCAGATTATTGCTACACAGAGAAATTATGCCTTGTGGTTTCCTGACATGTTCTTTAGTGCATGATCAGGCTCCAAATGACTCTGGCCACATGATGTCAAAAGTAAACCTTCTAAAATACACTGTGACCTGCAAAAGGCTCTTGGTCCCCAAGGAGCCCACCAGCCTCGTGCATGCCTGGTGCACATGGGGAAACAGCTGCCCTTGCATGGTCTGCAGGGGCAGGGGCTCCCTCAGGTTTCCATCACACACCATCCCTCTCCAGGTTTCCTTGTCCTGGAAGTCCTGAGCCCTGCACAGGCTGCTGTGAGTCCAGCTCAACCTGCCTGTGCTGAGGGGGGAGAAAGATCACACAGGGTGGTGACGTGTGCTTCCTCTCCCCTTGCTCCCAGTATTCCTGGCATCCCCAGCAACACATTTCACTGTGATTTAATGGAGTGGGGAGAATGTTTTCACAATTTTTACCTCGCCAGAAGGGTTTCATATTGGCTTTTCTTGTTTTATGGGCTACTTGCAATGAAGAGTTATGGGAGACACAATGTCAGTGTAGTGCAGGAAGAGCCCTCACCTTGCCAGCAAGAAGAACTGAGGCTCCTGTGAGGCTGCTGGCAGGTGTGGCAGCCACCCTCCTTCCAGATACCCATTCCAGAGCAGCTGGGGAATGCCCTTGCCAGTGTCCCCTCCCCAGTGTGCCCACTGGGACATTCCAGCTCCCAGCCACTGCTGGGAGAAGAGGGGGCACTCTGAACTTAATGGATTTGAGTTGCAATACATTTTTCTGCCTTTCTGTGATAGATGTTCCCTTAGGGGCATATTTTGATCATACTTGCATTAGAGGGACATGAGAATGTAGTGCAGAAAAAGTAGAAAAGGACAGAGGTTGGGACATTGTTGGCTGTTTCTGGCAGTGGTACTGCTCCATTCCCTCAAGAGGTTCCCTGCAGAAGGCCTTGGTACTGACTGTGCTCTTTGGGGATGAAGCTTTTTAAAGCAAGATTCTGGTATTTACCCATGTTCCAATACTGAGGTCATTGCTCAAAACCACCTGTCAGAAAAAAAAAAAAGAAAAAAAGAGGAAAAACCCCCAAACGTTTTGTTTCAGAGCTTCACAGATTCCTCAAGGCTCCATGTTTAACTTGCAGGATTCTAAATGTTCACTTTTTTATGGACCTTTAATAAAAATCCAAATTCTCCCTGGAAGTGGCAGATACTTCAGTGCTCAGAACAATATCTCCAGCCAGGGTCATTCTGCCTGGGAGGAGGAACCTGGACAAGCCTTGCAGTGATACAAAATGAGAAAGAAGGACAAGGAAAGAGAGTGCATAAACATATCATCTCTAATATGCTGGGGTCGTTATAATAAATCTCATATAAAATATATAGAAAGCATTATACTGTTATTCAATTGTTATTTTATATATAGATACACACACACAATATTACTAAATTATTACATTAAACTATTCTGGATTAGGTATTTATGTACTTCACTTGTTACTGTCTGGTTAAAATGAGAAGAAAATGAATCCTGCAGAATTAACACGTAAAATAAAATGTTATGGTTTCACTTGTACTAGTGTTACAACAGAAACTAACCAAAGCCAAAGGCTCCTGACACAACACTCATGTAACTGCTACAAGGGTGGAAAAGAAATGTCATTCTAGAATGCTGTTATTTGCCTTGCCAGCTTTAAGCCCTGGGTTTTGTGGGTTGGTACCATTCAAGTGTGTTATTCCTTTTTAATTGTCATGCCAAGAATAATGTTTTTTCCCTGATAGAACACACTCTTGCCCAGGGAAGGAAGAGCTCTTTGTTACATGTGTATTTACTTTCTCACACACGGTGAAGACATTTAAGCTCAGCAAAATTCCTAGGAAAGTGCTTCAGAGGACATGCATTTAGAAATCTAGTTTGCTTTGTGGTTTTACTGTGGAGGGACATCAGTGAAAGGATAAAGCATATTGTAAAGGTACTACCTGAAAAATACAAATAGATGGTTCAAAACACAGCTCCACACCAGCCTCTGTGAAGAAAATTAACTCTACTCCAGTCCACATCAGCACATAAACAAAATTCAGGGGAAGTTTAAAGAGGATAAAATGCAAATTCCTCTATAGAAAGGAAGCTTGCCTGTATCAGAACTTAAAAACCATCAAAACAAGACCTTTGCTAATTATTCCTGATGAATGTTTCAAATGACAGTCACAGCCCCACTAGTTAACAAATTATTTCCAATTTAGCTTCAGCACTTTTTGCAAAAACATTTACTTAAAAATCCCCTCTTAGCTCTATGAAAGTACAACCCACCTCAGGGGCTGCTCAAAAGCTGCTGGCAGTGGGCAATATTTCACACACTTGTGTGTGATAATTACTGTCCAGCTGACCCCATGTTATCAACCCCTCCCCAGACTAGAGAGCCCCTAATTCAGATACTACATCCAAAGTAACCAGACACGGAATTGCAGTGTGAATATTTTGCCTAGAACATATTTAAAGTCTTTTTTCTTCTTACCCCTATGCCCCGTATCATTAATTAATATTAATAATTTCTAAATATCTTTTGTGAAAGTTTGAAGAAAGTATCTGCTTACAAACACCAAAATAAACCAACAGACTTATTCAAATCCTTTCTCATGGAGTGTTCACCCTACTTTATCTGAAGAGTATGCTGGGAATAAAATGGGCTTGGAGCAAAGCAATCCCTGTTGGAGACTGGAGGATATCCCATCCAGGAGAGATGCCCCTGGGAGACACAGGAGTAGAGGCCATGGGTGATCTGCAATTCCAGTTGCAGGAAACCTGTGGGAAAGAGTGTCCCTGGTCCCTCCCTCTGCCAGGTGATGGAGCAGCACCTCCAGGAGCAGCACAGGGAGCCCCAGGCATGGCTCCAGCCCCTCCTGAGCCAGGGGTTCAGGGCTGCTTTAGCTGCCCCACTGCCACTGCCCAGAGCATTTCCACAGCTCCTGCTGCTCCAGGCACTGCACACAAGGGCTGTTAACCTGTCCACAGCATGCTGGGCTCTGCTTGGGTACCTGAATGCTCCTGCACACCAATTTCCTTCCCCAAAGCCTCTTTCTGTCATAGGTCCTCCCCCTCCTTGAGCTATTCTCATTTTAGAACTTAGAATAATATAAAGTTTAAGATTCAGATCTTATATATATAAAGATCTTTTTAAAAGATTATTATTAAAGATATTTATGATTAAAGGTGTTTATAAAGATCTTTTTTTGGTTGTTTTTTTTTCTTTGGGTTTTTTTCAGGCTCACTCGGGACACTCTGAAGCTGGTAGGAGTTAAGCGTTTTTGATTCTAATAAAATTTGAAAACAGCACATCTTCCAGAGTACCCATAAAAGTAAGCAGGAATTAGGTTTTGCAATTCTTTAAAGATTTAAAATCTTTGAAATACTTTTCATTACCTTACACAGTGATCCAAAAGAGCTAGAAAAATTTCAGCAGCGATCCAAAAGAACTAGAAAAAACAAGTGGCAATATAAAAACATAGATGAATAGCAGGAAACCATGGGCTGTTCCATCTGAGATTGTGTGGGGAAGTCTTTGGAACTGTTTTAAGAGACTCCAGGTTTTTTATTTATGGGAAGTACTCGAATGTTGACATTGAAAACAAGTTTTGCAAATTCTCAAATACAGAATCTACAAGAACAGTAAATAAAGAAAAATGTTGTGAGATTAGAATCAACAACAAATCCCCCAAACTTTTGATCTTTAACATAAAATGACTAATGGATGAGAAAGTGACTTTCAGTTTAGATAACAAGAGCCAGCTCGCTGGATCAAATAAATGCACAAAAGACAAACCAGAGCCCTGTTTCTTCCCTGTGAGAAACAACAATAAAACTAGTGACTGCAAAGGAGAAGAAGTGAACCCATTGAAGTAGGCAGCTGCAGAAAAGCAAAAACCTTTTAGACAATGAAAAAAAATCCGTAATTTGACTCATTGCTGTCAAAATGCAGAGAATTGAGAGAAATGGGAACTGACAATGCTGCCTGCAGAAAAATCAGAAGTGTTCTAATGGGGCTTAAGTAGCAAGAGCAGAGTCACTTCCTAAACTGCCAAAAAGATATTCAATATAAACAATTCATTCACTCACTCAAAAATTCAGCAAATCCATGCTGCAATTTTGAAACTTAACAGTGAATTAAAAGGCTGTTACACTCTGGAGCAGAGTGTTTGTGTTAATCACATGGAAAGTTATTTGCACCTTCCTTAGCTCTGCTATATTGTTTAAAGCAATATTTTTTCCCAAGAAGATAATCCTTAATTACATTCTGCCTTTGTTAATGGCATCTCTGTTACCAAAACCAGCATGGACTTACAGATTGTTAAACCCAGAAAGTGCCAATACAGCACAGACCATATTTTTCATACAGTGGTTCATGCCTCTGGAACTGCATTTTGCAGGTTCAGCCTAAATTGCCTTTTAGAAAGTTATCCAAATTTGAAGTCACAGTGGTAGAAAACCTACCACACCTCTTGGCAGTCTGTTTCAAATGCCAGTTGTTACAATTCCATGCTCACATTTCCTATATTTGAAAAAAAAACCGTATAAATAATAAAAGAATCTGGTTTTATACTCTTGGATCTAAGACAGAGTAAGGCTTGCTTATTGGCAGCAAGAGCACCTCTTCCTATTGGCGTGCTAAACTTGAGGTTACAGGTCTGAGAAACTTCTTCACAGAGATAAATGAACACCTGAGAAAACACAGGCTTGTTAAAAAAATGAAGGTGCATGGCTCTACTATGTGGCTCTGTGCCAACAATATGAAAAAGCAACTCCCAGCACCTGCACGTGCATGTACAGGTTTTGATTTTGGCAGATAAGTGAGGCTGCATGCCACCTATTAAAGTGCTGGAGAAAAGCTTTGATCCCATTGACATCTCCTAGATGTGTGTGCTTGTGTGTATAGGTGTACCTATTATATATATTGAAAGGTATTTTAATTATTCATGTAGGAGCCTTTTTTTTTAGATGCCATTTTGTTTCCTCCAGGTTTTTGTGTTTATCACTCCGTGATACCTGGGATGACTGAGGAGTTGAGCAAGAGGGAAGGCCCATGTTTTGTAATTTTATATGCTTTATTGAGCAAAGCACCTTGAGTGAAATACTGCCTCTGTCAAAACCAGTGCCAAAACTTCCACCCATTTCAGTAAGGCCAGAATTTCAGGCCCAAGTCAAAAGGTCATCTCAGGTGCTGAAAGGTAAACATCTGCTTAAGCAGGAAAGTTCCCTCGTTGTTGGCTCAAATGCACAGACAAGACAAAGCAAGACACAGCAGATGAGGCTGAAAGCAGAGTGAAGGTTTACTTGTCACTCTTTAAAATGTGCTGATTATGAGCAATGTCCAGGGCCTGAGTAGTTATATATAGTCATAGTTATATCAGAATTCCTAGAAAATTGTTTTTGAAATATGGAGATTTATGTTAATTGAAAACATGAATGGCCCTGGAGGTCTCCACTGCCTCCAGTAGGCATTTGACCTCCCCAGCTCCTGACCAGCTGCAGCCTGGCCTTGGCTGTCACAGCCCTGTGCTGGACCTGTCCCCAGAGGCTCTCAGGGGCCTGATTCCTCTTGCACTGTGGCATATTATGCAGAAACCTTTCCTATTTTACCTTCCCTTCTATGCCAGGAAATTGGGGGCATGGAGAAGGTTCAATTTCTGCCAGCCTTGACAGGCCCAGTCTCTTCTGGCTCAAAGCTCCATTGCAGCATTTGGTGCTTGGAGTGCTGCTCCTGCTGACCACTGTACCCCAGGAACCAGCTGAGCTCATTCCTGCAGAGACTTGTGCCCTCTGAGATCTTTTCCTTGCCTCCTCTTCCTCCAGCTCCTGCCTGGAGCCTGCTTAGAATCAGGAACAGAGTCATTTACCTGGGAAGAGCTCAGCCAAACACCCAAGCCAGGAGCAGGGCAAAACTGAAACTTAAAAATCCTCTTAGGTGATCTGCTTTATTTCCCTGTTAGTTAGTCATCAGTCTACTACACTGAATTTCTAAAAGCTTCAGTCATTTTATTTTTAAATGTCTCAAGCAGAAAGGCTCACACAATGCTTTTTCACACTCCCAGCTCTTATTCCTTGTTCCAGAAGTGTTAATGCAGTTGCTCAGTGTCAAACAATCTGCCAGAACAGCAGAAAAACAGAAAATCTTGCCAGGGAAGCCTTAACACAGAGTAAGAAGGAGAAATATTTTCTTCTTAGGAGGGTGATCTTTTTTTTAATTTTATGTAGTTAATTGCAGGTGTTAACACTTGTATTATCCACAAGTAGATACAGAATAGGAAAGAAATATTCAGCTTTTACTGCATATCCTCCTGCTTCAGGTACTGAGGCTGTGATTCAGCCAGTGCAGCAAGGAAGCAGATGCTTCTCTTTGTAAATTTATTCCCCAGATGTTGGAGTGGGGATAACCCTGATGGGGAAGCCCCATTGGATGGTGTCTGATTTACTCCCTTTGATCTGAGCAGGCAGCAGTGATGCTCTTCCACCTCATCCTCACCTCCTGAGGTGTGTTCTGCACAGGCACTCCAGTGCATAGCACACAGGTACTTTGGGAAAGGAGACATGGCATTTTTGCTGGCTGGCTTTCCCCTGTGCTGGGCTTACCCTGCCCAGTGGTGCCTGGTGAGGCTGCTTCAAAAGACAAAATTCTTCTGTTCTCCTTTCCAGGGACATTGGACACTGGAGGGAAATGAAGGTAACCAACTTCAAAAAGTAGTACAAGGGCTCAACTCAGCAACAGAAAATAGATACACATTTTATCCTTCCAGATTCTTGACCCTTTTCAAGTTCTTCTTCCAGCTAGAGTTTTCCTCCCTTTCCCTTGCTGCACAGTGCTTTCTCACCAGGCACCTTTAGCAAAATTTCATTTCTAAGAAGAGTATAATTTCATAGATGCATATAAATTCCTTGTGATACTGAAGCAATGCTGTTAAGGAGAAGGTCACAATTAAAGTTCACTTGTCAGCCTTGATTTCAGTAAAATTGGGTGCAGTATTTTGTCAGGGAATAGAAGACAAACTACTGAATTATGTTATTCACTCTGCACAGTCCTTCTAATCTAATTTACATGTTAGCAGTGGTTACAAATATGTATTTTTAAAGCTGGAAGAAAGATCCATGGTCATATAAAACATTTAAGTCAAATGAAGATCATTTTGGCCTAATTAAACTCAGTCAAAATATCTAAATTACATTCCAACCTGATTAAAAGTCAGAAATGGGGAGCAGTAGGAATTTCATTTCTAGGGTCGCTTTAAATGGCCTCTCTGTACCTCTGTAGTTTTGAGTTTCAAGAAAAACTCTGTTGTCTGAAACTGGTTAGAATTCTCATCCTGTTGCAGTTGAAGGTTGACATTCCCTACACACAAGGACCATACAGGTCCCATTCAACATCTTTTGAATGTATTTGTGAATAATTGGAGCAAAATGGTGCATTTCGGAGTTGGGATGTTAGACTTGAAATATCTCAGTCCATAATTTCCTGCTTTTGTTCTGAACTAGTCTCCTTTTAAAACCAGAAACTCAAGGTACATGGAAGTCAAAAGAACCAACCAACTCTTTTGCCTCTTTCTCCATTTAAAGATTTTCCCTTTCCAATGTTCTTCAATCATTTTTTTCAACAATTTCTTTAACTATCACTTATTTATTTTGCCACTGTTAAAGGACATTTCTTATAACCCATTAAGTGTGTTTATTTCCCTTTGGATGAAATACAGTAGTTTCCTGTTAAGTTTCCACTCCTAATTTCCTAGGATGTGCATTATGTCATCTTGGTTTTGTGATTTTGATGGTGAGAAAATTTTGTCTAGGTCAATTTTATCAGTCTTCTGCATGAGGAAAAGCATCAATTAGATAACCAAAATGTCTCCTTTCCCTAGTGAGAAAAACTGTATTTTCCTCAGCCACTGTTAATTACATAAATCTTTCTGTTTTGCAAGTGCCAAGGGTTTTAACATTTGATACAGAGATTTAAATCTCATCACACAGCCATGTGGAAAAATTCTGTTTGTAGATAGCAAGAACATCAAAACTCAATTAAGCAGCACACAATTCTTTGGCAACAACCAGTAACTTGTGCTCCTAAACCAGAATTACTAACTTTCACTGTCTTGAATTTCATGGAAATATCACAAAGAGATTCTTGAGGTGAACCAAATTAAGCTATGATTGTGCTGTAGTTTGAAAAGTAACAAATTAATTGCCAGCAGGGGTTACCATGTTTATTGCTTCTCTATGGTTTCCAGATTAAATCTGTGCAGTCAATGAGATTTACAGCAAGCTGCCGAAGTTTGTTGCAGTTTTCCTCTGTGAATCCAGGTTTAATACAGTTCTGATCATTACCAACAGATATAAATCAAAGAAAATTAACAGATGTGCCAAAGGAAAAAGGACAGTTCCATGATCTATATTTGCAGTAAGCAAAACACCATTCAGCATCACTTTGAGAAAGACAAGGGAATCAGGAGAAAGAGAGCTTGAAGAACTCAAAAGAGAAATGCAGGATGAATTTTTTTACCCTGAAAGGATTTTTCTCTTCCACTGGCCAGCTGAGAAGAGAATCGAGATGGAACGTTTGGCATCCTGTACCATCAGTAATTATGATGTTTGCCTCAGTGTCCTGGCTATGTTTAAGTACATCTTGCATGGAGGGATGCATTCTCCTCCCCTCCTTTCAAAGCTCATAGGATATCAGCTGGTACACAAGCTGTGTAGCTGCATTAACCTGGCACTGATCCCAGGCTCATCAACCCTGCTGTTTGCACTTCCCAAGTGGGTTAAATTTATACTAATATGCTGCAGAAAGACACTGCTTGCAGAAGTATTTGCTGAGGCAGCTCCAGAAATGACCACTGGCCATTGAAGATTAACGAGGCACTCACAAGTGCTTCCAACAGCACTTGCAGAGGAAATACCACACTCCTGCACCCCTCCAAAAAGGATGGACTGTGTAACCTCTCTGTCATGGGTTGTGCAACATTTAACTATGACCAAACTGAGAATTTATGTGCATATTTATTTTAAATATTTTTTATCAGATCAGCTGTCCAGTAAGTTAATGACACAGTGATGTTTCTGATGTAACTTCATCTCCTCTGTCTGGGATAACAGCAACAAGGAGAGTTATGAGACTGGAGGGTGTCAGAACTATGAACATGTCCTTGTTCACTGACTATACAAAACTCTTCTGTTCTTGGATTCACTCTGTGTCTAGCCTGGAGCTGAATTCTTTTTGGAGATCACTACTAAGCAACCATCATTTTCTGATGTGGGATTCACTCACTGTTAACATATTTCTTTGTCTTTGATAGGTGCACATGTATTCCCATGTATATTTTATCTACCATGGTTATTGGTTTCATCTACCATGACACCATCCACAGACTAAAGTCATCTGATTTATTGCCTGTTTTCTAACTTCTTTGACTATGGTTAAAGGATTTTCACTCATCTGAATATTTCCTTGCTTTCCCAAGGCTCCCCATTATGTTTGTGAAATGTTTGCAATGTCCACGTGCTCTCAGATGGGCTTTAAAGCAGAATAGACACAGCCACTTTGCAGGCTGCATGTATTTTCCCCAAGTTAAGCAACAGTGAGTGTAGAATTACAATTCTTTTAAAGCTTTTGTAGTGTACAAATAGTGCACTGGGGGAACACAAAGCTCCCCATTCACATTTATTACCATCTCTGTGTCATTTCTCACTTACCAGGGAACTTCTTGGTGCATTTTGACAAGCTTTGTGGATTTAAGCATTTTTAAAAATTCATTCATCTGCAAAGCAGCAGTTTATCTCTTATTTTCATTCTCTCAATTTGAATTTTCATTACTCTCTCTCGTTTTTCTTGGTTAATGCTTATATTCAGAGGCACAAATACCAGGGTTTGTTTGATGAGTTAAATAGTCTCGCTGCATGACATTTGTTTGATGAAAGTCACCTTCCTTCCTGCCATGCAATACTTTTCCATATTCAGGAAGCATTTTTAAGAGGAGACAGCATTGAGGTAATTCTGCCCCTGCTTAAATCCCGTGACACTCATATCCGAAACTTAATACATGTAGAGCTGAAAATAAGAGCTCTTTAAAAGCCTTGGAGTTAGGAATTACACACAGGCAGCATTTAGCTTTTTCTTTGACATTTTGTCCTCCTAGCAGATTCAGCAAACAATTCTCTTCACTCTGAGCAATGAAGTGAATGATGCAGCATTGCAAGTATGTCACACATGTTTTATCCTTTTTATATTTTGGTGAGAAAAAGACAGCAACTCTGACATATATGAATGGAAAGCTTTAATTTTGACCTGTACAGACAATAGTCTGCCAGATAGTTGGGATGCAAATATCAAGGAAGAATGAAAAAAGACAGATACACATGAAATCCTGGCTCCATTGAAGCGGATGGGAATTTTGCCATTGATTTGAATGAAGCCAGGATTTCATTGCACAAGCATTGTTCAGCTGTAAAAGTTGTCACTGTTAGGTCTGTACACCCTCACGCATTCAGTCCCAAATTCCTGATGAAAAGATTTGTAATTTTTCATATTGCCCAAATATTTTTTTAACAGCAGACCCTTTCTCTTAAACACAACCTTTTTCTCCAAGACAAGTATTGAATGCTTTTGTTGATTTTAGTATGACTTTTAACAACTTTCCCACATTCCACAAAAACCTACTTGAGCTATTTGCTTCCACTAAATTCCTCTTCTTGTTCTTTACATTTTTGTTAATAATCACTGTGAACATAACTGAGGCTGAGTCAGAATAATACAGAACCTTGTTGAACTGTGGCACTTTGGATTCTTGATGGCAGCAATACTTCATCATCCTCTTTTGTTCTTGGCAATATATGTAGATAAACTGCTTGTCTACTGCTGTTATCTTTATTAGGCCAAACACTCTAGTTACAAACGTGAGGGTAGATGTTAGGGGAACTTTCATGTGGCTGTTTCACTGAGGGATTTTCATGCTTGCTATCTATATGGTCAGTGCATCTGCCTGCCCTCATGCCTGACTTTTGGAGAGGTAATGATGTGATTCAAAGAGGAAAAAGAAAAGAAAGTAGAGGGCAAATTATGCTTAATATCAAATATTGATTGAGATAACTAGCAATGTGACATCATGTGATTGACACAAACCATTATCATGAGTTCACAGAAGAAAATGCTGTTATGCTGTTTAGGATTGTATATTATCTGCTAAATATATATATATATATATATATATATATATATATATATATATATTGCCCAAACCAAGCAAAAATAACCTTATACAAAACAGTAGACATACAAGCAGAATATTAGCAGGGTGGCAGTGAAGAGAGCTTGGCCCTGGGTAGAAGTTGCAGGTCAGAGTGTCCTCACCTTTGGCAGCCACTGCTCTCCCTGCAGGATGGGGGGCTTTGGAAGTCTTCCCTTCAGAGGAAAACTCTCCTCCACAGCAAGATTCATAGGAAAATGTGACTGATTTGCCCCACTCTGTACTGAGCCAGACACAGCAGCAAAGTGGCAACATGAAAAGAGGAAGAAAAGAAATGTCTTTGGTCCCTGTTCCCTGAAGGCAGGATGGGTGCCTTTTATAGCTGCAGCTGAGGCCACAGCCAGGCTCTGTCTGGTGCACCAAAGGGAGCTTTGGGGATGTTTCACCCCAGCACCTTCAACCAAACCCAGCAGCAGCACTCAGCTTTTGGCTCTAGCTGAATTTCCAGGGTCTGTGCTGTGTTTTGGTGTACCTTGACACCAGGGCAGTGGCTCAGCCATGCAGAGGCTTGCAGGACCCCAGCTCCTGCTGAAGACTGAGAAGCAGGAGTGAGGAGCAGCTCTTACAGATGTCAGACAGCTGCTGGGACCCCCCAGGCCCCATTTACTGCAGTGGGTGAGGAGAAACCACCAGGAGCCCCTGATTGTCCCCCTGCTCTGGCATCTGAGAGGATGCAGTGACTGCTCAGCCTGATGCTCTGGTTGGAGGCTGAAGGTGGTTTTGCCAATGAGATAACTAAAAACTAAAGAGAAACCTTTGGGAATGCACCTCCTGGGTATTTCTAAGAGAAACCTATCCTGAGAACAAGTCACGTGAGTTTAATAAACACATTTTTAAATATAGTTAACATTTTCACTGAAAATCTTCCAGTGATCCTGGTCCCTGATGGAAGTCTCATTGTGGGTACACCTACAGCTGTCAAATTTGACATATGAAATCAAGTTAAACTTGAGGAGAAAGAGCATAAAAATTAAACATGATTGGTTTAGAATAAAATGGCTACTTTGTAGTTCTTGACCCTTTTATTTATAGTAAATATTTGTCTTGCCTTGAGTAATTTCTATTTTGAATGTCTGTAATTAATGATATGGTTCATTAGTTGCAGGGAAGCTAATGCAGCTCTGCTATACAGTAGTTCACATAATTGTGGGAGGTAACCCATTCCACATGCTTTCAAATTGTAATTTCAAAATATTTTCCTAATAGTTCTCAAATAGAAGTATTTTTAAGTGTAAATTGAAATCTGTCTATATCCAAGCAACATTAACAGAATGTAGTTTAAGCATGACATGCCAAAAAGTATTATTTTTGGCTGTAACATAATTGGTATCACATGCTGTTCCTGTTTTAAATACTTTTTTCCTTTTTGCCTTAACTTCTATTATTTTATATGGGCACTGGTATTACCTGAGGATGACCTTGCATATCAAGATGTAGGTGCGTACTAGGTACTGGAATTTTAGTTTTCTTATTTCAAGCTGAAACAAATAAATGAAGCAGTTAATGAAACTAATCTAATCCCCTTACACTTAGCAGAAATATTTTAACATGGCATTTTAAAAAGCAGTTTACATAGGAAACTAAAGCACAAGTTCTACAACAAGGCTGAATCTGGAAAAAATGACCACAGTGAATAATCCTATAAACTTCACTTGTATGTAGAAGTATTTGACTTTATTTCAGCACCTTTGCCCCCTTACCTCCAAGATCTTCAGAAGGCTGTTAACTTGGAATTTGTATCCCTGTGGCTGTGTGGGTCTTTACCCAGCTTTTGGATAGACAAGTTAAGCATTTTTCACCCCATAAAACTTCATATGTATGCCCACTTAACAGTTACTCTTCCCAGTCAATGGAAGATCCTCAATATTTCTGTGCCCAAGCTAAAATGCAGCTAAGAAATCCCAACAGTGAAACAGGATCAGGGGATTATTCCTCTTCTGTCCTGCAGCTTTTTAATGGGGGGACCTGGGGGAGAGTAGAGATGTCACAGTTTAGAATGTGTATTATTTACCTATATTTAGTCTCAACAGCATTAGATTTAATTATATCACTTAGATTTAATGATATTCATGTGTTGATAGTAGTTACCACTGGGTTCACAGGTACAAGAGGGACTTGTTATGTATTTGTCTTTAAAGAAACAGCTTTAACAGGCTTTCAGGATATACTCCCAACTACTAAAAGTATCTTTAGCAACTGAGTCTTCTCTCCAAAAGGTCTTTTCTCAATATAAGAGGTGTTATAAGAGTTACTGCTATTATTATTTCTTTAAACATGCATTTCTGTTAAACAAAGAAATCAAAAAGTGCTGAGATTAAAGATTAGCTGGTACTATGAAGAACCAGAGAAGTTTTTTAAGGAAATGAATATTCTGAATACTCAAAGGTGTACAAATTGCGTGGGTTTGGCCATCACCATTTGTGCCAAAAAGGAGGGTGTTAATTGCATTTACTGGGAAACATTCCCCCATTTTACCCCTGCATCAGCCAAGGCATGAAAAGCATAATTCACATGACATACTCAGGTGGATCTAAAAGGTCACTTTGGCCAATTGTAAAATTTTGAAGTTCCCGGAATAGCATCCAAAATCAATGTCAACTGAAAAATCCAGTTTGAAATGCAGTTATGACACAGTTCTAGTCAGCATTAGTAAATCAGGTGGGTTTGAAGCAAAACAATTCTGATTGCATCACTTGAAACAATCTGATATATTGGTTATGAAATCCTGCATATAAAATTTAAGAGCTTCCATGTTGACTTAGTATGGACCTCCTACACAGCTTGTAAACCACAGCCTTTTCTCCTTTTTCACATAGTTTCAGTGCAATCCATCAATCTCCTTTATTATGTTATAGCAATTTGTAATTCAAACAGAGGAAGTGCAGTTTATTCGTGAGAAACTCTGGCAACATCCACAGATGTATTTTACACTACAGTTTTGTCTTCAGAAACTATTTTACAGTCTAACAGCAACACTGACAGCAAGGAGAGCTGTTTTGTGTGCCCTCACATTGGCACTAGTTGAGGATCAAATATTCACCTGTTGATGTGACCCCCCAGTTGCTTGGCTGGGCTCCACCCGAGGCTGTGGAGGAGTCTGTGCCCTGTGGGATCCTCTGAGGGATGGGGGGACTGGGGAGCCCCAGCAAAGCCCCAGAGCTGCTGGTGGATGAGCCCTGGGATGTGAGGAGCTCTACAGGTACAGACTTTGTCCTGCTGGCTTCTTTGTCCCAAGTGGCTTCCTAATGTAGCTGCAGTGTATGCCTTCCAAGCATAACTGATGAAGTTTTACTAAGTGCCAGTGGTCTGTTTCCAGAAAACCACATATTCCATCTTCTTCAATCCTTGGTAGATGAAGTGCTGGATTCAGTGGGAGACTTCTTTTTTGCCATTACAATGGAATTTATTTGACAGGAAACACTTCTAGATATCCTAAACACTACTATTTATCAAAAATAATAATACTAATAAAACATATTTCAGCCCCCAGTGGAGATGGAAAGACAGTATTTACAATGAAGGACCGAGATTATGCCTAATTCACCATGATTTTCAGTCACAACAAAACCACTTCTGATATCAGAAATTCAAGTTGTTCTACTTATGTCAGTTTGGTTTGGACTGGGACTTTTATTCCTTAGAAGGAGAGTGCTAAATTAAGGTGTATCCTAACTTGTTTATATCAAAGGGGTTCCACTACTTCTCATGTTTGACTCAGCTTAATGAAATTTTGTCCTTGGATGCCATATAAGCAGATTCAATATTTACCACTAAAAATACCACTATAAATCCACAGATACTTCATAAGTAGTAACAGGGAGTTCTAGCTTAAATTATGTAAAATAATTCAGTGAGAGCATTGGTAAACTGATGGAAAAAAGAGAGATATTTTTATTTTTCTAATGCAATTCACTGTATAGAACATCCAAAAAGTTGTCTTCTTCTTATCCATATTTATGAAGGAAATTCTCCATTTTAAGCTTCCTGGTAGAATCCAACCATTTGAGCTAATTTTAATTTCAGAATGGATTAGGCCTGAAAACTCAGCTGGCTGCACCAAGAGAAGAGACTTCCTTGTATTTCCTCCACACCCCCCCAGTTTTGGACATATTGAACATAAAGCAAGGCAGGCAGACAGTCATATTTACTTACAGCAGAGACATTGCCAAGTTTGTAGAACAGCCTTTATCAAAAGTTTTTTTGTCCGTTATATTTCTCTTCCAGATACATTTTGAATTTTCATTTCTTTTCATATTCCCTTAGATACTCTGTTGATTTTTCTGTCTTGGCAACATAGTCTATCATTATATCTTGCTTTAAAATGTGTTGAGTGATTAGAGAGGAGTCAGGGCAAAAATAGCAACAGCTGTGACTGCCTGTGCCTGACCGAAAATACCCAACGGTGCACGTCTCCAGGCACATCCAGCCTGTGAGGCCACACCATGCCAGTGTTCCTCAGGACCCAGGCTCACCCAAATGCTGTACAACAATGAAAAAGGGGCATTAGACAAATTAGGTCTTCCATTTTTCCTTATTCATTTCTCTTGGGACAAAAAATGTTGTGTTTACTTACCCCGGGTAAAATGCAGGTGGCAAGTTCAAGTCTATCATCTCCCTTCTCTTCCCTAAGCCTCTATTGTCAATTAAAAATTAAAATAAAATAAAATGTGGTTTTAGCTAACTTTGTCTGTATCTTATGTACTTCCTTGTAGCTTATGTATCTGCCACTCTTCTTCTGGCCTTGTTTTTCTCTCTAAGAGGAGAGAGAATTCAATTCAGATTTTTGGCAGAATGACCCATTCTCTAGAGAATTCCTCTCACTCTTACATCCTAATCACAATATTTAATAAATTAATAAACAGCAGCAGTCTGCATTCCAGTGATTGGTTGAAGGGCTAGTCACTAAAGAAAAGAAAAACAAAACCAAAATCCAGTAGAGCTTTACTATGAGCTTTATGGGCCATTTACTTCACACGTGCCTAAGTTATCAGTCATAACTTCATTCCCACCCTCATGCCCCAAATCTATTAGCAATTCTCTTTTGAAATGCATTTTTTGATTAAGTTTGTTTTATTCATCATTTGTGTCCCTTTCTCATAATGGAATTCCTGTCATGGTCTGTCTACAGATTTTCAGGATAAAAGCAAACCAACTACCATATTTTCTTGTGGACAAAGCTTTGTGTCTTGGCCAAAAGCCATTTGTAGAAGGAATACATCAGTTGGAGGCCTTCCTCTTCAGTCTAAATGAGAAATTGCTCCTTATGTTGTCTTTCATCTTTTAAATATGTTCTGATCTGATCTGAGCAGCTGTCTATATGAGATTTATTCCTCTGCTTGTTCACTGACGTTCTCGTCTATGCTAATCAGTCTTCCGTTGTATGTCTTGAGCATTATCTTCTTAATCAAGTTTATTTTCAGGCCCCATTACTTGGCTTTCATGGTCCAGTTCCTCAATTAATTCTTGCAGATTGAGTTTTTAGACCAGCGTGATATCTGACAATCTGATTTACCTAATTTCTTTTATCTTTGGGTGCTCATTTCTTTCATTCTAGACATTGCTTTTACAAAAATGCTACAGAATAGCTGCAAACAGCTTTAAAACAGTAGAATCAGACAATTCTATTTTCTCTCCCTGTAAATACACACACATGCATATATATAAATAAGCCTACACAATTTAAACATGTGGTGGATGTTTCACATTACTGTGCTTCCTGGAGACATGAAAGTGTAACATTTTAATGTGCTTTACCTTTCCAAAGCTTTGACTTTTGAGTCCAAAGCTCTGACTTTTGAGTTTTTCTCCAGCCAAAGAGCCATGATCATGCAGTTCATTAATGCAGTGCAGAATAATAGTTGGGTCTTTACTGGTGCTCCAGTAACTCATTAATCATTTGAGTATTATGTTACAAAGCACCCACAACAAAAGCCCGTCTGTTTTCATTGTTTAACCAAGTCACTACAGTGTGGCAATTCCTGCAGGAGCTATCTTTACACATTTCATTTCTGAAAGGACCCAACCCTCCCAAGCTTAACAGTTTCTTGTCCAAGACACCACTGAAACCATTTGGAGCCCACCATGACTTCCAGCATTAGGGTTCCTTTCTGCCCCCTGACTGATGGTCCTGCTCCATCTTTGGAGTTACAGAAAATATCTGTAATGATCACACAAGGAAAGTCACCAGGACACCAACGGGACTCCTCAAAGCAACAGGAAACTACTTCACTCAACTGCAGGGCCGAGGATGGCTAAATATCCATTCTTCCCTGTGGCTAATGCAAAGCTGAAAGGACTTCAGAGAATCAAGGTGTTTGCTTGTTTCAGCCTATTTCCAGTGTAACTTTTCCCAGTAAAAACCCTTCTTGTCTTCTTCTTGTCTACCTCCTCTCTCCCAGGCAAAACTCATGTGGGATTTTAGGCAGGGGAGAGGATGGGGAAAGTTCCAGAGCAGCTAACTCAGCCCACCCCTGCCTCAGCTCCACACCAAGGAGATCTCTTGCAGTGTGATCAAAGATTTTCCTACCAAAGGGATGCAGGCTGTGGCATGGTAAGCCTACACCTTCTACCTACAGTGCTGAATCCTTGTTGCCAAAATTTCCAGTTTCTGAGGACAGGTATTCCCTGTCTCTCTGACAGTACAGGCTCACTGACCAGCTTCCCTCAGGCCAACCTTTACTGCTTTCTCCATAATTCTGTCTTCATCCAGGCACTCAGCCTCTTTTCCCAGATGCTTTAATTCAATGGAAATTGGGAGGGAAATTTGTCTCCACACCCAGGATCCACCAATATCCCTCAAACCATTTCGATTTTATTACCTAATGCTGATTATTGAGTGTTTTGCCACTTATCTATGGTTTGTCAGGATTTCGGTCCAAGACCCAAATAATGCACCAGGCCTTGTAATGGAAATGAGCTTCTCCCTTTCTTGACTGAAAGTCCAGGCTATTGCCACTGATGCTTGTCACTCCCCTGACATAAATGTGCATGTCATCAGAAACTCTCAGCTTCCAGCAAAAAAGCCTGCAAGTCACTGGTTTTATAAGAGTACAGAGCTACATGCTGCTGTAACAGAGACCTCCAAAGTATCTTAAAAAAAAAAGTGAACAGGCTTTTTAAAAGCCAAGCAGCAGCTACAAGCCAAACACAGTGGGTGGCTTTCACCTATCCTGCTCTAATACCACAGCAGGATTTATGGCAGATTCCCTTTATGGCTGCAGCTCAAGGTGCTGTTCTTCACTTCCACAGTCTGGGAGCTGTGTGCTTTGACATTACCAGCCTGCCCTTGCCTTTGATCTGAGATTCTAGATCAGGCAGGGCACACAAATCACAGGGGTGTCTGTCTGAGCAGATTAGCTGAAAGCACACCCTGCACCAGGACTCTGCACCTTGCTTGAACCAAGAGCATGATGACCAGAGCCTGGCCCAGACCCACTTCTTTCTCTCAGGAGGAAAGCAGAGTGTAAGAGGGAGTGGTGGAAAAAGGGACTTTGTTTGCCTTCACTGAACAACACAGGGCAGACAGATGTTAGTGCTGATGTCCCACTGTATTTTATTGTGGGCTTGCTTTGATAGTGTTCAATTACACACATGTGAAAAATAAATAAAACCACATAAGCACATGACTTTTACAGCTCCAATCAGTGTGTGTCAGGTCCCTTGTTTAGTTTTTTATTTTTAATTGAGGATGCTTACGCATTTAATAGTTTGAGACAGAAAGAGGTTCCTCTGTTGGCTTGTGTTCAGGCTCATTTGTATTCAAATCCACATTTTGGAACAAAGAATCCAAAACAAGCCCATATTGAAGTCAAAGGATACATGAGTGGCTGAGTGTGTCTCTGGAACACATTGTGCAAAGAGCCTCAGACCTGGGCTTGTGCCGCTCTGTCCTGCCAGGGGGTAAAGCCCCTTGCTAAGTCTGGCTCTGCTCCAGGAGACATTTATGCATGTGTTTAATTTTTAGCAAAAAAGCTCTTCTAGCAAAGCTGATGGAGCTGTGTAAGAATCTGGGCAAACCCAGTTCAGTGCCTGTTGGACCAGGGCCACTGACTGCTACACTGCAATATGGAGGGGAAAACTTACTGAACAGAGACAACATTTTCTTTCAGGAAAATGTCTCATTCCTCATCTGCTTTTCCCAATGTTAACAATCAGGCAGATCTGAATTATATTTCCCTATTGAAACATGATGCTATTTATATACACTTAAAACTTTATGCAGCTTTGCAGTTCTCAAGTAAGAAAAAAACTCAAAACAGGTAGTCAACAAAAGGATAGCATTATCCATCCTAATAAACATTTTTACATTAAATTCAGAACTTCACACTTTAAATGGGACAGAAGCTGCTCATTTTGTTTTTTAATGTTGGTTCAAAGCAAACATGTTTGGATTTTATTTTTTTTTTTTTTAGAAAAAGATGTTGGTTTATTCCCCTCAAGGAAAACATATTTTCCATGGAAAGCAAAAGGTTACAAAAAAACCATACTAAAATTTCTTGTCCAAAAATGTTAAACACATCTTAATACAATTTAACAGCTACCCATATTGTTGCACAACTGCCATCACTTATTTCTGAGGCATGAAGTCTTTCCTCAAAATTTATTGTGTCTTTTATCTGTAATGTGCATAAATTATTTTTAAGCAGTAATGCATTGTGGCAATTGCTAAAATACAAGCATGTTTAATATGCCGTGACATTTAAAAAGACTACAATTGCTTCTTAGAGAGGTACTGTAATTGTTTTTTTCAGAATTAAACAGGAAATAAAAAGCCAAAGTGTACAGTGTATTATACATAATTGGCCAATCATCAAAATGACCAAGAAAGTTCAGGACTCAGCCCGTGTGTTAAACTCAGCAAAGGAAGTGGCATACATTAACTAAGCTTCTGTATTTTATTTTCATTTCAAACCATATTACCAGAGCTGTAAGGCCTTGGGAAAAAAACAGCCTGGCAGTGCACACTTCTCTAAGAAGCTCTGCAAGCTGTTGAGCCTTGGGAGAACTTCATTAAAGCCCCTTGCTTTTGGTTTTATACAGGTCTCCAGCTTGGGTTCAACAAGTCCTGTCTCACTCTGCCAAATGCTTAAGCAGGCGTTTTTAAATGAACAGTTTAAAACATAATAATTTAAAGTTATTTAGCACATCTCATCTCAAGGGATCCTGAAGCACTTTAAAAACCTATCAGACTAACTCTGTACTGTCTCACAGCAGCCAAATTTCTCCTGCTTTCAGCTTTCCTTCCCTTTGCAAAGGCAGTGGGAATTGGGCCCTGCTTTTAGTGAGGAAAAAGGGGAAGTCTGAGAAAGCAGCTGAGCTTGTGTCTGGAGAGTGAAACAATGGTGTTGTCCCTGCAGAGCAGCACAGGGCAGGCACAGCTCTGCCAATTCCTCCCTGCAGGAATGCTCAGGGCACACACTGCTCACTCCAGGGGCTGAGAGTGCAAGGGAGAGTTCAATTAAAGCTTTTGCAACAATCTCAGTAATTCATCAATGGCACACTGCTCTCTGAATCAGCACGAGGTGTGCGTGTGCCTGTTCATCACCTGCAGATTTTATCTACAAGTGTTGCTACAGTTTCTATCTGATTTTCCCAATTCAGTGCTTGCTGTCTGCAGCACTGGCTGAAATGTGATTAGAAGTCCTTCTCTTCTGAATGTGTTTAGTAATTTAGAAGATTTATTCACTTTTTTTGGTCTCTCTATAGAGAGCAAAACTCCATGGATATTTTATGCTGCTTTCAGTGGCCAAAATCTAATGTTAGAAAATCAGGATTAGAGTTCCAAAAATATCCAAGCCCTCTAGCAATTTTTCCATGCTTAGTACAATTTTTGTTCCTGAACAGAGATTGATTTGTTACTATGAAAAAAATCAAAGGGTGCTTCCCATAACAGCTAGCTCTCTAAATGTATATAATTTATATATACAGTTTATTAAACTATTCTTTGTACAATTAAAATATAAACAATTCGGAGGCAAAGGTTATCAGTGCATCTAACAGTATGTGTTTAAATATTTATAGAAATTGTCAAAAAGAATGAGAACTTACCCAGAATCTTTCTGTACCTTCCAAACTACCCAGACAAGATTTAAATATTCACATCCTTCCTTAACAACCAGGGATTAGGCTTGTGGTAACCTCCCCCACCATCCAACCATCACAGAGCTCCAATTACCATCATAACACATAACCTCTAAAATTAATAGAAAAGGATGTATTTTGCAAAATGCCCTGAAGATCAGTCAGCACCCTGAGGCATTCTAGGAAGGGATCACATTAAGAAAGGGTTTATAGGCACCTGTCTCCTCTCTTTAGAGGGCAAGGGGATGATTTTGCTCATTTTAACAACAACAGTGTGACACTGGAAAGTCATCCTAGCACACAGGATAGTCCAAAGCTGTTTGGATCTTTCTAAATCAAACCTTTTAAATTCAGTCTGGAGTTAACAGCTGTAGATTACAAAGCAGCAGGGCCTTGTGCTCTTGCACCAGTGTCTATTAACTAGGAGACATCCTTCTTTATCAGTCTGTTCTGCTGGAGCTCTGGCCTAATCAAAGCTGCACTGCAGTCACCTTATCTGGAAGAGGCAAAGGCTCCTGGTCCACATCAGAGACAATTAAGCTCTTTGCTGGGCACAAATCTGACCAAAAAGAATTCCTGACTAAGCATTTTTTAAAAAGGTGGGGGAATGGCAGGTTGGCAACATCATCTCTTTCCCCTCCAAACATCCACTTCAGGTTCAATCTGCAGCTATATTTTCATTTATGTTAGGGAAACATCACAGCCCCTAAAGGTCCCCTCTGACCTCAGACTTACCCCACACTGAACTAGGCACAGGTGCTGCTGGCTGAACTGCACAGGGATGTTTTAGAGCTGGATGGCATCAGCCAACTGCAAACCTTTCAGATTCTACTTCCCAATTCAGAGCTTCACTACACTGGGAGATTTACCAGCATAGCTATAGTGGCTTAATTATAACTTTTATAATTGGGATATAAATGCAACTCTCTGTTTCTACATTCATATAAGGACTATGAGTGCTTAGCTCTGGTTTAGTTTATGTCACTATGAAAGTTGTGTGAGGAGAAAAAGATATCTTTACTTTATACCAAAAATACCCAAAAGGGGAGTTATACTGGCCAGGCTGGTGCAATTGCAGCTGATACAATTACACCAGTACAACCAAGCCAATGGGTGTTCCAGCCCTTCCCAGCAGACTCAGGTACAAGTTAACAGGATAAGAAAAGCAGAAGGAAGATCCTGGAGTCCCACCTCAGACATTTGGTGAGCAAATGCCCCTCAGACTTACTGAGATTGCACAGCAGGGATGATGACTGAGAACAGAGGTGATGTTTAAAATTACCATGAGTGATACAGCTACCACTAGCTACAAATATTTTGAGTTGTCAAAAAGATACTTGTGCAAAGTGCCAGCTTTCAATCAGAATTGACCAAGAGCTCCACTCAGCCCTCAGTGAAATGGCAGCACCTGTAACAGGCTCAGGGCAGGGAAATGTGCCTGCTGCCCATCCCTGGGGACATTCAGGTAAAAACAGGAGCTTATAGGGTTTACTTAGGAAGCAGCTCTAATATTTGACTTCCTCAAATTAGGAAGCATCTGCAGTGTGAACCTGGCATCTCTAATATTTGTTTCTTTCACTAATGATTTCCTGATGTTTCAGATCCTTATGTCCTGACAGGACCCTCCAGGTGCAATTAGTGTTGCTTTCATTTCAGCAGAGGTGCACTGAAACTGGAATCTTTTTGAATTCATTGAATAGTGAAAAACTTCTGAGACTATTCATTACAATTTTTAAAGAAATATGTTTAAGCTAACATTTCACTGGGCAATATCTATTAATTTTTCTCGACAGAAAAATAATCAGAAATAATTGCTATACTTTCAAAAGAATTTTGAAGAATATTCATTTCTCTTTATAACAAAATGATAAAACAAGTAAAATGCAATACCTTAGAAACCTTTCACAATAAAGGAAAAAAAAATATAATTTGCTGTCAATTAGCTTAAACTCTGGAGGTTTCACTGTACTCCACTGGATCAAATAGATCTCACTTGATAGAGAGCTGCCTTCTACAGACAGAAAATTAGCCAGACTATGTTTTCTCAGCAGTGAGTTTTCTGAATCACTTTAAAAGTTGTGCTCAAAAGCCATTTGCTAATATTTGCATGGTCTCAGTCGCTCTTGATTGCTAAAATTTAAGAACTCCAGCTTAAAACAAATTAATTTCAACCAGACAGAAACCAATTCCACCTGGAACAGGGATACAGGGCCCATGGCATGGGTGAAGATAGAATGACATACTGCTAACTTTGGAAATCCAGGAAATAATCTCCTGAAAACTCAGGAAGATTTACGCCTTTCTAATCCAATCATAACTCACTTCTACAAAACATGGAATGAAATCCACAGAGAATCATCCAAGGAAATTCTTTGAGCAGACATATGGGGAAATTCCTCAGTAAAGGTAAAAGGTCATTTATTAACCTGAGACAACTGAATAAAAAAAAGAATAATGATGGTCTCCAATCCTTTCAAGAAGTGTCAGTTTCTGAGAGCAGTGTAGGTGAAAAAGGGTGAAAGCATGGCAGCAGCACAGCATTTCTTCTTGCAATTGTCTTAACTAAGAGGTTAAATTCACTGCAGCTGAAGAAGTTAGCACAGGACTGCAGATCTTAAGAACAGCCCAAGAGGGTAATGCATGATTTAAAACTCTGCCAAAAACCCCCAAACTCTAAGTTGCAGAAGCCCAGAAACTACAAGGTTCCAGCCACCAGTGGCCACTTCAAACATGCAATGCTTGCAGTGGATCACAGAATCAGACCCATATGTACTTTTATTCCCTGCTCAGATTGCTCTAAGTAGGTGTCATTGGTCCTTTCCAATCCAGCTTCCAGCAAACTCCAGAGAAACAGAAGGAAAAACAGCATTTTGTTCAAGTCAAGCCTCCAGATAAAACCAATGTCTTTTCTTTCCCTGAAACAAAAGGAAAGATGATTTGACAGATGAAGTACTATATACTGCATTCAAGAAGATAATTTAAAAGTGCACCACAGAATTCAATTGCTTTTGATTGGTCCTGCCAAGCCACTTCAAGTAGGGCACAGGTGATAAAAAGCACATTATGTAATGTATAAACAGGAACTGAAGCTAATTCTCCCCAAGAAATCCTTGAGAAACGCCAAGTAATAGCAAAGAGAACAGAAAAAAAAAATGGTGTCATTTGGGGCTTCTCAATAGATTTTCTTTCCTAATTTTACCTCCCAGCCCATACATTAGACACTTCAGAGGCAGTAGAGAACATAGATTTAAGGAAGGGTAGGGAGCAGAGCATGGATAGAGGGAATGCTGCCACACTCTTGAAATTCATCAGGAGACAAGGATTTACATTCCCTGTTGAAGACTAGACCAGGAGATTCAAAAGAGTTATGCTGTCACTTGAGCAGCCAGCTTGAAATACACGTGGCCCATAATATTCCATGAATTATGGCACTCCAGATCATAGGTATAGGCTGGGTTAAGAGGGTGTAATCAGAACCAGAAAGTGGGGATGTGCTTGGATGACATGTTGCTTATCAATACCTGCAAAAGGAAAATAATGCTCTTTACAGCATAACTATTTCCCAGAACTATAGCATGTACAAATACATATATACACACACTCCCTAGAGCAGTGCCAAACTGCTCTTTCTGCTTCTAATGGCAGCAGACTGCCATCAGATATGAAAACTCCAAAAAGATTCACTGAGGTCTTTTTCTTCCTCTACATGACAGTAGGGTTTGGTGGTTTGGTGGGTGTTTTAGGATTGTTTTTCAAAACTCACGGAAAAAAAGTGAGCAGGAATAGAAACATAAAATGGAAGGATTTAAAAGGACCTAGAGCCCTACAAGCAGAAAAGATCCATCATGATAAAACTATGGAGAAGAAACAGATGTGGAGTCCAGTAGTCTCTAAAGACTGGAACAAAGAATGATAGATCAATTTTATATCCATTTGCTTTCTCTTTCCTTCTTCATGAATACTGTGATTGTGCTTCTTCAGTGATTATTCAGCCATTAAAAAAACCCAAGTCTGATCTACTGATATGTTAAAGCATTGTCTGTTTGATAAGTGCCTGTTTTTTCATTTATATGAGTTGCAAATGTCTTCCAGAAGACAGTGCTGGTAATAGAAATTTATGCTTCTAGGAGTTCAGTAACAAATGGGCCAAGAGGCTTTTTGGGAATATTTTGCAATGTTTCACAGTTACTTACTTATGTTAAGACTTTAAGATTAGTTTAATACTCTCTTCTTCCAGAAAGCAGACTTTTTAGGATATTATACTTCAGGGCTTACAGGCACCATTCAAGATTTCTCTCTGAGAGAAATTGTGACTTCTGATAAGCATGATAAATGTACATACTTTCAGAGCTATTTTTCAAATCAGCTTCTTTACTTACAGCACTGACCTTAAAATAACAGCTACTTTAGATGAAGAACTTTATACACTCCAGCTAAAACTCACTGAAAATATGGAAAAGATACCTGCACCTATAATGCTGTTATTTCCATTAAAAAATGGATAAGAGTCTAGCAGCACTTGTGAGATATAGGTGATTTTACACTTGATTTCTTATTCTGTATTGATTTAGATGATCTTCTCACAGGACACTGCAGTTTAACAGGCTGAACCTGCAGCTGATAGGTGAAATTCTTTAGAGCTGTATCTTCACATTATTTGCACACAACTGACTGAAACCTGAGCTGCTCAGTTTTATTTCCTGATTTGATCAATGTAGCAGTTCTGGGGCAAAGTATTTACAGCCCAGTCAGGTCAAGCACCAGACTACTCTTGCTTCCTGATTGAAACACAAATGCAGAATCTCAAAGGATTCACATCCTGAGCTCTCTGCATTTTCATCTCCCAAACTGTAAAAAGAGGACAATATGGTAGAAGAATTCCAGAGGAAATATCTGTTGAATCAAGACCAAACCCAGCTCAGTGGGTAACTTCTCTCTTTGCTTTCCCATTTTTCAGAATTTACTCAGAATCAACTTCCCTCCCTGTTCCCTTGTCTTCAACTGCTTCAGCTTTCACTCTGTGCTGTCCTTGCTTGTGCTCACCCTTAAACAGCAAACGTGGCTCCTGATCAGCTGCCACAAACACAAGTATGCCCCAAGCTGCCTGTTCTGAGAGCTTTGAGGCACTGCCTGCAATAATGCAGCTGTCTCTTTTATTCATTAAAACTGCTCTATACTGAAGCCACGAAAATGCTGTCCAAAAAAATTTCACTTCACCCTCTAAAACATAACAAAAAGCTGAATCTTGTATGCCCTCCCTGTTCATAAGCAGCTTCACCATTAGGTCTACATGAAAGGAGGAATATTTCCAAGAATGTGGCATGAATATTTCTATTGATAGGTACAACGGGACAGGGGAAAAATGTGTCAGTCTTCCTTTTCAAGAGACCATAATCTTTGCTCTGTGCCTGCCATGCTACAAGGGATTTTTCTTCTTCTGTGAAACTGAGGCAGAAGCTCAGGGAAAGGCAGGGAAAGCAGTATAAAACATAGAAGGGGGTTTCCTGTTTATTTTACTCAGAGTATTCAATTTTTTTTTTTGAATGAGGGTATCGTCCACTAATCTTAAATCTGTCAGATGCTAATGAAGATAGGGTTGCTGTATTTGGAAAGGAATGGGCAGGACAAATTTCCAGGTTTTCTGCCATGAATATCAGAATGCTAAAGCCTTCTTCTCTCAAGTGAAACAGTTCAGAAATTCATGGTTTATCCTAATCTGAAACAGCATTGCCTTGAGGTCTCAAATGCAGGGCTGAAAATATGCAACAATCTTGATGTATTAGAAGTTGTAGATCATTTACATGCTTGGCAAGGGAGTTTAGGATCATTGTTTACTGTTAAGAAGTTCTCAAGTGTTTATTGAAAAATATGTTAAATGTGAAACTTTTAAGTATCTTCTATTAGAAAAAATCCTCCGAGATAAACGGATGCAAATACATAATGACTGCCATATGTCAAAAGGATTTCATGGTTAAAAACTGGACTTAAACAATGCCCCTCTGAGTTCTCATAAACCCAAGTTTTTAAAGCTTTTTTTTCTTTTAAATAAAATCTGGAGGTTTTCTGCCAAGAAAACTTTTATCGGTGGAAAATAAAAATTCTTGACCTTTCTATATCTTGCAAAATATTTATCTTCCTACAGAGATCTCTGTTTATCTCATTACTAGTGGACCTAAAGGATATTAACTAGATATCCCTTATTGAGTCCATACTTGTATGAATTCAAGTGTATCATATTAACTCCAGGTTTTAAGCAGAATTCAAAATATTCTTTGTTTACTGTTTCTCCAGAGGACAGATTTCCTGGGAGTTCTTGAAATTCTCTGGGTTTAGACTTTGAAAGACTGAAGAAGAAAGAGCAGGAAGTATGTCTCCTTTAAAGAAAAACGCCTTTCTGAAACCCACAAAGATCTGCTGATGGGAAATCACAAGTCTCCATTAGAGTCTTTATGACCAGGTTTCATGTCTTGATTTTTAAAGTCTCTTAGAGATAATGGAATTATAAATTAATTGTTGCTCTGGTTTGTTTTTGATGCTTAGAAACTAGCAGTGTAATAGATTACTTTTTTCCCCTAATTATTTCACTCACATCTGTAGATGTTAATCAGATGTACCTAAATATCTTCATTAACTATAATAGATTTTAAAAAAAATATTGTCAGAAACGGGATTCTCTCTTAACTATTGCACATATCACAGCAATGTCTCAGAGGAAGGATTAGAAGATCCACGGATGCAGCTGACTTCTAAATTAATTCTTCCCCCACATACACCCCCCCCCCCCCCAACCAACATGGAAAAATGAAAAATAATATTTCATTTTTCCAGTTAGACCCAACTGACCAATGGCACATGAATAACTAAAAAAAAAAAAAAACCCAAAAGGATTCCGTGTTTCCTCTTTCAGGATTCATCTGCACGTTTGCCTGTGTGCCCCAAGCATTCCCAGTTAGTTCAGCTATCCCAGCTAGTCCCGACCAGCTTCCTCTGTTAAACATTTAGCACTCTGCCTAAGACATTTAAATAGCTGATTCAAAACACTTCTCGCCGTGAACTGAAACCTGATCTTCCCTTTCTCCTGGAAGTGAAATGCCCAGCATGTTAAAGCTGCAAACTAAATCCTAACATAGTCAAACAAACCCAGCATTAACCACTTGAACTTCTGGTGTTAAGGTTCAAATCTGACTCAGAATTGTCAAGTGTAACCTTTTCTTACAAGGCTGCTTTAAACACGTATAAGTGCAGTTCAAGACCACATCTGAAACGAAAAAAACATCTTTCCAGCTTGATCTTACAGAGACTCTACTAGCTGTCAACTCCTTATAACCTCTTGATAAAAGAATTCAAGTAGGAGATAACCAAATTCTGCACTGCTTGAGTGAACCAGACCTCAACTGCTCAAAAGCATCTTGGATTTTACAGCACTGTGACATGACATCCTGGAAATTTATTCCTCAATTCCATTTAAAGATAACAAAGGACTTGCAATTAATAAGGAAAGCATCACAGGGAACACAGTTGCTTTCATGCCACTTATTGTGATATTGCATTGATTTTTATCAATAATGTTTTGTCAATTTTATGTGAATTGCCTGAATATTTCTCCACAGTCAGCACATCCCATTTGCTACCAGAGCTGTTAGCAGCAGAGCAGAGTGAGTTTTGACACCTGGTGAGGTGTTAGAGGGTAGTGTGACACAAACACAATTACCTGGTTATTCCTGCCACAGTCATGAGCAATCAAATCTGCTAAAACTGTTGAAAAGGAAATTGTCTTAAGGTTTTAGCCTCTCATTACTTGGATGGCTGGATCAATCCACAGCTTGAACAGCTACTCTTAATTAAGACACTACAAGACTTAGGATAAAATAATAAAAAACGTCTAATGCAGGAACAATCAATGAGTCCTTCCTAAATTAACACTGTGCTTTGAAATTCTTCAAAGCATCTGCTAGGCAGAACTGTGGACTTCAAAAATAATTTGTTCTGAAGTGCAAACAATGAAATAACATTTGTTTAGTTACCCACAGTTAACATGGGAAGAGGGGAAAAAGTCTGGAAGAGCTGGAGACATATCCTTCCACTCAGAGCATCACAAGAATAGACTCTGAGTTGGTATATCCAAGTTATAATATCCAGTTCCAAAAACTGTTCTTGGGAAGAAGCATAGGGCTGAATCTTGAAGAGGACATAAATCCTCCCAAGGAACTACAGCAGGAATATTATTATATTGGAAGAAATATGATCTGAGCTTAAGGGCCAAAGGCTAAAGAGAAGAGAGAAGAAAATTTTCTTGAGACTGGATTGTGATAAACTCCAGTGAGACCTTCTGGACTCTGTACATGGGAACCATTTCCCTCTCAGGAGATACATGGGAGCTGGACCTGTCACAGGGAATATGTTGCTGTACACCAGATAAATAGCAAGGCAGCTAAATACACAGGGAAGGGTTTGAACAAGTAGAAAAAAAGATGCATATTATTGGGAGTATCTGGGGCAGTTCAGGGAAAAGAATAATCAAATAAGAAAATTAAATATAAATATTTTCCACGGGTGAAAGGTTTTCATGCACTCTTCTGCAGAAGACTTTCCAATTGTTGAGTGCCTATTTACATTAAATCTGCACGAGCTGGAATTTCTGAGGCACAGAATGTACAAAGATATAAAAGTCCTTGAAGGCCATAAAGGGCTCGGGAAACACATGGAAATAACTGGAGGCTTCCAGCCACAAAACTTCTGAGCCAAACTTGTATTTTGCCTCATGAACTCAAAGGGCTAAACAGGCCAGTGCCTTGTTCTGGGGTCCTGCTATCAAGAAAACTGAAACAGCCTCTTGAAGCTATTTAACCAATGAAACAATTACTGCTGCTTTTAATATCTTCTTGCCCAGGGCAGCCACCTGTGTCACTGAACACACATTGCAGGGCTGGCCCTGGCAGGGAAACACAGTGGGTCAGGCAGTCTCAGTGTCACAAAAACAATGGGAGGAGATAGCACAGCTGTGGAAACCTGCCTGAGGCTCTCTGGCTTACAGGATTTTAAAGGAGTGTTTGCAGCACTGACAGTTATGGACAGTTTTCCCACACAAAACTATTAGAAAATGGTGTGTCCATGGCCAGCCCTGAGCCCCCAGACAGCTTTTACTTTATCAAGATTAAAGGAAGAGGAGGCAGCTGGGGCTAATAAGTTGCAAATCAATGCCATTAGCAAAGAGAGTAAGGAAGAAAAAAGATCCAAGTCCTGCAAAAGCTAAAGCTTTTAGCTCTGCCTCTCGCTGTGCAGAAAATGACTGTACAGTTGTCCCAATTCTCCTTGGATTTGTCCTCAGATTCAGGGAGATCAAAGATACAGAAAATGTCTGAATTTCCTGTTTATTAAAAGTATATGTAGCTCACATATATGCAGCTGTATGTATACATATGCACACACATTTGATTTGCTATTTACTGCAACTGACTTTGCATCAGACCTTGCATAATAATTTTATTATTTAAGAGGAACAATGTCTCGGGTTAGTGAGATAATGGAATTAAATTCCATAACCTTCTATGACCTGACACAGGCATAGGAATGACAGCACAGACCCACTTCATGGCATGGTATTTTCACACCTTCAGAGCTAATGACACAGAGACCAGCAAACAAACTCAGTCAGGAACAGCATTAGCATCAGATCAGCTTTTCTGGAAATCTGTTTCAACCAGCCTCTGTCAGAGAACTCTGTCCCATGAATCTCACAGCCATCGTTTCTGTGTTCAGGCTGCTCCTGGTGCAGCCATTCCCTCTGCAGTAGGGACTGACTGGGGCACACACACATCCCCAGGAGTCCCTTGGCCTTGTGTCCTTTTTCCCTGACTGGCTTTACCAACCTGGGTTCACACTGCACCAGAACCTGCTATGGAACAGGTACAAAATTAAAAAGATGGCTTCAGTAAGAGAAATGGCAACTCATAAAAAATGTTTTTACACTTAGCAATTGACTTGGATGACTCTGTTTCACACAGTGGCTTGTTTGGGTACACCAATTCATTCTGCCTTCATAATTTTGCCTTAGTGTGTGAAAATGAACTGCCACATTTCTCTGAGCAATATTCATTTACATAGCCATATTTTAATCTCTTTCTCAATATTAATTTAGACTGTCATACTTAAATCTCTCTTGCCCTTCCCTGGCTCCTTTGTAATTAAAAAACTACTCCCCTCTTTCCAAAATGAACATTGGATCACTATTACAGATTTTCACCTATCTTCTGTAGAAATAAACTTTCTCCATTAATGTATTTCCTTTCTTTGTAAGCAATGATGGTTAACACATCAGAGAGTTGTATGCAGAGCTTTTCAATAGCTCCAATGAGAAAGATGTTTTTTTCCACTTTCAACTAACAAGAAAAATCACCTGTATTGTATTGGCTATAACCATTAAATATCAGTACAAAAGAATATAATCAGATATACAAAACTGTTTTGAGTCTTCAATGTTGTGAATTCTGGAAACTCAGAGAATCAGAAACTAAAATACTTTATTTATAAATAATTGACATCAATTTTTTTGAGAGAATGATGGATGGTAAGGGGTAATGGAGCTCAGAGAAAAACCAAGCAAAGAACAGCAGGATATCCATGTCAGCCCAAGTGGAGAAAATGCCTTGAGTTCTCAATGTGCTTAGTAAACAGAGCATGTCACTAGGACAACAGTTTGACTGAATGTCAGCTGGAAAATTATTCCACAGTGAGAGATTTTGAGACCAATAAGAGCAGGGACAGAGAAGTCTGTAGAAAGACATTCGAAAAAAAAAGAAGAAAAAGAAGAAAAAAAAAAAAGAGGAAAAGAAAAGAAATTTATGAGTACAAAGACCTGTATGGTTTCAGAATCAGAGGGAGTACCAGTGCATTTGAACCCATTAAAGCATTGGAGTGGAAACTTTGTTTTGCTAGTTCTTCCCCTTACAAGCTGGATAGTATTCTTTGAAACAAAGCCCCTCTCAGTGGCCTAGCTCCCTGTTCCCAACCAGGATACACAGCAAATCTGCTTAGCATTTATCCAAGGCTGAAAGCAAACTTACACCCAAGCAGGAAACTACAGTCTCCAAGCACCAGGTTTAGAACAGTGCCATTTGATTTTCCATTCAATGTATTATATTGTTAGGAGGACAGGTTATCATTTGATAGCATTCTACTTTGTATAAAAGTCCAAACACAAACTGAGACTATCACAGTTCAAAAATCAGGATCTTCAGCAAACACATCCACAGCAGGGACTTTGCTGCCAATTGCAAAAGGAATCTGCTCACCTTTATTACCTCATTTCCCTTGCAAAGTAGAATGTAAGGCCTGGAATAGAAGCATCCTGCCCTAGATCTTTGCCTACCAACAGGGACACTCCATGAAAACCAATAATGGATTCTGGTGACTCAGATGTGTTCAAGGCACTTTCTCTGTTCATCCCTTTCCTCAGAATGAGCTCCTGTCTGACATGGGATCGAGAGGGCAGAACACCAGGGGAGCAGTGTCACCTTTGACATGGGCTGTTCTACATATCTGCCTAGTCCTTTAGATGAAAAGTATTTGATTTTGGCTGTCTGCAGCCAAATCAACCAATGTGACCCAAAGCTTGCCTAGGTTATAACCAAGACTTTAACAAGGCTTTGATTCACTTTCTAAATGCAGATATTCTATAGGTATCTCCAGAAACCAAACCTCTGTAATTCAGCACCACATATTACCTGCTCAGCTTCATACACACACACACACACACACACACACACACACACACACACACACACAGGTGTTTCCTAAATTTGTTAATAAAACCTATTCTGCCTTATTGCAAAATCCAAGTCCCCATTTCCTTCTCTGATTTTTTCAGAAAGAGGCTAAAAGCATAATAAAATATCATCCATTTATTTTATTTTCTTCCCATCATTCATTATTTGAACAAATATATTAGCATACTTAAAATACACTCTGAAACTGTGATTTTAATATACTTTATTGAAAAAAGTACACAGTTTAAATTGTTTTCAATGGGACAAAGCAATGGTCACCTCTATCTACCAAGTCCTTTTTTGATGAATCATGACTGCCATATGCCAAATTCACATCTGCATGACTTGCAAAGTAAAAAGATAAACCTTTTTTCAACATATCTTTAAGAATTTATATCACCAACAGTTTAAAATCATGAAATGCTGATGCTCTGACTATATTTCATGTCCTCTATGTTGCACCATTTCCCAGTTCACAGTTTATCCATGTTTTAGCATGCCAGTTGAACACCTCAGTCAATGTCACCTGGAGAAAATCGCCAATAGCAGAGGAAGAAGAACAAGAGAAGGTTTAGCACTAAGGCCTGAGACACCTCCACACTCTCTTGCATTTTCCTAAAGGAAATAAAACAACAACAAAAGAAAATAAATACAAGCCACTACAGTCAATTATGACACACGATTTTTTAGCAAACATTGGCATAGGAGCACTGGTGCAAACAACAAAGCCCATAAATTAAATATACTGGGAAAGTAATACAAGTACATATTTTGAGTTGGACAAGTTTAGATTGTAGATGGAAACAACAAGCACTACACCCTCACCTCCACTTTATACTTTAGATCCTGTTCTGCATTTCATTACACCATCAGGGGCAGAATTTAAGGTTACTCCAGAGTAAAAAGGATGTCTAAGAAGCTATGCTGTACAAGCCACTGTAATCCCATCCTGCTCTCTGTCAGCTCTCCTTGGCACTGTGTGAGAGTATTATGCAGAACACAGAGCAGTAAATACATGTAGTGGAGGGGTCACTATCCCTCCCAAGCAATACTAGGTGTGAGCATAATGACTATAGCATGATAGGTATGATTCTGAAGCTAATTACTCAAGCAAACATTAACAGCACAAAGTTCCCAACATCTCTAACAAGGAATCCTGTGGTCACTGCTTGAGCCAGAGTAAGTTCTCTGATATCCCTGGCTGCCAGTGCTCCCATCCCACCACGTTCTCTGGCATGATACAAACCAATCTGCAAAAGCAGCAACTCAAGACATTGTCTACATGAGTACAAAAAAGACTTGTAGCACTTACAATATCCCTCACGTCCCTGACCACTGAGTCTTCTGAATATTTCCCAGCATTTCATCTTGGAAGACAGTTTTCCTATTAATTATTTCTAAAGAAAGGTAAAACAGAGAGCAACTCACTTCAGGGTGAAATCCATGACAAGATTCTGGGCGTCTTCTTATCTTCTGGGATTTTAACCGTTCACATTTGAGGGATTCATTATGTACAAGGCAGTTAAGGAGAGAAGCTCTGAGCGTTGCATCCTCATGGGAGTGGTTTGAAATGAATGCAGTGAAAATCTTTCAGCTCCTTCCTTCCTCTCCATTAAAACCTCAAGGTGATATGTGTGGTCACCACAAGGAAAAGAAAGCGATTCTAGTGCTTTCCTCTCTGTGATGTGTGTTCTCAGCAGCATGTGTGCACTTACACTGCTGACCTGTCTTTCTGTAAGCCTGCAATAAAAGCACACTGCAGGCTGCTTTTGACAAATTCCAGTTTAGGGGAAAAAACTAATCCTGAACTACCTGAACTACAGAACAGCAAAAAATAGGAAGTGGGGCAACCAAAAATCAAGTGATATATTTACTTTGCTAAATTTTTTGTAGTTTTGGAAAGCAGGGTTCTGAAACATTTTCAAAGCTCCAGTGAAAGCTTAAATAAAGAGATATCTATATTAGAAGGAGTTCTGTAAGTTCCAATATAATGAGGTCCATCCTTATAAGAAAATTACATATTTAGTGCCTAATTTGAAAGATGTTCAGCTGTCCAAAGATGACCAGGACCTTATGCTACATAAGATCCATGTAAGTGTGCTTGCTTATTTAATATTGGTTGTTCAAAACAGAAAAAAAAAAAAAGTGAATTCGCATTGAAAAAATAGTGGAAACATATTCCCAGATGGCTTAATTTAAAACAGCACATATAATGGGTGAGGATGTCATGCAATGCAAGTTTTACATGACAAGAAGTTTTTTAATATTTGCATCTCGGATCTCTTTCTGACCAGTTTGCAAATAAAAGGATATACCTTATTTCTATAGGTGCCATGGTAATTGGTGGGATAGAATCACAGAAGCATTCATTATCTACTACCACCATGAAGAGGTTGCTACTTGGGATCTGCTGGATAACAAAAGACCTGAAAATTAAAAAGAAAGCAAATAATGGTGACATTATCAGCATTTCTGAGCCCTTGGTTCTTGTTAGGAGTTTATCAGACTTTTATGTATTTACAGTCTGGAATAGAACAGATCCACAACACTAAGGAAGGTTCTTCTGCAGCCACACACTGGTAGCTCACAGTCCCTGAGTCTTTATAGTTGTGTTAGAGCCTTTGTGCACTCTGGGTCTTGCTTGAAGCAGCAGCAACTCCTGATCTCAGCTTTCATCTGTCCTCTTGAGAGCCATTTTATTACTGAGCCAACAAACAGAGATCAGGCCTCAAAGTCTTCCAAAGCAATTTATTTTAGAATAATGGTTATCTGGTATAAGTATGGTGACAACTCAGCACCACATTCAAATGAAGACAAAGTAGGCAACTCAAAGGGAGAGAAAAAAAAAAAAATAGACTTTTTTGTAAGAAGGAAAGCACCCAGGGGAGACCAGGGAAGGATGGTTCTGACTGTGGGCACCAGTCAGTGATGCACAGAGTTTCAGTGAGCTGAACCCTTTAGCACATACCATGGAGAAAAGGGGGAAAAGGCAGAGCCAAATAGAGACTATTTACCCTTTCTTTGAAAACTCAGGATACAATACAAAGAATGGCTTTAAGGCTCAGACAGAACTCTTAATGAAATTTCAAAGCATTCTGTTAGAATTTACACATCCTATCAGCAGCCTATTGGCCCTATCAGATATCCCTGAGATCTGGCAGTTCCAAGAATTAGGTGTTTTGCAGCGTGGTTTGCTGGTAAATGTACAGAATGCTAAGTGAGGGTTTGAGCACCAAGAAGATGTGGAGAGAAGCATATTTTTCCTCAGACATCTTTCTTTAAAATACATATTGTCTTACTATAATAACTCCCTGCTTTTTCCAAAGATCACAGAAGATGAAATAGCAGAGAGGGCAGGGAATATTTAAACCTAGCCTAAGAAAAAAAAAATTTGGAAAACTTTCTATAAAAATGTTGCCAACGGAAAGATTAAATGCTTTTCAGTATTTTTTAAACTTACTGAACCTCCATTAAAATTACACTTAGAGTGATCTGCAATATGTTAACTTTATGTTTATACATGAAATATACATTTATGGCATAATGTAAAAGGCTGAACTTTATAAATGTACCTACCAAACAGCTGGAGCATGTAGCAAGACTGACATCATTGTAATGGAGCATCTGTGGCTTTGTGGATTTGTGTGTGGGAGAAATGGGGCCAATAAAAGGAAAGGAGGGAAAATCTTTAGCAGGCAATAGCACCAAAATTGTACTGCATGAATTTCTCAAAACAGCTATGAATAAATCAAACGGTAAAGGATAGAAAAAACATTACTTTTATTGCCAGAAATTGGAACAATTTGCATTTTGTGCAGTCTGAAATTTATATGCATTTAAAACTAGCTCAGAAAAGAACCTGATGAGCATAAAGTGCTTTAACAATAATTGGATGCTAAATGACTAATTTATTTTTGCTGGGAAGGGAGTAATTAGTCTTCTGTTTTACCTGTGATATGCCCAACTTCAAGCCCCTTTGTGATACCCCTTTTTGTGACCAGGTTTACAGGTGCCAGTTCATGAAAGCTGGGCAATTTCCCATTCTGTTTCTTGTTTCACCCACTTCAAGGTGCCATAAGGACTGTGCAGGATAAGGCTATTCCTTCCTCAAACTGGAGAGGGGGGAAGAAAAACTTCTATCACTTCACCCAGCTGGGATGAAAGCACTTAATTCAGAAGAATGTTTCAACTACAGAACTGTGATGCTGAATAAATTACTACACAGCTAAGCTACAAAGTCTAGCAACATTTTCTGTATTGCTTCATTACTGCAAGCCTTCATCATTTTGACATCATCAATTTGGGGAATGCAGTATCTGCATTGATTGATGGAAATTATGAATTAAAGGCAGTTCAAAGAGCAATATACTCAAAGAGTTATGTAAAAAACCCTCTTTGCTACCTTAGGAATTGTATCATAGGTATCAACTAATTACACTGACTGTTTACCAAACAGTGAATATTCTTACAGACCTACGGTCTGTTCAACTAGTACAGAAGTTTGTGAAGTGTCTGAGCTTATGGTGGCTGCCACAGAGCATGGTGCTGCTATAAAGAACCACAAAACAGTGAAACTTTTGGCTCATTGTGACATTTTTTTTTGCTTAGTGTGCAATAACAGCTGAACTGATATCTTGAAAAGTGAAACAACTGGCTTCTCATCCTCCCACTAAAAGTAATTTTAGAAGAAAATCTTTTCTTCCATCAAGCAGTAGATGGATGTTTCCCCTTACAGAGTTCTCAAACATAATCTGGAAATGAAGTTGTAAAGCCAACAGACCAATAAGTGAAGACAGAGGATTCAAGACCGAGACTGAGCCGAGCAAATAAATAAGGGCAAAAAAAAGTTCATTTTAGCTTTCTTTTCTATTACTAGTTTGCACAAACAAAATATACTTCTTTCAGCTGCTGTAATTTAAGATCTTTTCACAATCATGAGATATTCTTGCCCTCACCAGATCAGTGGCAAAGAAGTTTGTGCCTGTTGTAACCACCACAGTTGGTGTGTGACTATTCAGATAATTCACATGGCACTGCTTCCATGCCCAAACTGGATAAAGTACACAATCACCCCAGCAGCAGCTCTGCTGTTTGAGATCAGCCTTCAGTTCCCATGGTGACATGCATATGCATCTTTGAAATTCATTTTGAACATTCATGCCAGTAAGTCTCAGGAGCCAAACATTCAGAGAAAACAAAAGGTGCATGAACACAGTCAGACCAAAGCCTTTCAGAGACTGAGACATTCCACCAAAATACTTCACTCTCTATGCCAAGGTTCTGTTGCAAGGGAGAAAAACCTCCAGCAAACAGATTCCATGACTGCAGTGAGAAATGGAGTTGCTGACAAAATAGGGAAAATGGTATTATCTTTTTGTGAGATCCACTGTGAGGCTCTAAAGTTTCTCTTACAATAACCATTTCTGAACACCTGCTGGCTTAAGCTGGCATTTGTGTCCCTGGTAATGTGGAAACCAACTCTCAAGGACTGAGTAAGGGGTTTGGCTGGACTTTATTGCTGCTTTAACAATCAAAAGAAAGTCTGTGTTTAAGTGCCTTATTATGGAGAATGTTTCACACTTGAAGGATAAAGCTCTTTTTGTTTTAAGTAGTGTAAATTTTTGATTTGAATCCTTTTCCTTTAGGGCAGTATCATCACCACTATTCAATAGGGGCAGCACAGGAATAGGCTTGCATTTATCTCCAAATATATAAAACAGAATAAACTGTTGGGGTTCCTGTTGAAGCTACACTGAGTCAATAAGAACCTTATTAATAATTTCCCCTCCATCTTTCATCCACTGAGGAACTAGCTTGGTTTATTTGATGTGCAGGTTCAGAGGCGTAAAACAGACCTGAAAACAAACTGTTTCTTGACTTTGTGGGGAAGGTGAGGAAGGAAGGGAGAAGTTTAATACTTGAAAGGAGTAGGCAGAGAGGAAGGAAGAAAATCTAGTTATGCCAAACTATTTTGTTAATGAAGAAAAAGTAACAACAGAGAATAAGTCTGCAAGGAGCTCTTTATTTTGAGTCAGAGCCTTACATGACAATTTTGTCACATTGCACAGAGAGTATCTGTTTCTTCTTAACCTCTTTCAATTTTGGCCCATATAAAAACATGTGAACAAATAAAATGCAAACTGATATGGGAAAAGAAACAGCTTCACATTTTAATTGGAAGTAGAACATATTTGCTCAAAAAGCAATACTTATTAACCTGCTCCTTGAAAATTAATTTTTCATTATGCAATTAAAAAGAAAGAGACATGGACTTCAAGTACTGCTGTGTTCATAATTATATTTGGTAGTCATGCTTCTGAAGGCATGAGAAGAAAGCACACTTTTAATGTGTGTCTGACTAAATGACTCTTCCCAGAGATAATCAGTTCTTTCTAACTCCTTTGGCCAGCCTATAACTTGGAAAGAATCACAACAGCACTGTAGGGCAAATGCTGGGGTGCAGTCACACATTAACTCAGGTTCCTGCATTAGAAGGGTGATCACCTCCAACCAGGACCTGCAGAGACACAGACTGTTCAAGGATAATTCAGGGCAGGAGCTTTGGGGATCTGAGTCTTCCTCTGCAGGGGGGTCCTTCTTCCTAATGGATGGACAGTGATCCTGCAGAGAAATGCATCCTGAACAGGGTGAAACATGATTCCTAAACCTGAGTGTTCTTAGAGAGCCAGCACATTACATTCAAATCTAGTTTGTTGGGGTTTTTGGGTTTTTTTTGTTGGTTCTTTGGTTTAAATTTAAATTGGAATCACTCCCTTTAATTTGTATATGTAAAAGTCTTTAAAGAGTTATAATATATATTCTATTGTTACAATATATATTCCATTCATATAACATTTTTTTCCCCAGACTATGTTAAAAAAAAAAAAAAACCCAAACAAATCAAACCCCCCAACTTAATTCCCAAAATTTCACCCCTCTTTCATATTGTAAGAATCACTTTCTCCTGTAAGGAGAAATAATTAGAATATATACAGTACAGGAGCAGGGACTGAGCTGACACTACCCTTGCAGCACTGCCTTCTCTCCACTCTGTGCTTCTTTCTCTTTCTTTCATCTTTCTGTCTCTGAACCTCTGGGGTGTTAGTGAAGGAACTGGGAGAGGGACAAACCTCTCTGGAAAAGGAGGAAGACGTTCCAAGTTGGAGGAAAGGACAGGGGTGACAGGACAAGCAGTGACAGTGCCCTCTGGGAAAGGATATAGGGAAGCAGGTTATCCACTGCTGCAGGAGGTGGCTTTGCCATCAGGCCTCTGCACTCTGTCCCCTTAGAGATTTTGGAGCATTCCCCATGTGGATGGAAACAGGCACAGCAGGACCAAGGCAGAGCTGTGGCCTTTTTTCCTCCTGGCTGCTGTATCTCCTGACAGACCAAGCCCAGCTTACTGGGCAACTTGGAGATCACACACTTCTGTAAGTCACTGATTTCCCTTCTTAATGCAGGTCATTGCTTCACTACAAATACCCCAATCATATGGTGCAAAGTCTGTATGTGGTAGGCTTAACATCTTGTCTCTGAAATGCTGTTGGCTTCCCCTTTCCTTTCCCAGCATAGCTGGATCAATAACAGGCAAAGCTAAGGCAATTCTATTTCAGACACACCAGAGATGTGTCTCGTCCAGCTCAGCAAACCTAACCTTTAAGTTGTTTACTCTCCACTATTTGACTACAGCATCTGGTATTAAAGGAAATCAATATTCCAGTCGAGCAGCTTAGTCTCTGTATTTCCATGCAGGAGAGGTAATCCATTTCCTTGTCCACTGGTGTTAAATTTTGGACAGGATATAAACTGAACACAGACGTGAGGTTCCCCTACTAATAAGCAGCCACTTCCACAGCCCCAGCACAGTGAATCTTAAGAAAACTGGTTCAACACAGCATATTTTGTATGGGCCTGAGGGTGGGCCAGGCAGCTGTAAGAGAGGGCACAGTGATAATGGGTTGTTCAGACTGAGGATCCCAAACACCACCATTTATTGGTCATTTGCACTGGACTATTTTCCTTTTCCTGGCCTCCAGCCCTGCTGCCATTAGTTGGTGGCCACTGACACTGCTACAAGACTTGTTTCAGCAACAAAGAATGGCAGGGAAGCTCCTGAGAGCATTCAGAAATCTCTGATTTTCATATCCATGGCTCCCTATTTTCTTCAAAGACCTACAAAGGCTGAAAATTGTTAGAGGGAACAGAACTAATGTCAAGCAGCATGGAACTCGGAAGACACAGGATGAAACTATGCTTGTGGGACCAGAACATTTAGAGAGAATATCTTCCTATTATACTGAAGAATGGAAGATATTTCTTTGTAATTTGGGGAGGATTTGAACACAGCAACAACACTAAAAGCAATTCAAGTTGTTTGAAAACAATACTATGTGTTTCCTGTTAAAAATCAGTTCTTGTTTTCTCACAGAAATACTTCATTATTGCACTTTGCTTTAAAAAAACCTTGCTCATAAGTAATAATTGCTGATCTATATGCTGTATTTTACAATCATTATTCTCTTTTAATTTTACAAAAATACCCTGCTGTTATATCTGTGCTTATAACAGACGCTGCAGTAGAATATGGGGCCATGACAAACACATGGCTTAGACAGGATTTTAGTCATATAAATATTTAAATCACTGTTTGGATTCACTTCTAATTCCATGCTCAGGAGGTTTAGCAGCCTGATTTAAGGGCAAAAATATCCGTGTATGTATTTTCCATTTGTTTCCTTAATGACCATTGGAACACTATTACTATTGCTTAATGTCACAGTGATGACTGTGGGACTTAAAATCAAATTAGGAGTAGAATATCAGAGTATTGTGTTGGCAAATGTCACTCCTGCACATACATAATCATGTCAATCATTTTCATGTAACAATAGAAAAGATCCTTTAAGTACCACTTGTTTTGCTCAGGCAGACAAATCCTACAAAGCATGGAAGAATTTCACTGTGAGTAGTTTGAACTGAAATAAACACAGGACAATACTTTCAAATTGGCAACCTAAATAAATGCACAAAGATGTGAGGAAGGGTCTAAATTTCCATGGAACTCAACTTAGATAGCCTTCAGTGGCCACTCTGGCTCTTGGGCATCACTGTAAACTCAGCCTTTTCCCTCTGGGCCTTTCAGTGTTATTTTTTGCCTGCAAACTTCCATTAATGAACATGGAGTATTTTTGATTAAGATGGGTTGTAAGTTTGGGATTACATTTCACATCTGTCAAATGTGATCTTTCCTATTTTTTAGAGAAAGAAAAAAAAAATCCCAGCATGAGGGCAGAGTAAATGGAAAATATTGTGCACACTGCACTCAAATATGTGTTACTCACATAACTGTTGGTTGCAGACGTTCAACCCTAATGGTCTGGAACAAAGTTTAAGCATTCAACTGAAGTGCAGATATCCACTTTGCTGTTTCCCAACTCCTGTCATGTGCTTTCCAGGCTGCTGGACACATTTCCAACCCACATCTCTCTCGCTTATCACATTTTTGCAATGAATGAATGAAACATTTATATAACAGTCAAGTTGTGCTACTTGTTTTTTGGTTTTTTTTTTTTCCAAATAATTGATGACAGAGAATGAAATATCTAATGCAATTCGTAAAAATAACATTCATGCCAATAACAACATTTCTGAGAGCTGGAGCAGTATGTAAATGGTTCTCTCACAGGTAATGGTTCTCTCACATGAAAAGAGGCAGATAAACTCTCAGCCTCAGGTTTGTAATTGGAGCCTGACCTCATGCTAGCAAAATATTGCCATCACATCCAGCCTGACTGACTGTAGTACAATTTAGTATCAGTGCAAACATACTGAGAGCAAAGTTTAGCACTGAGGATTTAGGGGAGCAGTGTCATCCTCACAGTTCCTGTGCTTGCTGAATGCTCAGAGCCCCACAGAGCTGTGCCATGGTGGGAAACCCCTCGGCTTCAGACAGGATCCCCCAGAAGTGCCCATCCTCACCCCCTCCCCATCAGGAGGGGATTCTTTCTCAAATAACTGGTGCTCACACAAGAGCACGTGACCAACTGCGTGTTAGGAATGCAGCTAACATCCAAAAACTCAGAGTGTGCAGCCTTTAGATGACAGAAGAACCTCAGTGTGATGAGGCATTGGACTGTTGGTGACCTTTCTAGTGCAGCCACCCTCCCGTGTGAGGTGTGGGAGAATGGAGAGTCTCAGAGCTCCAGTTTTAAAATGTACTGGTGATTTTTTTTTTCCCAGGAAATTGAGAAATCCCACAAACTTTAAATATTTGCCAGCATTCACACCCCTGAACACACCAGAGGTGAGTGTGACATATGTGGGTCTCCACAAGCAGGGTGGGTACCTGGTTCTGTGCTCACAATGACCAACAGAGGAGACAATAACCAGCACAAAGAAAATTGTATCACAGGTCTGCTAAAGACTTTTTCTTTTGACAGTGACACCTGGTTAACAAGACCACAACAGAGAAGTCAGAGAAGATATCCAGGCTGAAAAATGCAGTTCCACTACAGCAAGTTAGCAAATGTGTGTCTTTAGCAGAGTTCTTTAGCTCTGCACAAGTAGCTGTGGTTTGTATTTAGAGACATCTCAGATTGTGTTTGTTAAAATGCTATATGATTTCTTAGCTAGGTTCTAAATATAACTTTGAGATTAAAAAGCCAGTTGATATATTCTGGTTTAGGAAGGCTCACAGATATCATATGACATTGTAAAAGTAACTTTTGAATTGCAAGAACTGGAATTACTCTTTTCCACAACTTTAGGTCAAGTCTCATCTAGAAAATGACTCTAGCAAGGATCTGCACAACAGAAACTGAAGTATAAAAAGCAGAAATGACCAGGAAATTCACATTAAAAGTGCAATAACTCCTGAAGCTAAACTGCTCATTGGATGCGTTCTCAGTGTGCTTTGCAAAAATGTTGTTAATTTATTTCTGTTAACATAAACTTTAGCAATGATTGAGAAGGCCACATCTGACAGACTTAAGCACACTATGTGCCATCTTTTCCATAGCCAGCTAAAACTTTATATTGTTTTATACAATACACAAATGTTCTTTGCATGACTCTCAAATGTTAAGACTCATGTTGTTTTTCTAAGTTAAAGGCTTTAAAACATCCATTAAACTATCCCAAACCCTTTAAAAAGGAAAGTGCTCCATGTAAAGATGTCTAAGCCATGTCTGCATTGTTTATCATCTGGCTATAATATGAATATATTACAAACTGAAACTAATGTTCTTGTATTAGCAATCCCTCACAAGTGTGCCTGGCATTAAAAATTCATGGCAACATTTCTCAATTTCAATAATTTTTTCCTGTCCCAAGCCATTGTATATAAAACTAATATATATTACTACTGAGCTCTGTATGTTATGGCATACATATGCCTTTTTAAATCTTGTCCTTACAAAGCATCCTTTTATTGCATCAGCCATTAACTATAATTTTGTTAATATCCATTAATGCTTGTTCAACATGTAAAATTAAGCTAACTCTTAAGTAGATTATGATTTATATTTTAATGGAGTACTGATTCTAACTATGAACAGTGAATGTGTTCAGATCATCACATCCTCCTGCAGAGGTTTTATTGGAAGTGGGGAGTTAAGAGAAAGATGCACATCTTGTCCTGCACTAAACTTCATTTTTGCTAAATTTCCAAGAGTTTATGGTGCTTACAGAGGAAGACATAGGGTGGCATTCTGTGTATGGAGTAAAATTCTGTGTGTAAACTAAAATGCTCCAGAGTTCAACAAGCATACTAAAAAAGTTCTGAAACAAAAAAAGAAAAACCCCCAAATCTCCCAAGCAAACAGAAATTCCCCAGCCTTGAAAACTGTCCAAGGGATTGTTAAATGATGATTGGCAGGCACAGACCTGCCTGGTAGCTTAGATATGTCTTGCCCTATTATTTTATATACCTTTTTTCTTAAATGAAAATAGTAATTTACAGTGTTTCCTGAACTGGACATTCAAAATATACATTATCAAAGGGTAGAGTTAAATTGCCCATACAGTGACTTTAAATTACACCTGCATGACAAACATTATAATCACTGGTGCCTTTGAAGTGAAGAGAAAGTTACTCAGCCTGCAAGTGGAGAAGTGTGGGTAACACACAATATAACATTTTAAGCTAAGTATAAAGACCTTTAATAAACAATTCTAGCAGTTTAAATTGCATAATTTGATCCTTTTTACTAGGAAAGAACAAGGAAAAAATATTTTTGGATCTTCTAGAGTTTTGGGGTTTTGGCTAAAATAAGTTTCTAGAAACACTGCTGTTGCCTCAAATTTAAGGACTTTTTAACAGCCATAAGTATTCTGCAAGTCTGGAAGGTCTGCTTTTCAAAGGAGAGGTGCCACATAACTCCATATGTCCCCACAGACATGGGGACATTCTGATACACACTGACAGAGCTCCCAAAGAGAAGAAATTGGCCCTTGATGCTTTGGCTGGTTTATGTGGCAAACTGGTTTGTTTAGAAGTAAACCAACTACATCTGAAAAGGCAAATGATTATTTATTTCATGGGAAATTGAACTGTGTATTTATTTACACATTTTAAACATGATCAAGTACAGCAGTTTGGCAAGCTTCTGCTGAGAAAGAAATGAGGAAATATTTTAGCAAATGGTGGCATGTCTCAAGATTAAGTGGGTTTTAAAAAACATTACCATTTTAATGTCTGCAGATTGCACTGCTCCTGACACTAATATACTCATGCCCTGAGCAGTCTGCATCTAATTTGTGTTGTTATTTATCTGTTACTGCCAAATCTGTGCATTTAGTGGACAAGTCTGAAATTTGCCATTATAAATCCACATGAAGGGTTCAGTGTCACCCTGAACTACACTTCCATTGCCATTTACCTCTTTTATTGACAATAAACAGAATTCAATGCCCAGTCTAGGAGAAAGCAAGAGAAGCAATTTGGTTTCTTGATTTTCCTTGTTAACTAAATGTCTGCTTACTAACACTCTATTGGGTTGATGATGCATGGGACAGTGTTTATTCAAATGAGTAGCTCCTATACATTTTAACAGGCAATTCACATGTGATGCCCAACAAGGTAAAGTAAGTGCATTCATCTTTCATATCTGGCATAATTAAAACACACATAAATCTTTCCCAGGGTTATGATGATTGTACCTAAATACTTCCTTGCTTCCCTAGTGACAATATGGCTTTCTTATATTTACTTTCCTCTTTGTGCCTTAAGATTGTGAACAAAGGATCAACTGGAAACAAAACAGTTTCTTTGGGGTTTTGGTATTGACCTTGCAGACCCATGAGTGCTGCAATTAAAAGAGAAGGGGGATTTTTTTGGAAGTAAGGCCAGATTTTTGATCTTCATCCAAGTCCAATATGTCATCACACACGAACAGGAGAGGTTAAAAGGGCAAATTTTTGAGCATTTGACTGTGCACTGCTGCCTAATCTGTATACCCACAGTTTTTACAGTGAATACACAAAGTTGGCAACTGTGCACTCAACTGGGTCCTTGCAACTTTGAAATTTTAACACATATACTTAAAGTATAACTAGTCAGATGACTAAATTGCTATACTCACCTTCACAGCAGTTATAGCTGAAATTAATGGTATTTTCCTAAATGAAGCTTAATGAAAACATTTGAATTTTCGTGCATAAATGACATTTGCAATTGAACAAAAACATTTTTGTTTGTTCTACAAAAAGATGGGAGGATATACTAAAAAGACTGGCAAACATTTTTCTGATCAAGTATTTTAACAGCCATCATCCTTTCTAATTTATAACAGCTTTGACATTCTAAGGATGCTTTTCTTGGACACCTTTAGTGCAACTAAAATTTGTTATGATGAGATCCCCAGAAGGCAAAAACTGGTGAGGTACCCAGTGAGCATTGTTGAAGAACATTGGTTGGCACGCTTATATTTAAAATTGGCTAAAATATTGGGGCAATACTTCATAAAACTACAAGCAGTACTGAGCTGTTTATATAGTCTAAAACTTCAAGCTTGGTGTCTAGTCAGAAAGTCATCTCTGAGCAGCACAGGACCTTTAATGCCCATACCAAGTACATCTGTCATTAGTGTCATTCTGACTCTGCAGTTGAGACTGATAAAGAAAAAATATTTCTATTTAGCAATTAATTATTTTTAACGTGGAGGCTGTGGTAGAACAGTCTATGATGTAAGTTTTCAGAAGTAATGGGGTCTATTTTTTTTAGGTTTTTTGCTATAAAAGGGAATAGCTTACTGGAAAATATGAAACCATTTCAGATTTTTTTAAAAAATCCCGTTTTTTCTCTCCTGTTGACAGTGCTTAGAAAATGTGGGTTGACTTGTTTTTGATTGCTGTTTAAATAACAGATTAATTTAATAATCATTGGGATATTGAGTAACAACAAATTATGGGGTGGGACAGCCAAACCCTCACCCTAATGACATTCTTATGTTAATTCCTATTTTCTTTTAGGCTCCTGCTTTCTTAATAAAACCTATATTTTTGAAAATAGTTTTTAAACATTGCAATTTATCCCAAAGTAGTTTGCTTGTAAGAGATAAGTTTACATATAGGGAGTGCATTTTATATGTCTGTATATATTTAGTGCCTGACTCAAAGCCTGCTTAAGTGTATAGGTGTCCTTCCATTGAATGAGTTCCCAGAGATGGCTGAAAATGTGAGCCAGCTATTAAAAAAGTAACTAGCAGGTAGTTCTTTCTACTGTGTGATTTATTTTAGGATACTTCAATTTAAATCCAAATACCCCCCACAATTAAATTTGTGATTGGAAATGTTTATGAATTTTCATTATTGTAGTTGGTAACTGTCCCTCTTTGCATGGGCAGAGTTATTTCTACAAGATCAGTAACAGCACACCCAGGACAGAATAAAACTGAGCCTCTGCCCCTCACCCTGTGACCTTGCTGGCTATGACTGTGACTTTGTTAGCAAAAACCCAGTGTTTGTGCCCCAAAATGTCTTATCTAAGTAACATTATATGGTTTCAATTAACATCAGTCATCATTTTTACTTCTACTGAGAGACTGGTTTTAGTCTCCTTTTTCAGACAAGGGCTCTGTAGCAGTGCCTGACACTGCAGGAACAAAAGCCAGGGACTGGGGTATCTTTTGACACAAACTTGCTTAAAGCAGAATATTTGCACAACTTTTGTTTGCAAACCTGTTCACAATCTACTGACTTTTCTAGTGTCTTTCAAATAGTTTTTTAGTATTCCACAGGGTGCATAATCAGGTAAATATTTACAATTTCCTTCTTCTAGTTGCAAGAAATATTTGCAATTATATGTCACAGATTAAGCTATAACATGATCCAAGGAGGACACAGAGGATAATTCCAGTGGCTGAAAGTGATGCTGCACAGGTTAAGCACTGGACACAGTGCCAGCTCCAGACTTACTGTATAAAAGATTGAATCTGAATTCTGACTGATTGAGCCCATCATACTGAAATTACAAATATCAAGCAATACACTTGCTTGTAAAAATATTTATTGGTTCTGAGGCTGTGAAACAGAAAACTGGGTCAGAAGATGTAGGTCTACAAAGGACTTTGGGTCAAATTCCTGAGCTGTTCTGTGGGGAAGTGTCCTGGGTTATAACAAAAATATTTGGAATCCAATGCAGTCTGCAATCTTAGATGCAATTTGTAGATTGTTAATGACAGTGGGTAAACGGCATAATGAACAACTTTCCCATGAGAATCTAATAGTTCTTCTGGATTATTTCTTTAGGTTTTGCCGTTGCTTGTGGAGAAAAATAATGGGTGCCTTGAGATCAGTTTGCAACTTACAGGGTTTTCTTTTATTTTTTTTTCCACTGTGGAACACAAAATGTTTTTCTATGAAAAAAGATCTTAGTGCATTATTTTTGAAATACTATAATTTTCACTAAACTCAGTTTCCAACTTGGTGCTTTCCAAGTATTGCAGAATTGTATTATTTTTGAAACTTATTTCCTTTGACCTGAAGTTACCTAGGAACACAGACTAAAATCTGCATTCCTTTGAGAAAACTTAGTCCTGTTAAATTAATCTTCTTTGCATGGAATCATGACTGTTTGCAATATTTAAACAGAATCATTCAATGGTTATGGTTTGAAGGGACGTTAAGGACCATCTGGTTCCAGCCCCCCTGCCATGGCAGGGTCACCTTCCACTAGACCAGGGTGCTGGAAACCCCATCCAGCCTGGCCTGGAACACCTCCAGGACTGCATGATAATTTGTTGCACAACTTCTCAGTAACCTTCCGTTAAATTATCACAAAATAAAGCTGCTGAAATTCTACAATGCTGGCACAAAGCACTCACAGCAGTGTAACCTTTATTGTATTTGATATGTCAAGTGGAAAAATCATGGCTTGATTTTGTTGAGTTTGTACTTTTCAGGCTGTGGGACCTATTGTTGCACTTACAAGGGTTCCAGAGCATCAATTTACAAAGCACTCTCACACTTCTATTCCACAAAGCCATATAAAACCAATTATTCATACTAGACATTAACGATTTCCTTCTACTTAAAAAAAGGTGAATATTAGCACTTAAAATTTATCTCCAGTGTACTTACTCCTATTTCCTGTTTTAAAGCAATGAAAATATCAAGGACAAAATTTAGAAGTAAGTCCAGAAACACACTTATTGACTTCAAAGTGAAGTTTTCACCTTTATTTGCCAATTGCATATTGATTTAGCCTGGAAAGAAAGAGCTGTAACAATTTTTGTTTAAATTATGAATTCTTCTTGACATTTATACTGATAGACAAATTATTGTTGTAAATACTCATCTCCCTGGCAATGACAACTTCTCATCAAAAAGGAAATCCAATTAAGAGACTTATCAAAGTACAGAAATTTGCATAAGCGATACCTATGTAATTCCACAATTAAAATACACCAGAACTACAGTCAAAATGTCAAAGCACATGGGCACCAAATACAGAGAAAATATATTTTCAGTGTGAAAGAGGAAAGCTAGACTGAAGTCTTCCTCTTCTTTTAGCTCTGTAAGGGACAAGTTTACAGCAGCACTGGTAGAAATGACATTACAGCGCTGTCATGTGAGATTTGTTTTTATTAACTCAGCTTCCCAGCACTGAAAGTTTGGAGAATAGATTTAATCGTCTCCCACTCTTTCAGACTAACAGTTCCAAGAAGGAAACTCTGTTTGGAAGTCCAGTAAAACAACCAGATCTCACTGTACCACAAGGGAATTCCTAACCTATCCAGCAGGGTTTTACTCCTGGACAGGAAACTGAACAGCACTTACCTTTTGAATCTAAATCTTACAGCCTGTGCCTTTAGAATGCTGCCTGCATTTAGGAAAAGTATTAAAACACTCACTATTTGAAATTAACATAAGCCTCTACTTCTTTTACATATTTTTTTGGTAGAAAATAATAGGCACGTCTTTAATTTAAGAGCATCAAACTTTTAAGTGACCCCTGTAACAGGAGAAATGACACCTTGACAGGGGTCAGCACATAGGATAAAACACGACAGACTTGTACGTTCCTCAGCACAGCCCTGAATAATTCAGTTTTATTGCTTTGTCACAAACAGTTGCATAAGAAAGAATTGAAAGGGCTTACTTGAAACAGTCATCGCAAGCAATATTCCCCGTGGTCTCCTTTATAGTGCGCTCGGAAACAAAGGCTGGATACTCAGTATCACAGGGCTCGAGGCTTTGTTTCAACCTCTGCGCTATAGGCACAGCAAAAAACAGCTGCATGTTAACATGAGAGGAACAGCACACAAAATTGTGAACAACATGAGATGCTGCACTACAGAGCTCGCAGAGAACGGAAATGTTACTCAGCTTCTGCCACCCTGTGAGATTTCCTAGGCAGTGCATAACGCTATTTTTTCAATTAAATAAAAAAAAAAGTTTATCCATGGAATGTAATTTTGCAAGACATCACTGTTAAAAGTAGTTATTAATGGTTTAGCCATTGCCAAGCTACTTTACATTTATGCATGAGTTTTTATTCTTCCTGTGTAGATCCAAGATGGAATTACTGTCATTTTTATCTCAGTGGTGCTGTGCATCACTAACCTTTATTCATGGCAGTTTACATTTATTTGATATGTAAATTGTGGTATATTTTACTGAAACCAAAACATCTATTTTATCTTACACCTTGGGAATCTTTGGAGGGTTTCATCAGTTAAAATAACTCTGTGGTTGGGAGAGGCAGAAGATTTACTTTACCCAACAGCAATGCTTGTTATCTGCTTCTGAAAATAGTAATAATTAAAAGACTCCATAGCACCTTTAATCTGAAGTCCTTGTAATGCAAGGAAAAACCTGCACTATTTCCATCTTAAAGACTGGGAAACTGAGTTACCAGGAAGCAGTGGAGCTGGCTCAAGGTCAAACTACAGGACAGCAGCTCTTCTGACTCTCAGGCTGAAGTATCTGTCAGTGTTTCTCCCTCACTCCCTTTCTTTCTCCTCCCCACCCCTTCACTGTTCCTTAACACAGAGATACACTTTGCACATCAGCACAAATGTTAACCCTATCTTAAACGAATTGCTAGGTGAGAAAACAAGATGAGGCATGACAAAAATAGATTACACTGAACAGGCTCTTGGGCTCCAGACCTTCCCCTGGAGATGATCTGTTCCAGAGTGAGTGGTGCATCCACTGAGCAGTGCCAGGGGAGCCACCACATCTGCATTTCCAATCACACCAGGGCACTCATTTCTGAATTGCTCGCAGTTTTTGTATATAATAATAAAAAAAAAATATTCCACCAAATGCACAGATCTCAAAGGAGGTACTAAAAAAAGTTTTGTTATTTCTGACATTTTCACTGTGGTTGTGACATATTCAATAGTTTAATATTTCTTAGAAAATTGTCTTACTAGCTCTGCTGCATCTCTTCCCTTTCTCTTCTGTTCTCCTTATCTGTTGTCAAGAATGACTGGAGTTTATCACCTGTGTTTTGAGTCTACCCTCACTTGTATTAACATATGGCTTGTGTAACGTAACAAAGAGACTGACAACGATTCATGGGTCTCACATTTCCTGCACCTCACTAGAATCCAGAAGATGATGGGGCTGTCCAAGGTTTAGGGTTTCTTCTCTCTTTTACAAATGGGATTGCAGTTACAAGATCTTGTGCAGAAGTATTTTCCATGGTAGGGTTTGGCAAATGGACAGGTGTGTGTGGACCCTCCAACATCTTCATAGTATATCATATTGTATTAATATCACAATTTGAGTGGGAAGCAATTTCTCCACTCAAGGAACTGATATATATATATATATATTTTCCTGGGCTTTGTTAAGCATTGTTAAGTAAGAAATAAATGTGCAAATTTGTTAATTTTCATTTCATTTAGTGGAGTCATAAATATTGCAACTCTTAGCCATAACATTGCATTTACAGAAGAACATACCTAAGCATGTGCTTTTCTCTCCTTCTCTCTTGTGAAATATATTCTTTTTCTTCCTAAACTATGCTGCTTCCAAACAATCATCCCTTGCTACCTAACCAGACATGAGCTGGGCAAGCACTACCCTAAAAGTATTGATGAGGGGGTATTTCCAATACTCTTAACTCATCAAAGAAATGGAGCAAGTGACTTGTGAAATTAAAACTTTGCTGTCAACTGACACATGAATGGAAATTTCCTAATAATACTGGTCCATCAAAGTGCTGCACTGACAGTTTTGTTTTAAATAAAAGGAAGTTTGCAAGTTATTATTGCCTCTTCTGTAATGAGTGCACTCTCAAAATCCAAATCAGACCTTCATTTTCATGAGATGAAGAGGGATGTTGTGTTTGAAAAATATTTTCTCCAGCGTACCATACAAATGCCACTGGATGTCTCATGTCGGGATATACCAATGCATATTTCTACAGTACACTTGGAAAAAAGTTATTTATTTCCTACACTGGCTGCTTTGGCTGCTCTGCAAACACCAAGGACTAGGACAGGCACAGCTGCCATTCCTTAAGGAACAGTTTTCCATTTTCTGGGTCTAGCACAGCAAACCTGACTGTCCTTTACAGCCCCAGTCTTAGAGATGGTTCTCTTCATGCTCAGAGAAATCACTGAACTCTTGGGCTTGGTTTTTAGGGGCCTGACTGATATTTTAGCTGCAGACAGGATATTATTTTGGCATAAAGACAGCCTAGTATCCAGGCAATGCAAATATTAAATGAAGCCTAAAGCAGCAATTTTATCCCCTGCTTTGTAAAGAAATATGCAAATATGAAGCTGAAGAATTCAGTTTAAATCCTTATACCAGTCAATGACACACAGCACAATTTGGCTATTAAATTGTCACTTCCAGAGCACAGCTCTTGTAAAGTGGCCCTTTACTTTTAAGCCACACTTCTGAAAATGCCATAAAAAGTCTGTTAAATTATAAAAAGACAGCTTACACTGAAAACTTCCCATTTTTAGTAGAACTGCCAAAAATTTTCGTTATTTCAAATGAAGGTTTTGCATATAAAAAAATATTTTTAGTAAATTGAATTTTAATGCATTTAAATGCCTATTTTGAATGGAATGATAAAACAAAATACAGATCAGCCCTTTTTACCATAAAAATCTACAATCTTGAGCTTTAAAATTATTTTTTAATGAAATAACAGGGATGGTCAAACTTCTCTAAACTTTTTTTGAAATGGCATTTTCCAGCACAGTAACTTCGCTACATTTTTTGGCAGCTCTAAAAAAAAAAAAAAAAAAAAAAGTATAAATAAAACATTGTAATTGCTTTATTCACAAAGATTGTTTTGTAAGGAAGAGAAATGTTTAAAAAACCCCATATTTCATCATTATCTACTATTTTAAATTTTCTGTTGTAGTAGTGTACTGCATTCCTGAAATGCACACAAGCACTTAGTGGTTATTCATAGAAGATCTTAACTCTCTTGTGTTTTAGGAAACATTAACAAAGAAGAGGATTCTGAAATGGTAGGAAAACTATTATCAGATGTTTATTACTTAATCTAAAACACTGCACAAACATCTGAATTTCCAAAGTCCAGTCTACTCTAGACATTTCTGCCATTATGCCATGAAAAAAATCACACTTACCTTTAGCTGTTAGATCAGAGTGCCACCAGCTGCATAGATTAAATTCCACAAGGAACCTGGAGAAATTATTAGAGTTTTCACATTACCCCACACAATGTTTTCAAAACACTAAATTGGCAGTAGCTTGATAACATTAATCCTATTTTAAATAAAAGCTAACGCAGAACTGAAATTCAAGTTATTGGCTTCAATAACTCTGGGATTAGCAACTACTGCTATTCTCACATTTTTACTGAGGTTTTTTTACTTCTGAAAACTTACTCTGAAATTAACCTCATCAATAAATCATAGATTTACCCATTTTTAATTTAAAGTATTGATTATATTTGAAGTGTCCATTACAATTCTCAAAGCATGGCACCACACATTATTTTTGCTGTTGAATATTGTTTCTTCATCATGTGGGTATTTTGACTGTAGTAAAATGCCATGGGATTATAACTGTCCTGGCTACCATACAGGAGTACACACAAAGTAGTTTCTTTTATTAATTTTCAAACTGAAATAATAAAGCTCTTTTATTTCCAAGAGCACAAAAAATTAACCACTGTCTAACCCACTGTAACTAAACTGTAAAGAACAGTAAAATACACCATGATTTACTGGGAAGAACGGACCGAAAAGTGTCACTCAGTCAGTTGTTGTAAGAGTAAAGAATGAAACATTCAGTTTCTCATATGCACATGAACCCACAATACTTATAAATACAGAAGGTTTCTCAACATTTTCAAAGCTGTGATAGGTGTATGTGGCACCAGTCTCATTTTAGCACAATTTCTTTCCCTTATATTCACTTAGAAAGCTGCATTTCAGATCAATCTCTGCCCTCTGGCAGCAGCCCTTCAGTTAATTCTCCTGAACTCTTATTCTGAACTTTGAAAAAAGCTCATACAATTTACAATTAAACAAAATGGCTACAAGAAAAACATCAGTTCTATGTCAGTAAAGACAAAATTCACATTTTATATCTGCAGCTCTGCTTTCAGATAAGAAGAATAACAAATCATACAGCTTAATAACATGACACATTTTAAGGCTTCCTCTTCTCCATATGATATTGGTATTTCTTAGGGAGCTTCTCTTAAAGATAATGATCATTATGAATTAACTGGGAATTTTAGAAGAATTAATGGAGATAGAAAAATTCAGCAACATCCAAGTACACCTTCTCTGGCACTGTAATGGGTCCATCTTACAGAATTTTATGAAGTGACAAACAATACAGTGAGTCAGGGTAACAAGTTTGTCTTCTGGCAGCAGCCCACCCAAGCAGCATCACAAACAGCCAGTCATGTCTCTAAAATTTAACAGTAACCACAGAAAGAAATTTGGGTTGTCTGTTGTGATCTGCTAAACAAAGACATGCAGATCTAAGTGAAGACTATGAATGCAATAAAAGTGAAACTGCAATTATACAGCCAAAATTTTCTCAGATTTTAAAAATGTGAAATTGGAAAAAAAAAATTGACAAATATTACTATATTTAAAATAATGTAAAAAAAGCAGCACGATGCACATAAAATGCAAAAGGTACAAATATTAATATTCAAAGGAAAATAATTTAGTAATTCATAGAAATATTTGTTATATTCTTGATGAAATCTACTTACAAGACAAGTTCAGTCATAATCCACTTTACTGCAGCAAAGAAGGCATTATAAGGCTGAAGAGAAGCAACTCATTTAATAAAAAAGGCAAAACATGCAGAATTTATATCTTAACTGAATACTTCATGTAAAAACAATGCTTTGGATATTCAAATGCATGTGGAGCATAAAACCCCCCTTTTCCAATTATCAAGAAATAATATTATTTTAGTGATTATTAAAATGTATAGTAATGGAATTTCCTTTTTATCATACTTTGTCATATACACAGATTATCAGTAAAAGGAAAAGGAAAGTTTTTGCAAATGATTCTTAAATCTTTAACCTCTAGGGGTTCCTATTTCCCAGGCTATTGCTGGAGGAACAGCTCGTTGAGCTTTTCTTGGGCTGCACTTCACAGGCTTGCCTCTCTATAATGCAAATCTCTATTCATTACCTCAGCCTCATTAGGCTCAGAAAAGCTTCTGAAGCCTGAATTTACCTAAATGTTTATCTATGGCATTTGACAGTCCAGTTGTAAGCACTTTAAGAAGTCTTTTCCCTCCTCTCTCTGTTTTTCTGGATCATAACAAACCCAGCAAATCCTTTGAAAATCCTCTGTTTACAGTACTTCTAATGCATTCTGAATATTTCATTTTTGAAAAGACTATTAATAGGATTAATCTTTCATGAACAAAAGTCAGGCAGAAAAGCCAGCTTCCAGAAATTTAGAATTTCTTCTTGTCTCCCTCATCTTTGTTAGGATGTCCTAGTTGAATAACATTTTGCAGACTCTTTTAAATACAGAGTATTTTAACAACTAGAAATCATAATGACAGAACTCCTCAGATATCTAAAATCAGGCTTAACCACTCCAAATCAGCAGTCACTGAAGCAGTGCTGTTTGGCAGAGCAGTGACAGGATATCTAACATTTTCAGGGGCCACAGAGAAAGTTTCTGTGCAGGGCTGAGGACTCACAGATCCAAAGAACTCAGTCAGTGCCACGAAGGCTGAGATCACAATCCAGCAGAATGCACAATGTCTGAGACAGGAAAGATTTTCACCTGTGAAACCCTGTCTTATAGGAAAAGCATAAAGAACTACAAGACTTTCCTGGAGACCCTGTGGGACATCTTATTTATTTCCATTCCAAATCAGAAAACCTGAAATTTCATGCCCAACTAATTAAATTTGCAGTATACTTTTTTTTTCATAATGCCAAATTTAGTGTAAAACACTGTATTCGTTATTACTTATGAAGAATACTTATTTAGTGTAAAATATACCATTTGCTTCAGTAACTATTTTCATATTAGAAATTAATTAAAATTTAAAACCCCGGTATGTATCTGAAAAAATTGATTAATGTCTACAGAAATGAAAAAATATTTTCATTTGAAATTTCAGTGGAAAAAACATGTGATTACATTGATATAAATGCATTCTCATGAAATGTGATTTTACTCAAGAGCCTTTTCCACTTGCAGACGGTTCCTTCAAAAACTGCAACAAAAACTGCAGGAGTTTTATTCTCTCTACATATTTAAACCACCACTGAGAGCCAAAATAATTTAGTTCTGTGGCTCCATGGCACTGCTACATTTCCAAAAAAAAGTGGTTCTACGAAAAATCTTGGAGCAATTGAAACAAAAGAAGTGCTAAATAACGAAGTATCTGGACAGCTGTTAAGGAGCAAATTCTGAATATTCTATTCTGAGAAAGAATATTCTATTCTGAGAAAGAAATGGACCAGGTGATCTGTAAGTCGAGTCCATCCCTAATTTATCATCTCACTCTCACAGTTTAAAAGGCTGGGATAGAGTCTCTGCTGCCTCTTCTCCAAGTCTGTGCTGTTTAGAATAGGAACTTCTTAGAGAGTTTCCATCTTGTCCCTGTCTCTATTCCTGTATTTATAAAATGGTAATTCTCAAAAGGAAGGATAAGCATTTGTAAACAAACCTTTTGCTTGAGCAGAAATTATACTGGATGCTGCCTAATAACCTGGTATGTAAAAAAACTGGGCACAAAACCAAGAAACATGAGGAATCAGCCCTACCTGTCTTTAATGCAAGTTCTCTTTATACTTTTTCAATAGTCATGGTTGATAGAAGGGACTGAATCGACAGGAAAATAATAGCCTAAAACTCTGTTCATCTTTCATACTGAGGATCACCAAAACTCACTTGAGGTTTAAAGAGTTTGACTATCTTTAAATAAAAAAGATCCTTGACAAGTCTCAGTGTATCCCACAAGAGATGCAGGATTTTTTTCCCGGATATCCTGGCCAAAAATTGGAATAAAAAAATTCCTTTAGGATTAGAGCCCACGTTTTAAGGGATAATGCCTCAGTTCTACAAGTCCAGCGCTTAGGCAAACTGGACTGAAGCCCCAAGTCTTTGGATAGAAGGTTTTTGTAAAGAGTTGTAATATATTTAAAGATATTTCATGCAAATGTGTTTCACAGCATCCTGTTCTATTTCACTAATAGTTTAGGTCTCATTGCAGTCTAGTATTTATGACGTGAAGGTGGTCTTTTTCTGGGTTTAGACTTCAGGGGATAACAAACTGATAGATGCCTTAAGTCCAGGCATATGAAAAACAGAGTCATGTAAATATGTAAATGGGAACATCCCCAAAAGTTCAACATTATTAAAAGGTGATTTTTAAAATTTTTTACTTAGATCTATATTTTTCTAGTTAGATCTGCATTTAGAAACAGTATCAGGTAATTTTTCCAGACTGGCAAAATTGCTATTTTCTTTACATAAGGATTTTTTTATGCTATTACTGCCATCAATTTGTGAAAACAGTTCCTTTTTAATATGCAAAACCTCTATTTAACACATGATCAGTTCTGATAGATTATTGTAGCAATCAGTAAAATGGATGCATCCTTGGGGTTATTACCCTGATACAGGATTTAGCAATAAGGAAGTGTTGCCTTGACAAGACCCAGATTTGTCTCTAATCAAGCCTAGCAGAAGGACAGGGTTTGTACTGAAATTGCAACACAAGGGTTTAAATGCATCAACATTCTACTTTAAAAGACATGTTTAAATACTAAGAAAAAGAATTTGTTAAAATAACTGACTTGTCTGCTTGTCAATGAACCATTCCTTTCATATAAAACAAAATCTCAATTTTCAATTTGAATTACATGTTTACATACAGAAGAGCCATCTGTGATTCCAGTCCCCCAGACAAAACACGACCTATTGCCAAATTTACAAATTCCTAAGAAGGCAGATTCATACAGTGCAAAAAACATTCTGACAGAACCTCAGAAATGGTGGCCCAGCAATAAAATGATTGAACTTGAAAAAACTGAACACTTTGCATTAGTTTATCATGAACCACCCGTTGGATGCTCTGGGATAAACACGAGAGCTGCAAGCATCCCAAATCAAAACAGCAGTCTTACAATGGCCAGGAGATATTTGCAATAATTTTCTTTGATGATTGCATGGAAAGATGCTGATAAATGTGCTGTACTTACGTCCAGTAAGCTATGGGCACTGTCGCTACTCTCTTTGTTTGTCCTACACATGGCCTGGTAGTCATAAAGTGTAATTCTACAGGGAAGAACAGAAAACTGCTTGACTAAAAGAAGAAAGCACAGAGGAATAAAAATGATGATATGGAACATTCTGCTCACAAAGTGGACAGGAAAATAAAAATTGTAACAGTGGGGAGGGAAAGAGGAAATGGGATCATTAAAATACAGGTTACATGAAAGAGTGTAAGAAATGCTGTGAAAACTTTGTAAGGGCTTTTAGCAGACTACAGAACAAAGCAAAAGCATAACTGGGAAGAACCAGGAAAGATACACAGAGAGTGTAACACGTAATGGCATAAACAATGTGGGGAGGAGGAGAATACACATCCAACACAATGCTTAAACAATTGGTTCTGGACTAAGATCAGCACATTTAGCCCCAGAAAGTGAAAGAGCCTATGCATTTGAGAGGCTTCTCACAACAGACCACTTGAACTTCAGTAAAAGCAGAAAGGCTCTTCTGCAGTCCCAGCATCTCAGTGCACAATGACTTTGTAACGTGGCATTGCTTCTAAAGGAGACAGAGGTGCAATTTCAGTGCAGTGACAGTACAGATATTTAAAGCAGGATTTGAAGCAGGATTGCTTCTTTTCATAAGGGCAAAATATTCCAGGTACCCACTGTAATCAACTTATGCTAGAAGCCTCCTCAGATGCATAGTAAACAGAGAAATTTAGTTATGCTTGCAATTTTACTCATCATCGAAACACTTCAGAGATCTAAATGTAAAATCCAGAACTCAGAGCTAGTAAATGGAATTACTGTGATTATTTCTCTAAATCTGTCTGTCCATAGAACAATCAATTAACTTTATCCATCCACATAAACAAAACATTTAAAATGTGTAGCAGATGTAAATAATCTTTAGCTGATAATTTACAACAAGTATAAATATATAGAACTCACTATTGTTATTTGAACATTTCCATTTGACTTTTGCATCATCAGAGGGATAAGAGAACACAACTGGACAGAGATGGTTAATAGAGGTATGAGATGGGACTTCAGTGTTCTGCAGTGTGTGCCTTGCTTCTAAGTGAAGAGGAAAGAAGAGCACACAAATTCAACTACAGAGAGGATGTCCCAGAAGCTGCCAAAACCAGGTCATGAAATGCATTCAGCATCACCATGAGGCATCCTGCACTGCATGCCATGAAACCTTGCAACCTGTACCATTAAAATGTTGTATTTCATTGAGGTAGAGAGTATATTTTTAGTTTTTCTGATCTAATTTTGTGACAGCAATCATCACTAAAGGCCTCTTTATTAAGTCCATATTTTCCTTCTGGCTTACAGACAAAATCTCTGATATATTGGATGTCGCAGCTTCAACTAAACATTTAGCACACAGTCATACTGCTTACATTATTGTTTTCTCTTATGCTGAGAACAGAAATGCCTAGGAGGCCATTGTTTTGTGGACTGGCAGAGGGAGGCACATGGGAGACAAACGCATAACTAGAGACCTAAACATGGTGTGAGTCGAACACTGACCATCCTTGGCAGAATCCCGCCCACAGCCAGATCCGCGCACCCCGATCTGCCAAGACAAACAGAGCAGTACACCGTGTAAGCTGTGCTGCCTCTGTGGCATGCAGAAATACACCACTTTCCCTGGCTTTTCCCTTCCTTCTTTTTCATCCTTTAACCATGCTCAGGATCCAGGCCCTGGAAAGGAATTCCTAGAGCTCAGCCTTCCCAGCCTTGGTTGGCTCGACTATTTTATTTCTCAGGATCCGAGCACGGTGTTGTGTGTGTGCACTTGGACCACCCAGTGATGGAGGCAAGAGATAAATGGACAGAGAAGGGCAGTTGAGAGATGTCAATGTGCTCTCTGTAGAGTATCAAGAAATTTTATATGGATGAAAACATCCCATCCTTTGTTTAATATCTAGCCTTAGAAGCAGAATCGATTGTTTTATCCGTATTCATTGTAAATGCTTTTTTCAATATATTATTAAGTTTGGTGACTGTTCCATGTGTGAAAGTCAATGTCTCAACTTTCAGTTTCACACAGCAGAACTTCCTGGTCAATCAGCGGCCTTCAATATTCTGCTAAGCAGTGTTAATCAAATGCTATTATAATACTATTATATATATATATCTATCTCAAATATATCCATATATATATATGGATATATATGGATATATGCACTATTATACTATTCTATACTATATATAGAATATATACTGTTATAATGTCATGTGGAAGATCTCTTATAATTTGAACATATTTTTTGATATTGATAAAAGCCTTTCCCCCCCTCAGTATTTGAACTTGTATTACATTTCTTATGTAATTATTGCATTCTGATAGAGCCAATAGTTTCTTTAAATGCTCAAAGATAAAAATGTATTAAAAGACTGAAATATGTACTCCCACGAATAACCAGAAATATAAATAATACTGTATCCCAGCATGCTAGGTAGTATTTATTGTAGATTGTCTTATTTTACTGCAGGGAGTATTCAGCAATCTAAGATTGCACTATGATTAAGAGAAAGAAAACCAATAAATGAATGTAGTTAAAACACTCTTCATTTAACAGGGAAAAATTTATTCACTTTAGAGTGATGGCAGAAGGGAAAAGTTTTAATAAACAACCTCAAAATCATGTGGAACACTACAGAACTTGGAAAGGCTTGATATCATCTGTGGATGATATTGGTTTTAGTTGGATGAGTTTAGTTTGAGTAAATACATTTGAAACTTCCAGTGTGAAGGTTCTGGTTCAGGAAAAAAGTGAGAAATCAGCTATATGTATCCAGGTTTAAAAAAAGACAAAAAACCCCCACAAAAAAACAAAAACCAAAAAACAAAAGGAGCAAATTCTTAGAAAGCGACATAGTTTTCTGAACAAATGTCTGGAATGAGTTTTGGGTTTAAAACAATGCATTGCTATCTCAGTAACTTTCAAGGTGGGCTGTTCAACACCTAGCTCAAAGTTCCTAAAGATGATTCAAACAATTATAGCACAGGATGTGCAAAACATGTCAGTGAAAGCATTACTGCAGAACGTTCTTAAAAGACCTGATTGTTTTGTGCTAGAAACAAATAAGAATTGTGTAACAGACTGCAAAGATCAGTGAATGAAGCTGATAACCATGTTGAAATCTGGACACTGCCACACATTGAACCTGTTCTTGATTCTCTGTCACTGTGAATTGCATTATATGGCTTCCAAGGCATTCACAATTTCAAATCTGGTTGGTTTGGTTTTACTCTTACAAATTTTGCAAAGCAAAAGCCTTCCAGCCCTATTCCTTAAAAAAGGTATTAGAGCATTTGTAGTCAAAGCAGTTGCCTAAGCACTGTAGTATTTCTGTGCTCAGGTGTAGTTTCATGCATGTTGTTTTACTGCTAAAGTCTTTCTGAGATTTTAGAAAATAGACTTTCCTCTCACTCAGAAAGATTTAACCCAGTGCTGCAGAAGAAAGGCTTCCAGATCACCCTTTCTGAAGTGATTGTATTTCAGCTTCAAGGAACTGTTTGCAGCCAACCATATCCTGTCCAACTGCTCACAGCCAGGAAACACAACTCCCTAAGCCCATCTGTGTGCCCAAGCCCATGGTCTGTGTCACAGCACCTCCCAGGGGGGCACTGCCTTTAATACAGAGGCCATTCCTGAGACTTTCTGACACCACCACACTGTCAGCTTCCACTCCTGAAGTCCACACAGCAATTGTGTTCAGCATCAGCTATTTAGTACAAGCAAAAGGTGCATTGTCAGTTTATGTATCTTCAGGGGCCAAACACATCTCAGTGAAAACCCTTTTATTGTCAATTTCCTGATACAGTAAATTCCACTCTCCTGCTTTGTAATGTACTTACAATTGAGTACGAATCTGGTTCAAGAAAATTAAACTCCCAAGACCTACCAGCAGCACAGGATATATTGGCAGATGTACTCTCTATTGCTTTCAGCCAGGTTTTCATCACACCCATGCATTTCTACTTGGTAGTATAAAAAACCACCACTGACAATTGTAGCAGCTGAAAGGTCTTCAAGGCATAAAATTTCAAATATTTTGTCAGCAGTTCAAGAGTTGGTGGGTTTCAAATAATGTGTAGGAATAATAAGCTTTTTACCATGGAAGTAAACGTCAAGTCTATAGGAAAAGAAAAAATGCTCCAAAGAGCTGAACAAATGAAGCCAATAATACAGAAGTCTTAATTATTGACACTATGCTTTATTCAGTAGTCTGTGGAAAAATTAGTGGTGACTACAGCTGGCTTGTGGTGGAAAGATGTTCATAACTCAGACATAAGATGTGCAGCCTGTGTGGCATTGTCACAAGGAGGGGAAGGAGGGACAGTGTTGAATGGTGTGAAGAGCAAACCAGTTTCTTGGTCTAAAGAGGTTCCTGTGGGGAGATAGCAGCACAGTGTAGGAAACCCCAGACTGTTGCTGCTCTGGCTCTCACACCTGCACTGACAGATTATTAGTGTCCAGAAGTTCCCAGGATAATACCTTTCACCAAAATCAATGGAAAGAATAAAATTAAATTACAGCATTTTGACAAAACAAACTTGTCATCAGGTATCTTTGCTTTTATTGCTCAGCTATTCCTGAACTGCCAAGGATCTCAAGGAATAGCATCTATAAAAGCTACAACTCAACCTGTATTTACAGAATTTGGACTGAGAACTCATTTATGTAACACATATGGCTGTGTTTCTCCTTAAGTGTGTAAACTGATTCTGTACACGAACACACTGCATTAAAGGTAATATTTACAGAGATAAAGTCGAGAAATGTCTAAAACTCAGATTAAAGACATTAGTTTTATATATCATATGAAAAAACTACCCCACAGCAATGTGGGAGTTTCAGTGTGCAGGTAGCAGATGCACATTTAGTAAATGCTAAAATAAAAAGTAAACCTTGTTGGTAATGACAATTTGTCCAATGTCAATTCCAACAACTGCAATTTGGAATGTTCCTTCAGTCTACCTCTGATCTTCTCCAAAACAGACATGGACAATTGGCCCCAATATGCAGATAAATCCATGACTGTAAAAATCCACATGAAAATAAATGCAAATTTTAAATGTAAGTGTCAATTTAGCACAAAAAAATTAATAACATCTTAATAAAATGCTTAAATATGAAACACTGGCCAGAATAGAAAAATATCCTTTATTTGGAGGCCGTGCTGCCTCAGTGAAAACTCTGTTCTGTTGTTAAGCAACTAGTTACTGTTCTCATGATTTGGCTTTAAGAATTCACTAAACTACTTTCTAGGAGAAAAACGAAGCTCTGAATTTCTTTTATATTCATAACCCGGGGGCAAAACACTTGCTAGGTTTTCCTTATAAAGCAAATTGAGACAGAGAGATGGAAGTCTGCATCTGTGCATGTGGAGAGCCCGGGCAAAGGATCTGCACTGAAAGAAAAATCGGGAAACAAGAGAAGCCCTCAGAGCAACAAAAACTTGATAGAGTGAGCCTCAGCTCCTGGGAAAGCTGCATTTCAGGGATGTGCCACTTCAGCCACACATCCTGACAACCTGATCAAATACCACTATTGCCAAATACCAAAATTACAAAATTACTAAATACCAAACACCAATGTATAGACTCTTCTATGTGAGAGGATACCTGATGGAAAGAGAGCTGTAAGAGGAAATGATGCTGCTTCCATATTTGTCATGTACAATTGCTTACTTTTCCTCCTACTGGAAAGGGTGAAAATGTTTTGAAGTCAAGAGATGTTTCATTTTCTCTTACAGGTTTATTACGTTTATTTCTTTAGGGATCTCATTACTTTGATAGCCCTTAATTTTCCTGATGTTAGTGTTGGTTTTTCGGATTTTCATGGTTTGAGCTGTTGAATTTTTTTCACTGTTTTTATATAAGCAAAGTGCTGAGAAAACCATAAAGGAACTTTTCTAAGTTATGTGAAGCAGATACTTTTCCATAAGCACATCCTAATTTATTTAATAATACATTTAAATAATATTTAAATTATGTAACTGTGTGCAATACTTAAGGTATAAGATAAACATAATTTTGCTAAATGAAATCATAGAGCATGTCACGTTGCTGTGCAGGCACTGATACAATTTTTCTCCCTAATTATAAACCCCATAAACTAAGAAAATATACATGCATACATATGCACACATTATTCAAAAGAAGCATTGAGTTTAAAGAAATTGAGGAGGGAAGGAGGTATTTAAGTTCACTTTAAAAAATAAACAGCGAATATAAAAATTGAATTTCATCCCACTGCAGGTTGAAAAGAAATCCAGTCAGCAGCAAACAACCCCCTTTTGTTTAGCACTTCCATCTCAACCCTACAAAGCACTCCTATATCACTCCAAATTTGCGGAGGTTGGGAGAACAAAGAGTTATTTCATTCCTTTTGTGGGTGCAGAGCCTGGAGGGAGTCCTGAGGAGGGAGCACACAGTGGCACTGCCCCTCAGGTCCTGGGTGTGAAGGAACAGGGGACTCCCACCCACACGGCCACTGGAGCTGTCAGCAACTCTCCTGCAGGGGAGATCAGGCTGCACAGAACCTTCCAAACCCACCAAAAAGGGGGCACGACCAGCTCCAGCAGGGCAGGGTTATAAAATTCACCTGCTGGACTGTAGATGCCATGTGAGAAGCAAATAGCAGGGAAGGATGGCTCTGCATGTGATCGGAATGAAATGCAATGAACAGAGCTCCCTCTCTGCTTTGCCTCCACAGCAAGAGCAGCAGTGACAATATATTGTGTGCAATGCCCACATTGTGCTCTCAGGGAAATGCTACTGCTGACACATCTTGCCACTGCACCAAGCATTCTTTTTCTTTTCTTCTTATTTCATATAAACACATTTTGCAAAAGCAAAACACAATCCCCACCCAGACAAATAAATAATCTTAAAAAATATTGTAAATGCATCTGACTACTTTTCATGAGAACCAGTGAAGACTTCTTCTTCGTATTGTTGGAATAATTTATTTAAAGGCCTCATCTAACACAGCTCAAAGACAGTTTGGGTTGTATTTTTGCTGCTGCTATCTGCTGTATGCAAAGTTGCTCACTTGCAATTACTCCACTTCGATTCTGTCCCATCTTTAACTGATTTGCAATGGTCATTTTATCATGGGTGAATAAATGGCTCATTGTTTTTGCATTTTCTTTAGCATGCAGCTCAGTTGCACTGACCTTATGGCTTCATTATCTCTAATAATGAAGTCCAAGACCAGCCAAATCCTAACCAATGGTCCAGTCCAAAGATCCATTTCAGATGGCACTCCCAAGCTATGCCTGTTTTCTCAATGCTGGTACTCACCACTATCAGTCAGTGAGCAGATGTTCTGTTTGAAATGCTTTGTTGGGCAGTACAAAACAATTTGGGACAAGTTAAAGCATTATCCCTTAGTTTTGATTGTATTTTGTCCTTTGCATTAAATAAAATGCTTAATCTCTTGTACAAACAGATCCTTTCATTGCCAAATCCAATCTATAAACAGGTATTACTTCATTTCCTTCTACAGCATGTGTTAAAAATGTAGTGATAAATGTGAAAAGGTTGCCACCCTCAGAAAAGCAGGACTGGGGATGATTCCACGAGTGCTAGATCCTCACACTTCAGGTCATTTACTGGGAGTGGCACTCAGCTGCCATGCACAGAGACAGCACAGAAAGCTTCTCCTTTAAGGGAGCTGATTTACCAAGCAAGCCCATAAACCACCTGCTCAGAGAGCCTCACAGGTAATAACTAAACTCAGTGAGGGATGGCATCAGTCTTTTTATTCATATTAGAAATGCACAGGAAAATCAAAAGGAAAGTAAAAAAGCAATTTTCTTGTGCTGTACGAGGACAAAGGGGTGCAGAACAGTTCTTAGACCGTGTGAACACTTAGGCCACGTGAAAGCCATGAAGACTCCAGTGGTGAGTTACAGGTTAAAGGGAAATTTTATTCTTAATTCCTCAGAGTGCATAATTTATTTCAAAGGACAACACACAAAATCACTGTTAGTTTTTAATGTCATCATGACAGTGAGACCAGGTAATAGTCACAACCACGTTCAGAGGTAAATTAGCATGTGAATGGAGATGGACTACTGGGAAATCATATTTTCCCTTCAATAGCAGGGCATTTTGTACTGTCTAGCTTGAGCAATCTCAAACTTTTTACAGGTCAAAATGATAATGTGGCAAAAATGTTTTGCTTTAGAGCTGTTTCAAACTGCTCAGTAGTGGATATGGCCCAATTGCTTTTCCACCTGACCCCAGTGGGAAGAGGAAAGGGACAAGGTTTTAGCACTGTAGTCAAATAAACCTTTCTTTTAGTAAGAAATTCACTGTAGGCTGACTCCAATACTCTCAATATTTGATGTGTATGGAATCAAATTACACTCAGTTGTACAGAAAAGAGGTTTAGATGAGAATCCAGCCACGCTGCCAGTTTTGGCTTTCTTTAACATGACTTAGATTTTTTTGTTGCAACACTTTTTAAGAGATAAAATGTTAATTCTTACCTCTTAAAAGAGCCCATTGTTAGTAACTTGTTCATCACAGCCCCTTCAACCTCCCCAAAAAAGTAACCAGTCTGTAAAGGGAAAATGGAAGGAATTACCAGAAGCACAGATAAATGCAAAACAACACTGGATGCAATTTAAACTGGCATGTTCTAGGATCTGACAGGAGTGCCTTTGGCAGTTACATAGACAGGTTTTCAGGACTGCTGCTACATAAAAACTGAAGAGGACTCCCCAGTCAGGCCAAATTGTTGGGATTATATTATTACCCCTGAGCAGATGTGAGAGCTTAAACAGTATATTGAGGTACGTTATATAACATCTAATATCAAAAATAAAAGCCTTCCAAACCTAAAGCTTGTAAAGAAAACACACTAATCTGATCACAAACTCTTGTGATTAAAATTTTACTCAAAAAAGATACAAGCAGGTTGTGAGAGGATTTCATAAACAGTCATTAAAAACATTGTTTATAATTCCTGTATGACCTGCTTAAGGAGCTGGAACAGCACATTTCATCAATCCTATAAATTTTAACTCCATTCAGAGTCATTTCATACTTAAAACCACTCAGCTTGATGAATTACTCATTTTGTCCCTATTCAGTACTTGTGGACTAATAAAAATAAATCTCTGTTGAGAAAACAAACATTGCTGTTATGAATTTGGTCTGTAGGATGGAAGTGACTCCGTCATCTGCAGCCATTCATGTGACAGTGGAAAATCCTGCAAGTACAGCACTTTTCTACCTTGGGAAGACCTGTTTTATTTTAGAGCCTCAACTCCCAGGAGGATTGGATATTTCTCTTCATTGTTTAAAGGGAGAAATCCCACAATTTATGAGGGGGAAAGGGCACTACACTCTCAAATTGCACGGATTCCATAGGTTTTGTATGAGCTAAACCCCAATTCCATTACAAGGAACTTAGCTGACCTCAAGTATGCACCTGGGAGTTTGCAGGCAGAAAAGTTACAGCCCTAGCTAAAAAAAGGCATTCCTCCACCTAAAAGGCATGTATTGCTTTTTTTTTTTTTTTTCCCTCAGGGGAATCTTGGAACATTTTCCAAAACATATGGGTATGTAAAGTCTCCTAGAAACACAAGGAACATGACTAAAAATACAAGTTTCAATAGCCCTGGCTGACTGATGAAGAGAGATTACCCTAACGATTGGAGAGGCAGGCAATGTCAAGAAACTCCAAACCATAAATGCCTCATATAACCTTAGATAGTAATAAACCTGATTTGTCAAGTTGTGCACCAGTCTTATGAAGACATTTCAGTGACAGTTCTCTCCACAAAAGCTCCCTTTGTAAATGCCAGTTGTCCCCCAAAGCAGTCACAGCCAGGTTATCATTTTTTAATACATCAGGATTTAGCTTCAATTCAGAAGAATTACTCTGTCTGTCCCACAGACCTGATTCTGGGGGCAGTTCAGGTCATCTTTGAAAAGCTGATAGAAAAATAGTGCTGAAGCAACCCCAGATAGGTCAGGAATTGATAAGGCCCTCTTCTCTACCCCTTCTCTATCCACAATAGCCTGTATACACACTATATATATAAAATAGGCATACACTAATGTAGTCTTATGAATTTACAGAAACATAGAGACTTCTCTGCTCTCCCTCTCAGACTTGGATTCATTGAACCAATAAAACAGGTCAGAACCCATTTCTAGCCTACTTTGGTGCAACAGTTGTCCAAACTATTCACAGGAACACATAATGGCTTTTATCAGCCGACTACCAAAAGAAACATCTCTTCCTAATACTTATTTGCCATATGCAGCTAGGAGCTGGCAAATCACTGACACCAGTCACAGCTATGCACCTGTAAATAGTAACAACAACACAAGGGGAAAGAGACAAACATGTTTTAAATGTATCAAGATCATTCCACAATGAGTGTATTTCTTAGCTCATGCTCATGGTAACAAATTTAATTCAACTGAGGGCTAAGTAGGAGTGTGGCTATTCCTACTCACAATCCCAACACATGAACACAATTCAACTTCAGACAATTCTGGCATGACTGGGGCAATATTCAGTGGTTTTCAGGTGAAAGTTGATGAGAATAGTGATAGCTCCTTCATAAGGTTTGGAGGATTGAGCAAAACGTTCTATGATTCTGTGATGTCATATTTCTTGTTCTCCCCATTGTGATGCTAAGTGCTTAGTTTTAATCCTTCAATGACTGTAATCCCCTTCAGAAAACAAACTCCTCAGCCAACAGCTCTGTAAAATCTCATTATCTTAAATTTGAATGTAAAAGTCTGTATCCTCCCCCTCTCCCTTCCCAACCTTTCCATGTGACAAAAATGGCACAGGGAATTTTTTCCTTAGAGTAAAAGCCTCTTACAGAAGACAGACACTTCTGCAGCAACAAAGGTCTTTAAAGAGAACATTTATGAGTTTCAAAATAGACTCTGCTCCAATGGGAGACAGAAACAGAGCTCCTGTGAGAAAAAAGCTTACATTCTTTGTAGAAGGGATTTTTTTTTATTATTTTATGTTACTAATTCCTTGCCATTTTCAGATGGTGGCCTATTTTAAAAAAAGTAATTTTAGATTAATATGTTACATGAGAAGACTCAAGAGAAATCTTACACTTACCTGTTGATAGTCTTCAGACACTAAAATAAATCCATTGTTATCTATTAGGTAACAGTTGATTGTCTGAAAAATAATAAAACACTATCTCAATTTTTGATTTCAAGATACAGCAATAAGTTAATTATATACTTTACTTCTAAATCAGTTATAAATGGGTAAGACCTTCAGGTTGTTATAAGGTTTTACATAAATTTAAAATATTATAGTCTTGTTATAGGATATTATCCAATTTAAATGTTATGCTTTTTTGCATGCAAAACAAAACAAAGATGTGTACAGAATGAGAGGATATAAGATAATTACAAACATAAACCCCCAAATTTTGTGTTTTTATAATCCATTCTTAAAGGTTTTCCTTTTAACAAAGTTAGCAAAGGCACTGAACTGTGGTATTCCTGTTTTTCTCCTGTATTTGGAGAAAAACGTCAGCACAATGTCATTACCCTAACGATGTACTAATGAAAACACAGTGTCAGCCTGCAGAACCAACAGGGGACCAGGTAATATTTTTTAATTTGTTCATTGGGGGATGGGACCAGAAACTTCTGTAAAAGAGGCCCCACAGGTCTCCTAAAGCTTTTCAAATTGTGTTTTTAATTGGGAACTGGATTTGGAGGCAGGACTGTTAGCTTTTTGTAGGTCAGACGTCTGAACTGTATAAAACAAGGTAAAGCCAAATCAGTGCTTCCCTCCACACACACATGCACCATTTTAACCTCACACAATTACTTGCTACAGGCAAAGTTTTAATTACTGCACTTCAGAGTTTAAACATAAGGTTCAACTCAAACCTTGAAACCTTGATATAACTCAGTTTCTCCTCAGTATTGCCAAATACCTATCTCAGTGTTAAATCTTTATTGTATTTCTATTGTTGGTCTAAATCAGCAACATTTTTTTCCTTGCTTATTGAATTTTCTATGACATTTGTATAAAAGGAAAAAAAAAAAGCAGTATGGCTTTCAATACAGGAATCCTCCTAGCTTTGTTTTTAATTCAAAAGCCTTCCTGCTGCAAATGGGCTGTACAGAAATATGACAAAATATGCTTTCTGCTACACTCTGCACATCCAGCAAGATCTCTGTGCTGTTTTAGGGAGGAAAGCAGCCTCATGCAGTAGTAGCTGTGCAAGATGTCTGATGCAGTCTGATATTTTCAGAGATGCTTAGACATGCCTGATTCTCATTCTGGCTACATATTAGTACTGTTCTGTGGGGCCAAAGAGGAGAAATATGCAGAAATGCTAGCTTGAAGTGCAGCTTAAAAAAAACAAAAACAAAAGATGAAATCAGTCAAAAATTCAGAATGAACATAATTCCCTAACTCAAATGCAGGATATTCATTCAAATAGGAGAACCCAAGCTGTAGGCATCCCCAGTGACAGAAAACCTGTCAGAAAGGAAGTTGAAACAACTGATTTTTAACCTCTGATCTGCTAGAAAGCCCAAAGTTGGCAAATGCAATGTGAAAAGCTGATGATGCTGGCAAAGAACTGAGCAGGGCTGATGCACTGGGAAGAGGCAGCTCCTTAACCTCAGTGGTGTGTGAAGGATGGAATTTCAGAAGCAGTAACAACAGCTCTAACAGCACAACACTGCTCTCCCCAAGGTCAGCCAGAAACCTCCCACTGACTGGACGAGGAGAGGAGCTAAGTCAACACAGATCTTTTGAGGATACATATTTGCAGTTTTCATGCATGGAAGATTAATCTAAAGATAGTGCTTTAGAAACAATATTTCTCCATAGTATGGAAAATAAATAACAGAAGTTATGCTGGAGAAGAAAGAGGGAAGCCTTAATTTCATATTTTATGGCTTATGAGCTGTTGGGAAAAGACTGGCTCGATTCAAGAATTAGTGGCCAAGTCTCAAATCTCTGAGATTTAGTTATTCACTAGCACAGTTCAGAACTTTCAAAGATACTGGGGTTTTTTTAGCATTGTTATTGGAAACAGGCATAATGCAATAAATGGAATCTATATATTTTTTGTGGAATTTGAAGATAAGAAGGTTTCTATTTCAATCCATTTTAGAAATATTAACTAGGAAAAAAATATTCATTCAGGACTGTTCATTCACCACTTGCCAGCAGGACAAATACCTTTCAGTATTACTACTGTGTTAAAGAAACAGCTTGTAATTTAACTTTAGCATGGACAAAGGGCAGAAGAATGCATTTACTCATTACCAGCAAATCTTAAACAGATTTCTGATACAAGATTTATGCATGGGATAATAGCATTTGCATAGACTACAGCTGTATGAAAGAGGTCTAATTCACAATATTTCACAGGTATTGGAAGTGAACTATGCTCAGGTTTGTCCAAAGGTTCAAGTTCAGTGAAATTCAGATTTCAAGGGGAACGTTCCATAGGTGGAGAGTCCTTGAGCTTGTAAAACTGCAGGCATGAAGTCCAGAATAAACACAGCAAGAATGTTAACTGAGGTCTGAGAACACATCTGAACTACAGTAACTTTGATCCACTTCAAGTCCTTTATGTATTTTTCACAGCTCCAGTATACAATAACAGTAATGGAATGTAACATGGGTTAAGAAACCAAAAATGAAAAAGAAAGAAAACAGAACATTAAAATAAAACATGAGGCATCAGGAAAACAAGAATAAATGAACAAATTCAAAGCTCTCAAGGAAAAAAAAAAGTATTTTTGATTAATGGATTAGGATCAAAGGTATCACACACTCATCAATTGATTCCCTTTATGTTTAATTACACTTAAAATTAACATATTATTATTAATAGTCATTATTATTTATTGACTATTGTGCCATTCAATTTGCATTCATGTCTTTGTGTTTACTTTTAAATGCTTTAATTTATACTGTAAATGTTCAGCAGATATTTTCATGCCATTGAGAGAAGCTGTGAAAGTTAACAGACTCACCGGAGGAGTTGTGATATTTGTTTGATTCCTATCAACAGTGTGTTTTGTCATCAAGAAAAAGTCTGAAATCTCTAAATCAGCAATGTTCACACTATTACTGAATTTCTACATATGGTTGTATGGTTCCTGCTGGTGTCCAGCTGAAGACTTTAAACTGCTAGTGTTTTGTTTTGTTCATTAACAATAAAGTAGTAAACAAATGCCTTAGCATTGCTTCAAATTATTTCCCAAACTGGATTCACAAAGCAGAAATTATTGCAACATGTGTAGGAGGTACTGGAGTCAATCCTGTAATTCAGTGTTATACCTGTAACAGGCATAACAAAATTCTCACTATCTAAATACTAAAATATTTACAAGGTGATAAAGACCACAATATACAATGAGATGTTCAAATTAAATTTGTTAACTGTGTCTTCTACTGCAGTAGAGGTATCCATGGAAAATAATCTGTTAAATACTTACTTCGTCATCACAACTTATAGCACACCTGCCATCAAGAGATGCACACTAAACATGATAGGAAAAAAAAACCAGTAAAATAATTTCAATTCTCATTTGATGATTACAAAATAAAACATTTTATAAATTCATATGAGCAAAATTTTAAAAGGAGTTGATATTGATTACATCTTTATTTAAATTAATTCTAAAAATGACTGGCAAACTTTTGAATCGTTCACCAAATGTGTTCTGTTCATCTCTGCAGACAAAGGGTTCATTCACACTGTAACAATTTCAGCTGCTTTAAACACCACAGTCTCCTCCCACTCTAAATCTCTGGGGCAATTCCTAGGTGAGAGAAGATTCTCCAGTAGGGGTGGGCTCAGGGTTGATTTTCTGTCACAGCAGCTCCAGTCGATTCTCAAATCAGGGGTGGCATCTCCCAATCTTTAGGAAGTACCTGATTATCCTCTTCAGTGAGTACAAATTCTATCCCTGAATGGTTTAGGTGAAGTTTATTGAACACTATCAGTGCCAACCATGATTCAGTAATGTTGTTTTGTTAATTAACCAAATGTAGGATTTGTGTGATCCTGCAGTTACTGAGTGTTAGAGAGAAAAGCTAAGTGAGAAGTCATGATTCTGCTGTCACTGGAAACAAATACCACACTTTTGTTTACTGTTTACACTTTTCCTAAGGGAGAAAAACCAGGTGCCAACAAAGTGACTCCTTATGTATTGGGGCCTAAAATTAACAAACTTTCTACTTGCTTCCAAAAATCAAGCAGCTGTTCTTCATCCCTGAATTCTCCTTTTCTGTATCCAAATGTAAAACCAGAACAAGTCTTTAAATACATTGTTTCTTTACAATCGTTTGATTGTGACAAGATCATCACTGCCACTGCTGTGGATTCAATGACAAAAAAACCTTCCATTTAAAATATACCTGTCTGCTTGCAGTCCAAAATTTCCGCTGGAAAAATTCAAGTTTCATCTGGATACCTACAGCTGGGAAAGACAAAAATCAATCAATAAATAAATAAACCCAGAATTCTTAATTCCTTCAAAATGATTCTTAAAATTAGTCAGGAAGAAAAGGTTTCACAATGAAAAGAGAAAGTTAAGCCCTAAAATAAAAAAAAAAAAACCACAACTAACTAAATGGAAGAGACCACACAGTCATATTTTAAACCATTTGAACAGAAAGATGCTGCTTGTACAATGTGAAGAATACACATGGCAAAAAAACCCAAGCCCATTCAAATTGCATGTCTCCATAATTAACATCGAAGGACCACAAGCTGAACATATTTTTGTTCACACCAATCTCATTTATATTTTACTGGTATCAATATCACAGCTATAGGGAACCCACACAATGTGTTTTCTACTGAAACCCATGAAGATTTGCTGAAACAACATGAAAATGTTGGTTAGCACTTCAAGTGATGATTTGTTTTGAGGTAATTTATTCCATAAATTATCAGTGGAATACAAGAAGCATTAAAAATGTATTAGACAAAATGGAAGTTAAGAGTATTCCATGTAATTCTGTTAAAGGGAAGTATCTGGCAAATATTACTGGGTATCAAACTTTTTTAAAAAATCATATTAATAATAATGGAGTGCATTTTAAAAAAATTTTATTCAAGACACTACTGGTTTAAATTACATGTTTCTCATAATCTCAGGTGGGATTATGTTTTGCTAAATATCAGTGAACCTTTCTTCCAGCCTAGTTGGATGTTCCTATCACTGTTTCTATTGAAGAGCAATATAAAGCAGTGAGGTTTGCAGAAATTCTAAAATCAGTTGATTCTTCTGGCTTCACTTGCCTAAACTGAGAGAATTCAAAAAAGCTTTAAAAATCTGAAGATCTAATTCCTTGCAAATTCATGGGGTTTTTTTTAAAGAAACAAAGCCTCAAAAAAAACAGAGTAGTTTTGGAAAACTGAATGAAATTTCATTTATTCATTCCTCCTCTACGGCCTACAGCAGGATTCATTTAAAAACATATTTACATTTAGATTATTGGTACTTGCTTTTGCAAATGCACACACGCTGATGTCATGCACATATTTGATTTTGTCTTAGCAGGTAGGGAAAAGCATGTGAAATGAAGCCTGTAATAGACTGATACAATGGGAAAAGTAGGACATAAGGATTTTTCTTATTACAGCAGGTTATAAATATTTTTCTGCTATCTGTAACTCATGGATAGTTTTGCTTCAGACAGTAAGCAGAGAAATCCAGTCCTCCTTTTGAATAAACACCAGAGGAAACTCTCCAGCTCCATTTTATTATCTAGGAATTAATGTTATGGTCCATGAGAAGATGCTCTCTGACAGCCAAGCAGCACATTTGCTTCATCTATTGCTTGCCTTTGCATTAATTCCTAGCACATCCTACCTGCTTTTTCTGAAATGCAGGCAAAAAAACCACACACACACACTTTCAGGAACTTTCCACAGGGAAATCATCACTTCTGGATGCTGTGTCATCTCGTGTGCTTGTAGCAGGCAGAGATGTGAGGACTGTACTTAGATATTGTTCATTTAAGGTCCTGATAAGCTCAGCCCTTTGGAGTTCACACTGTTGGAGATACCAGCACCCAGAAAACTGCTGTTCTTGAAAAGTGTTAATGAAAGTATAATAAACATTAATTAAACAGTTAAAACTCTTGTTCTCTCCCAATGAAATTGTATGTATATACAAATTTGAGCAGGATTTTGGACTAGATGAGCTCAGGAGATCCCTCCCACTCTAAATTACCTTATGATTCTGATTTAAGTGTAACTTTTTTGTAGAAAAGTGGTACCTTTACAGCTCAGAACCTTCCTTACAAAGAGGGTCAATATTCAAGGAAAGTTTTCTTTGTCCTGTACAAAACCTACCACACAACAGAATCTGAAACATGATAGGAACAAGATAATTACAGCAGAGCTCATCTGTAAAAGATTCCATGTGCAAGTTTCACTGAGTCACAATGGAATGCTGCAACACAACAACAATTGAAATGCTGGGATTAATTTCTATGAAATGCAGAGCATCCCTCTCCATGGGGATGAGAAGGGGCAGCTGCAGGTTTGGTTTCATAGTAGCAAGTCTAAGATTTTGATACTTTCTTGGACAGACTGGGAAGGAAAATAAAAGAGAGTGAGGAATATTGGGGTTGCTTCCACTTGAGGAAATTCCATCAATTCAGCAGTAGGGTAATTTGTGCAGAAACTGAAAGTACAGGCTTTGTCAATTTAGCTACTGCCTGCCTTAAAAAAAGAAATCAGTTTATTTCTCTACCTAACTTTGAAAACAGTTGTATAACTAATCTCTGAGGTACAATGCCATTAAAGAGGGTAAAACAGAAACCATCCACTCCAGTCAAGATAATACAGTATTACAACAGCAACATTTTAATGTATTCCCATTGTGAAGTAATTCCTCAATTAGAGTTTTGAAATCCTCTGGCTTGGTATTAAATAATGAACTACTACATGATGTCAACTACATGATGGCTGGACTTGATTTGCAGTTGGTCTTGATGACCTAAAGGGCTTTTTCCACCTAAATCATTCTATGATCTCTACCTGTGCTTGCAGGGTGGGAGGAGAGAACACATCTCACAAACATGGCATGGTGAAAGCAGCATTTGGCAGTTTTGTTGAGATGTCTGTCTTAATATGAGATATTAATCTCACAGTTTTGTCTCATTTACACATTGTTCCCTCCACAATTCCACACAGGAACTTCCCTGTCACAGAACGAGTGGCTTCTAAATATTCTATATCCTACATAATATATAATAAATGAATATTACTAATAGTTTCTAAAATTCAGCTGAAAATTATTTGAATGCCTTCAGATTTGAAAGAATTAACAGTATTAAGATATAGGAAAATGATTTTCTTTTCAACCCTTCATGTGATACTAAAGCACTTTTGCAGGTTTTTCCCTCCTGAGCTTTCAAGAACTTTGTGACTAGAACATGACATTTTTTTTGTCTGGTCATTTAATGCCACAAGAGCTATTCAAATATACTTCAAAAGGTTTTGGAGCCAATATACTCTCCTGAGAAATCCCTAATCCTTCAGCACTTAAGAACTTCAGAATGAAATATCTGTGCTCCAAGGCTCCCAATATGCAAATCTGTGTTTTACAAACTGGCTACTTGAGTGGGGAAAAGGAAACACAAAACCTTCAAAATTATATCTCCCATGTCACTAATTCGTAGTTAAGCCTTCTGGGGTAAGAGCTACCACAGAGATTTAGGTTCAAAAGCTGAAATTGCACTGAAATTTTTCTAAACACTGTTGGGGAAGGTACCCAGATAACTGGCACAAATAACAAAAGCTCTAACTGGCCTTTGTGTGCAACACACACTTCAAAGTATAAAATATCCTTCCACATTGGCAGCCTTGGTTCAACCGAAATGGTCAAAGGATAAAAATTGTTCAGCCAGGAAAAAAAATGAGTTTTGTGTTCACTGCTGCCTTGTCTCTAATGTCACAGAGGAGGATGGGCTGGAGCTGGGGGCAGACAGGAGAAGAATTGATGGGAGCTGATAGAGGGGTATTTTGTGTTATGTGACACAAAAATGTATCATTGCAAACCAATATTGCAAACCCAATTTTTTGTTTTAATCACATTAGCAAATTTACTTAGGTGATGCATATAAAAACCTTTAATTCTGCCTATGGAAAACAGTTATTAACTCCTTGAGATTTCTTCTCTCTGTTTAATGAGGTAGCTGCTGTTTTTGTAGTGCAGACCCTGTGAAATAACAGATGGTTGAGAGCGACAAAGTTAAAATCTTGGCTCAGTGATAATTATTGTTTAATAAGTAATTTCCTTGTGCATTGATTCCATGGCTGAAGGTAATATTTTACTGTCTCAGTGGGTTGCTTTCAGGATGGAAATACTGGGAAGTGCTCAAATGCTACACAGCTCAGGGCTGCTTAATATCAAGGCAAACATGAAGGAAAACAAATAACTACTCAGAATAGATCAGGATTGCTTGTTTCTAGTGCTCCTTTCAATCTCCACAGTTAAACAAATAGACAGGAAGATAAGGAAATCCTTCCTTGACAAATTACTTCTGTGCAAAGAATTAGAATCCTTCTTAGGTTCTAAGTAAAAAGAATAATTTCCTACTTAAAGTAAGAGAGGAAAACAGATTAGACTGATTTATTTCAGGCAAGAGAGGAGCTAAGTCTCCCCACAAACCTGACAGATGGATTCTAAATACATGATTATAGGAAAAAGTAGCAATAGCTAAAGGGATTTCCATTCTCTGAAATACCTATTCACTATAACACTATATAAGCACTAGATCAGCAAGGTTACAAAAATATCTTAAGGTCTCCATTCCTTTTCCCACAGAATACAGTAGAGATTAAGACTCTCTCTCATATATAAAAGTTGCCTAAATTCTTAAGGACATTTTTGCCTCCTATTTCCGATGGAATTATCTTCAATGAGGTTTATCTTGGCTTCAAAATAAGAAATGCTGGACACAGACTTGTAGCAGGATTATTTTTCAGTCTGTATCACCTTTGTGTATTGAGCTTAGACTCATCAAGATACTCTTCTTTCTCCCTATTAGTATTAACTCCATCATCTTTTAAAATATGTAATAACTACATGTGAAATACTCCAGAACACACTAAAATAATCTCAAAAAAGTTGATTTCACTTCTATTTATACTCTCAATCTGTTTCAGTTCAAACTACATCTTCAGCATTTAGCTCAGGCAAAGGAGACACTGACTCTACACCCCAATGCACAATCCTGAGAAATAAACACCATAACTGTCAAGAGCAGCCAAAACAAATTAATAGAGGACTCCCTCCACTAAAGATGATTAAAAAAACCTTATAAGTGTTTTATGTAGAATTGTTAAAAATAAAATCTAGACATTTTTCTCCCCTCAATTCCAGGAATTATTCCAGGAATTCTTATCTAATGAGTTAGGTATTCCAACAGGAACTCTCTATAATATAGTTGTGCAGACATTGTTATAGACAATAATAATATAGTTATGTAATAAATAACATAGTTATATTTCAGTATTATCCAACACATCTGTAATGTCAGTGGCAGTCATTCCTAAATCATACACAGGATATATAAAAATGTGGACTTGTGAATTGGGCACTTCCCAGACTGCTTCTGATCCCAGGGTCACTTTACTTGCACAGTAAGATGAAGTCTCACCTTTCCAAACTTCACACTTCATTCAGTTTCCTTCCCAGTGATCTTTCCCCTTTTATCTATACTTCCCTCTTCTCACCCCTGCTCATTGTTTCCAGTCCCTCTCTTCAAAGAGAAGATCTTCAGAATTATATTAAAACATGAAAAATTTATTAGTTTTATTACCTGGAATATCTGACTCTGATGCAAACACCCCCAAAAAAAACCCCACAAACACCCAAAACCCACCAGCCTAACAGTTTAAGTCTGGATACTTTTTTAATCTATTGAAAATACAAGTTTATGCTTGAAAGCATCAGGCAGTCTCAGTCCTGGGTGGTGACACCAACCATCCTCACAGTGAACTGGTATAGGCAGCCTGTGATAAAAGAGTAACATTGACAAAAAATGGGCCAAACTATTCAGCAACTGCTGAATAGTTATACACTTCCTTCTGCTTTTCTTATGATAAAGCATGGTTCCTCCCTCAGCAAAAATAAGGAATCTGCTATGCCTTTGGATAAGATTTGGACTGTTTTTCAGAAACTGTTCTTTGCAATCTGTTGTTGTATTGTGGCTTTCTTATAGTTTATTATTTAACTCAGGGACAATTTCTAACATTTTTACAACTTTCTTTCTTGTTTCTTGACATGGAACCTTCTTGTTTACTCCACAATACGTCTATTGCATATTTAAGTACTCTAAAATTACTTTAATACTTTACAAATATTTTATTATTAAATCCTTTGAAATCCATGTAAATGTAAATGTAAAGGTTTACATGTAAATCCATGTAAACCTTTTCCATCTCAGTTTGAGCTACAGAGCGTGATCTAGTATCAAATACAAAATATCTCAAAGTGCAAACTATCACCTAGTTTGGAATTCTAAACAATAAGCTGGAAAAAAATCTTGTATTATTTATGGTATCTTTCTTTTACCTTTTTGTCATCAAGTGGAATGACTGCACATACAGAGATATTTTTAAGACTTATTCAATTATTGGGTTTTCTATGTGAGACAGTTTGAACACGACATAAGATTTAGTAAGGCAAAGACTTCTTCCTTCATCAGAGCTATTGTGATGCAGAGTGTAAATGAGTGAATTCTCCTTCAACGGCCAGTGGAAAGTTGAATTTCTGCCTCTTTACTCACAAACCTCAAGCCTTCTACTTTTTTCCAGAAGATTTTTGAATTAGAGGTGGAAGAGGTTGTGTGCATGGAGAGTAGCAAGAGAGAGGGAAGGCGAATGGTGTTTCCTGGAGGCCAAGCTCAAGCAGTAAGGGAGGAGATGCTGGGAAGTTGATGTGAGGCCAAGCTGAAAGGGGAGCAGGATGATGATTGCTGGGGGGCCAAAGTTCATCCAAACTCAAACCACCAGGGAAAGCTGAAGGGCTTGGTTTGCAGCCAAGCCCTGACAAACTGAACTGTGGAGGGCAGTCTGGGAACACCATCATAAACCAGACTCCCTCTGACTCCCTGACACACATCTTCCTTCTGCAGGACTAATGAAGTAGCAGCAGGAGCAGGAGGAAACGCAAAAAGGATATAAATTGAGTGTAAACATAAAAAAATATAGACACTGGTGACTGGAAGTCCATTGCCTTTTCAGGAATCTTCAGAGGGGATCTGAAAATTATTGAGATGACCATCCTGTATCCCAAACTTTCCAGGTCAGCAGCTGATGTTCTGCCAACACTGTGACAAAGGCTCCCACAGAAATCTGCTCACTCACCCCATGATGAACTTTCTGTGCCAGGAGCAAAGCTCAAGGGAGGTACTTCAGAATCCATCTGTAACTTTACAAAAAACAAAAAAAAAACTGAAAGAAACCTCCCCTAAGCCTGGAGGAAGGCAGTCCCTGGACATGCAAATTTACACCGAGTGCACTTTGCTGGAAAGGTGGGTGCCCTGTTCCTGAGGAATACAGGGAGTACAGTGACAGCACAAAGGAGTGGCTTAGGTGGCCCAGTTTGAAAAGAGTAAAGCAGGGCACAGCTCAGCCCTGTCTGGTGTCTGGAGGATCTTCCCTGTGAATTTTACAAAATACCTGACACCTACTGACACCTGGCTCATTCCATTATCAAAAGAAAAAAAGAAAGAAAGCTAAAAAAAAAAAAAAAAAAAAAAAAGAAGAAGAAAGCTGAGTAGTACTAACTACCTTTAGCCTCAGGAAGTTTCAGCAGCCTGCAGAAACAAGGCAAGAATCATCACAGAGGAAACTATGCTGGTGGCAGTGCTTTTATGAATTCCTGTGAGCCTTCAACTTTGTTCCAGCATCTCCTAGCACAGCCACTGCTCTGACAAATAATTCTGAATTCCAACAGATAGGAAGCATGTGAAGATTGAAATCTGACCACAGTTATGCTAAAATAATGAAGCAGTGAGAGTATTTTTATAACTCCCTAACCATTTTTTAGTTTTATAGGGTTTTCTTGCTATTTGAGTACAACCCATGACTGAAACGAAAAATAGGAACAGTATGTATTTGTAAGCACTTTTATAAATCTTAAGGGAAGATCCAGGACTTGTCAAGTTCTCAGAAAAAGCTTTACTTCTCACAGCTAAGGTCCTGGTTTAGAGCAGCATAGGCAGACTACCTTTCCATCTCAGCCAAAGGCTGAGATTCAAGCTGGCAGTTAAGGAGCCCTAAGAGGCTCAAAGTCCAGACAAACAGCCAGAAATTAGGATATTTATCTGAATATCCTGTGATCAGATTCTCTTAGGATATATAAGACTTTCTGCTTCCACTTGTGACTAAAACACAACACATTCAAGCCTTGATCATATTTTATTTGCAGACTTGATTCTGCCTACTACCTAAGCAGGTTAACAAAATAAAATCTGTTTCAACATTTCTCAGCATTGTGAGAAGGATGATCTCAGACATGGGCAAAGCTTCTATTGTAATTTCCAAAGTGCTTTACTCCTCCCAAATTCAAATCCTGTCATAGCAGAATAGGTACAAGTTGTCCTACTGCCACACACAGAATGCTTTGCACAAGACATTAAAGATAATATTTATCTTTAATGCAAAGTGAACTCGTGACTTCTCTGTCCAGTTTGTCCCCTGAGAGTTCAGTGCTCCCACCACAGACCTGGAGCCCAAGAAATGGAGATTCTGCTGGTACCAATCCTTGCAGGGGGAGGGATCAGACCAAATCCAACATTTCCTGCCTCCAGGATACACTGAGCACCAACCACTCCCCCTCTGCTGCTGTCAGGGGGATTGGTGTCCACACAAGGTCTATGAATATATGAAATCTCATTAGTCAAACCAGGCTGGGGACACTGAATGAGCAAACAGTGACATTTTATCAAACCACATCATTTGGAAAGACGTCCTGGATCTCTTATTTACTGAGTTGTAATAACAATAACAGTGATACTCTCTACTAACTGTTTGTGCTATACTGTGATTAGCAAATTACTCTGAATTACTGAAAACATGAGTCATGTTACTTGAAGTCAAATAATACATCAGAAGGACCTCATAATGAATAAAAATCTCCAGCCTTTCAACACCATATCTACTGGATGATTCATAAGTCAAATGTTTACTGTAGTGCTCCAGAATAGTTCTCATGTTTTTATTTTTCTAAATCACTACTTTAACAATGTTTTTTGCTGTTCAACCACGTGGTGATAATCTATAGCTTTAGAAAAGGAAAAAAAATTGAGTCCAAAAGACTCAGTGCACATATTTTTATTTGTTTGAAATTGAGTAGTACCATGGTATTCTGCAGTTGCAAATACAAATGAAATAACTCTGGTGGATTTGCAACCTGATTTCCATTTGTGTCTTTTACTGAATAATTTTAAAAACAGTAACAGCAAAAGATACAGATGTTCAACTTTTCCATGAAGAATATTATCTGCAAAAGCAGATTTGCTTGCCTGCTTTTTTCATTTTTGGATCAAAAATGTATTTTTATTAAATATCTGTGTAGAAAAGAACACAGCTGCATCTTGGTTCAGCAAAACAGGAGTTAGCATTTGAGCTATAAAGTAGCATTCTGGAAATCTCCTGAACTGGAGGTTTAAACCATGTCAGGAATAGAAAGCAATCTTAGACTAACAACACTGAGATTTTTTCCAGTAAACTGAAATATAAATTTTCTTCTCTTTCATATTCTCCTACATTTTATGTCTTAAATAAAAAGAAACACCATTTTTGAAGATACATTCAGTATATTACAAATACCTCTTGAAAGTCAGTTTCTAAAACTATGGATTAATGCTGCCTGTAATCTGAACATTTTCACATTTATCTAAATTTTTTCATAAGAACATTTTATTGTCTCAATTTTGAAACATAGCCAAGAAATGTTAACAGTACCTCTCAACAATGACCTGTATTGGGGAAATAAATTTGCCCCTGTATTGGGGAAAATAATTTATCTTTTGCTTTATTTAACGTGTAGAATTCATGCCCATGAACTGGAAAGCAGCTAATGCCATCCAAGAGGCCAAGGAATCAGGGGTGGAATGACATCTTTCTATTTACTTGTCTTACCAGATTTCAGGAAAAAATAAGAAATCAACATCTCCCGAATTGCTGAAGAAGCCTGCAGAGGTGCCAGCAGAAATGGCTGCTTACAGCTGACCTGGTGACTATTCATGTATTAAGAGGTGTTTTCATATCACTGAAAATTAGCCAACAGCTTATTTATTTTCTTCATTAGGAAAAGATGAAATCACCTCTCTAAAGCCACAAAATATAAAGAACAATATATTGACCAACTTATGACCAAATACAAAATTAATAAATGTTTTTAATTGATACTTTAAAAAAATCCCAAAGAAATATGGCTTTTAAAACATGTTGAGACTGATAAAATTAAAAGGAGGTGACACATTTTTGAAGTTTTTTAATAAAATGTCAGCATTGCCCGAGATCTGTGTGCCAAGTTATGACCATAAGTGAACTTCTCTGGGTGAATTATTAACTTCTGGAAACAGTGTAAGTGCTGACATGACTTTCACAATAAAAGGACAAATGCACCATACTTACTTCATATAAACTGCTATCCAGATGCTTCAGCAAGCAGTCTATTATAATTCATATACTAATAATTAGTAGGATTTAGCTCTCAATGCAGTCTTAAGGCATATTTTAGGAGTATTAATTGGTAAGTTTTAAGGGAAATCAATATAACGGGCACCAAATGTAATCCTCTTTAATGTAATAGCTTTGAAATAAATCAGGAAGGTTTCTGAAAGGGAGCTGTCTGATTATACATTAAACTAAGGATTTATCATACAAAATAGCTTCTCTTTCTAATAAGTTGCCTGATAGGCACAAATTCAGCCAGGGCTTTTGCCTGGAAGGTGTTGAGTCTTGGGTTTTGGTTTTTTCTCACTTGAGATTTAGGTGGTGGTTTGGGTGGTGGTTCGGGTGGTGGTTCAAGTGAGGTTTTTTTGCTTTTTGAAGGCTTTGAGCTTGGCAAGAGAATGAAGGGGAGTCTTTAGATTTTGTTGTTCAAGGTTTCTTGTGAGTTTATTATTTTTTATTTTACAAATTTTTTGTGCTCAGCCAAAATGTTTGCAGCAGCTCAGACACAGGCAACTCCCCCCGTGATGGGAGGTCACTGCCTTCTTATACAGATAATTACATACTTATTATTTACAATTTTATGCTAATGCCTATCACCTATACTTAAGAAGCCATTTCTACTTTCACCCAATCTCCTTGAACTACTTTATGCCTAGGTCACATCAGAAGATAGAAGCCAAAAAAGAACAAAAAGAACTCAGGGCACTGCCCTAAAATCTCCATCTTGTTCCCCATTCACTTCTATTCTACGAATTTCACAACTACCAAATTTTCCACTCTGTGCTGTGCTAAACTACTGTTTTCACACCTTTGTGACTTGTAATTCTTCTCTCAAGGTTAAAAACTTTTTTTATAGACTAAAGTCAAAGACTGTCTTTCTGGGCTCTGTACCAGGCAACCCCCCTGGACAGACCCCCTTGTCTAAGATTCAAACTCTTTTGCTCAAGTCTGCTGAGATCTGTAACCTTCCAGAGCAACCAAAAGAATGCTCTGGACTCCAACATTGAGCACTGCTAAGTGCTCACTGCTGTCTGTGGGAGGTAAGGGATGCCCAGCACAGGATAAGAACACAAAGTCCCAGAACAGAGCCCCAGCCCAGAACAGAGCTCTGGAAAACACAAAACTCCTCAAAATTCTGCCCAAAGAAAGGACTCTTGGCAGGACTTTCCAGAGATTGTGCTGTTGTGTAGAGGCAAACCTATTATTGACCTACAAAGAAAGTGAATCTTGCAAAGGGCAGGTTTTTATAGCTGTTGGGGCAAACACCAAAGGCAGGCTGATCCTGATGGGCTTTCCAGAAGCATTTATTTCACACTGCAATCAGGAAATGTTGGGCTGTAATTCTGAAGTCTCTATCATATTCCTAGGCATCAAAATAACTTTGAAATACCACTTTCCCAAATACAGACATTTATAAATGACAAAGGTTCTCCTGGAAGTTCTGCTATAACACATTTATAAAACATTCAGTTTTCTAATTAACACTAATTCAATATTTTTTTTTCTTTTTCTGTTGTTTCACCAAAAAAAAAAAGTGCTGGAGCATAGTTTCCAGAATTAATAAATCTTCTCAGCACATCTATAATGGAAGCAAACATTATCTTCTCCATTCTCTCACATGTAGAGCTGATACGCCCTATACTTAGAGAAAAGTCCTCCTTACTTTTATTTGAAACAAAAGGAGATCAAAACCACACATTAGAGATGCAGCAAATTATAACAAACTCCAATAAAGATTTAGTTTACATTCTTACGTAGATTTTTGTATTAAAATGGCACAAATGGCCACAGAAGGCAAAAAGAGAAGGGTCTCACACAAGTTTCCCTGCTTTATTCTGTTTTAAAGTGCAGCTAGGAAGCATCTATAGGGATGGAGGGCTCTGACTCTTGCATGTGCACAGATACTTTTATACTGTGTTGACATCACGATTGTAGTGCTGATTATGCTCATATCCAGAAATCAGAGTATTAACTGAGTTTCCATGGAAACACTCTATGTCCCTGTTTTCCTTTCAGACAAGGCTATGCCTGTTTAACAAGTTTGCTGAGGACAACATGTTTTGTTGAAGTTACATTAACTGGAGCCAATACTTCCTAATTACATTACCAGAAGAAACATTTACAGCAAACCTTCTACCATGGGACCCTCCATTGTTCAGCCCATCTCTGAAAAACAGGAAATATCACCATTGCCATTGCTTAAAATGTGTTAACTGGCCTTTTATGTATAAAATAATCTCTTTTACAGAATGACAGCATGGCTCATGTTTTATAATATTCATATATAAGGAAATTATCACTAGGAATCTGGACTTCTGTGACACTTCCATCAGAGAACACCTGCCCAAGAAGACAAGGTAGGTCTGTGGTCTGAAGCACTGAAGGCTTAGGGCTGTTCCTGGTCTAGATATACCTTATAAATAGGAATTAAAATCAAGCAGATTCTCTTTTTCAGAGCGATTTCTTCCTCCACAAGTTCAGCCTAACAAGAACTCTAGAAACCCAAGTCTGACAGGTGCCATCAATCTGTCCAAAAAGGTGTAAAAAATTTTGAATCTTTGAGAGGTGTAGTTTGTTCACCCCTTCACAATATTCTTATATAGAACACCAGAAATTATGTGCTGTATTCACACTTGCAGTTCAAATCCTGTGTTGATGGAAGGGTGATACATTTCCCTAAGATTTTAGGAGAAGAACCAGGTCCAAAGTCCTAACTAGGAACATTTAAAGAGATGCCTTAGCAAGAATGGTGTGACAGTACAATGAAGGGGACTGTAGATAAACATGGCTTTTTTACATTTTTAGTTCAAATCTGCACTATGATGCAACTGAAATGTTCTATATGATTTATTTCACCCAAGTTCCATTTAGACAAAATATTTCACCCAAGTTCCATTTAGATAAAGTATTACAGAAAATCAAGCATTAGGTAATTCCCACCTCTTTCTCAAAACCCTTTCACATTTTCAATGTAACAAAGTCTGCAGAAGTTCTAAAACAAGCATCCCTTTACTCCAAAGCTAAGAAAGCAACAATATGTAAAATATGACCAGTTGATGGCATATAGAAAAGTAGAGAGAGAGTGTTTAATTTCCAAAGAAAAGCCACAATTGCTTGAAATACAAATGTTCACTTTAGTATGTGTGTTTGAACACATCTCCAAATCACCACGAGCTACAAATTACAGAGTGCTCTGCTCTTTCTTCTTTATACAGGTTTCTAGAAAAGAAGCTTGTATCAGTAACAAATGAAAACCACTTAAGATCTTAATGACACCAAAAAACCTCGAGATAAGGAAATTATTATTTCACTAAAGTAGGCACATGATGCATAACTTCACCTTCTAAAAGAAGGTAGCCCACTTCTCCCCCAGAGTACTTTGAGAAGGGAGAATTCAGTAGTGCTGTTCTTTGAACTCATCCATTCTAACTCTGCCGAAACACAGAGATGGAAAGGAAATGGAGGCTGTCATTTTGCAAAAGGAAAAGGGTAAAAAATCTCAGCCAAAATATGAGTAACCAAGCTCAGCCCTGCCATTATATTCCAAAATAACAGACTGCAGAGGGAAACAAAAGCAAACAAAGATGAAAATACACCCTCTTTTCTTAAGGCAGCTATAGCTTTATGGACAGAGAAAGCTCAGCTAGCCTGGGTACTTTTGAGATCCCACCATAAATTAAAGAATAGTAAAATAGAAGTGCTTTTGGATTAAAAGGCATTGTATTAAATGATAATATCTATTATCTCTATACTTCAGGATCATGCAGTGTTGACGCAGAAGTCAGATATAAACACGGAAGGCAAAAAGATGAGATCAACATCTAAGTGTTTTCTGAACTTTAGGGCTAATAATCTACGTTTCTGCTGTGCTTTTTTAAAATTTGTTTTCTCACAGGCATTCCAGCTGTTGTCTTAAATTTGTTATCCTCTCAACTGATGCATGGGCTTGACAGAAAGTTCATCCTTCAGCACCTTAGGGGACAGTGAAACAGAAGCCATGGCTAAAAGCTTAACAATAACTTCAGGTAGTACAAACTAAAACGAGCCAAAGCTCAATGTTGACTCAGCGACTGTCAGGACTTCATAATTTATACAATCCTAAAACATTTTCCTTCCTACTTAGCAGACAGCCTGTCAGACATTTGGCATGATCCTCCTAAAAGATGTGTTAAAACCCAGTGAATAATTTTCCTTTTCACCAAATAAAGAAAAAACAATTATACACTGGACATACTTAATAAATTGTAATCAAGATTGAAAACAAAATTCTATTAATGAGAGGAGAAACCATAAAATGAGGATCTTTGGGGATTCTCACCATGAGAACAGGAAACCAAAACAGACATACAGAAGGACATGCAGCCAAAACAGACATGAAAATACAGAACAGGTAAAAAGAATGTAAGAATAGAGAAAACATGATGTTCCTTCATGATTTCAACCTTTAGCATCCCTTACTTGTCCCTTGGTTATCCCAGTCATGTTCCTTCAATAGTGCTCATATAAGCTGCACACTGACATAAACAGGGTTTTATTATAGCTCCTTTTAATATTTCATAGCTACACTTTTGGGGTGGGGTTTTTTGGTTGGTTTTTTTTTTTGTTTGGTTGGGGTTTTTTGTTTTTGTTTTTGTTTGGTTGGTTGGTTGGTTTTGTTTTTGTTTTTTGTTTTTTTGGGTTTTATTAATGCCTTTTGTTTAACTTCTGAATACATTTCCTCCCAGGGTATCTGAAATCTGTAATCATCGTCCCAGTGTTTCTCCCCCACATTACACTTTTAGAATCAAGTTCCACGACTTTTAAGAGTTATGTTTACGTCAGAGGGATCAAGAGGTTTAAATTTCAGTACCTATTAAATGAATTTAATTATCCAACCAGTTCCATTTGGATACACTGTTACTGTTCTTCACTAATCTATAACAGATTTTCCAGTATTGTAATTCTCATTAATGAAATGCCCTCTGAAAGAGTATTTTCTTTTTATTTTTTAAACAAAAGTGCTCTCAGTGGCCTATTTTACAAATCCTAAACAGAAGCATCATTATCCTGTATACTAGCTAAGTTTCCCAGGGATTTATCCTGTCTGAAAACAGCAGAACTAACTAAACTTAAGGGATGAGAAGTCTATCCATATACCTGTTACTTCATTTAAAATATTCTCTGGAGGAAAAAAGGTATTATAAGAACACACCTGGTGTTTAAAACCCGCTGACAGATGAAAAAGTAGAGGGTGAGGAAAGGATAACAGTTTGCTATGGGATCTCCAGGATGTTGTCAGAGGACTGTTGGTGCCTGCAGCATTTCGAGCAGCAGGGATGACAGAAATCCAGAGAGAACAAGGAAACTGGGAAAGCAGCAAACCATGCACTGCCTTGTAAAGCTTATCTGCTATGGAAATGGAGAACAGTGGCAGCAGGTAAAGGTGTCTGGCTCATCCTTGTTCACTGGAGCCATGTGGGAAAATCTCCAATATGCCTCCTGTGCTGGTGAGATGGTCCCTTAAGGGACAAACAGGGACAGTGTGGGTGCTGTGCATGGATCCTGCCCAGAGCAGCACAGGGCACAGACTGCCAACATGGCTTTAAAGGAGCTGCTCCTTCACACTTCACCTGCTGCTATAATTGAGATCCTTTCAGGAGTTACAGGTACCTTTCCCCTTGCAGCAAAACATCCCGATGGAAATGATCCATCCCAGGTTGAATGCAAAGCTACTGAGCATGTCAGTCCTGATCCAAGGGAATACTGACATTTTTACTGATGATTAAATCCACCAAAATGATGTATTTAACGTTTATCAGCTGCATAATTTTAAAGTCAGGTTATTTAGTACCTTGCTAAATTAATGGAAAAAAAAAAAGCCAAAAAAGCCTCCTGTGCATATTTCCTAAGTGTTTCAAGACTTACAGAGGTTTAACTAGTTGACTTTTTACTGCAGCAAATGTCATCTCTGCTTCTGCAAGTTTCTGTGTTGAAGTGACTACTAGGGCAAAGAGAGAGTCCTTTTGAGCCC
>JANPWX010001927.1:684055-694315 GCA_024734555.1 Trochalopteron elliotii
AGGAGAGGAGAGGAGAGGAGAGGAGAGGAGAGGAGAGGAGAGGAGACTGTAGGCGAAGGACTGACCCAAACAGTTGTTTATAGATTATGAACAGACCTTGTGACAAATACCTGGATTTGAATATTGGAAGAATTTTCCAGTCCAGATCAGAACAGCAATGTGGGGAAAAGCAGAGTTGTGACCTAGACAGAGGAGGTGCTCAGCCTGGCTGTCCTGTGGTGCCCAGGGCACAGCAGCTCACACCTCCCCAGCCAGCAGCCTCCTGCCACTGCCAGGCTGCCCAGCCACCCCTTCCCCCATGGTAAATCTGCACCTGGAACACAGCATGCTCCAGTTCATCTCATCCACTATTACATGTCATACTCTGGCCTCTCCTAGAGGTGTCAGAGGAAGGTGTAAAAATTCTCATAAATAATAATTATGGAAAAAAACTGCCCACAGGGAAAGGTTTTTCTCCATAAGTCGTGTCATTAGTGGTTGATTAAAGCCCTTAAGAGTGAAAGTTTATATCCCTTCTAATTTTTTTTTTTTTTTCCCCATGAGGTAACTATGTCTCCAGATTATATATGAATCCTACTAATCTTCTGGCCCAAGGATAATTTCCAACAATGCATTTCATACATTAATTACTCACTGCATAAAAAAGTACCAGATGTATCTAAGTAAGGCAAAACAAGCCACTGGAAAGGAAAAACTGGGCTCTTCCCCTGTACAAAATCACAACTCTTTGCCTGGTTTCTTGTTTGTAGAGCTGCACAACATTACTTCCCACCTGAAAGGGACACCGTCAAATAACTCATAACAACTCAGACACAAAGAAATCATGGTGTCTCCTGCTGTGTCATAACCAGCATTTTATTATTAAATTCTAGATGATATTCCTCCCCTCTTATCCTGTCTAAGCAAAGCATGTCTGAAGAAATCCATAAGCCTACCTCTCTGGAAAATATGTCCAGATTTTTAAGGTATAAATCTTCCTCAAGCCAAATTTAGTTTGATCCATTGGCTTATACTTCTGTTGTGAAAAGCAAGCAGAAATAGGATCTAGGGCCTTCCTCTAACCTTTGTCAACTTTTGAAAACCTAGTACCCTGCCAGGAAAAAATTGAGAGAGGGCTGATCTCTCAGAGTACAAGGAATGCCCTTGTAGAAAGAAAAGCATGAGGGACTCCCAGGTCTCTTTTGCCCTGGCACCTTTGCACAGCGTTCTGACTCCTGGGGAAGGGCACAGCCTTTCTCCATCGTGTGCTACTGTATTTTTGGAAGTGCCAGTTAAAGGGGAAGAATTTTAACAATAAAGGTACGGGCTGTTTCACCAACAAATACATTTTTTTTTCTTTGTCCTGAACCAAAATGAAGAGGAGTTTTACATTTACTCAGTTTCGTTTAGAGCTTAGCTGTTTTACCAATCTAGAGACACACATTAGCAAAGAGAAAGCACATGCCATTTCCATGAAAGCATCTCAGTTTTAATTTCTTCCCACTCAAAAGCAGAAGGAAAATAAATCTAATAAAGAGTATGTATAGGAATTGTCTGCTGTGGTCTTGGGAACATTTTTTAACATAATTGTGTCTGCCTGGACTCAATATACAATGCAGTGGAATCCAAATTCTGTAGCTTTTAAATATTTGAAATATTTAAATCGTTTCCTTTCTGCTAGAGTTTAATTAACATAATGATCTTCTGTAAAAGAGATGATTCTTACACATAGAACTCCTTTAAAGCAGATGGCAGTAATTGCTGCAACAAAGAGTTTGCTGGCAAAGCAAAGACAGAGCAGCCCCCCTCAGCCAACAGGGATTAGATATTAGTTCGTGGGGCTTTCTTGCTATTTGCAATAGGAAACATACCTTGCTACAACAAGGCACAGGCTAATTTAAGAGGCTGCAATAACAGTTGCTGCACCACATCAGACAACTGAAAAGAATCCTGCTGGTGGTTCAAAAGGCCAGAAGTAGAGTAGGTTTCATGGTTATCCTGTTTCTGGCAAATCTCTACCTGTGACACGACTATAATTTTCACCACATCAGACTTCTCTGTCACAACCAAAGTATTATTTCTAATAAATGGGAACAGGACATGGATTATAGGTTGGGGAAACTTCTGTTTACAAAACATGTTTATTCAGAGTTCTCAATATAAGGAAAAAATAGCCACATCTACATGAAAAGCAGATTGACAGATTTAATCATATGTTTCCAAATCCGAACCCAGCATGAAGATTTTTTAAAAAGTAATAACTTCTTATACCATGATTCTGAATAAATAAAACAACCTCTGCATTATTGCTGGAACTGAACCTCCCACAGTGCTTAACTTTCTGTGACCTTGTCCTGTGAACATCTCTGTAATATGGTGAATCCTAAAAATAATACAATTATAGTTGCAAAGACTTACCTAAAATAGGAGAGGCAATTAAGAGACATTCTTTAAGCCCACTGTTACATGAAATGAACTGCAGTGGGAGCTTTTATACCAATCTGGTCAGCAAATATTAGTTAAGATGGAAAAACAGCTTAAAAAAGAAACCCTTTAAATTCATAAGCTAAATAAAATTATAGATACCAAACAGAATTTAAAAGCATTTCATCACACAAAAAATCAATAATATAATACCTATTGCCTTGTGCAAGATAATCAAAAGGCATGAAAAGAGTCACTGATACAAGGGATGAGTTAATGCAGGGAGAGTGGGATGTCTTCTCAAGAAAAAAGTACCTGACCTAACTTTATTCTTTGTAAGAGCATCCATAGCAAACATGGCTACAACTTCTAAGGAAGATGTTATTTTATAACAGACCTTTTTTACATTTAATTGTGTCTTCACTAAAATGATTCACAGACATTTTTTAAGATAGGTCATAGAAATAGCAAATAAACGTATCATGCTACAGAAGATAAAAAGGCTTTTTGTGTTAACCTGACATTAATCTAAAGTACAGTACAGATGATCTTTATGCTTCTCTCCCCTTTTTTGTAAAGCTGGGCTTAACAGGATGACTGTGGTAGCAGGTTATCTACATCTGCAGTGTTCCTCCACTCTCAGTCCCAGGCCTCACCCCAGGACAGGACAATGTGTCAAGGACAGTGAGGTCTGGCATTCATAGCAGTAATCCTGGCATCCTCAAAATGAACAATCATGTTTACTATAGAGAATGACAATTTTCCTACGTTCTCCTTCACTGTTCCCACTGTTCCTTTGGGTATCTTGGCTGGTGTCAGGAACAGCTGAGCAAAGCACACAATTCTGACAAGCACAGCTCTGCCCTGTGAGCCTCCCTTGAGGGGAGGAGAGAGCTCAGCACAGACTTTTGGAAACCAAAAGGTACCTGTGGAAAAGGTGGGGTTACTCTCTTCACAAGAATTCATAGTGACAGGACAAGAGGGGAACGACGCAAGCTGCTCCAAGGAAAATTCTAACTGGATGAAAGAAAAAATTTTTGATTCTGAGAACAGTAAGACATTGGAGAAGGTTGCCCAGAAAAGTGACAGAATCTGTTACTGGAAATATCAAAGTCTCACCTTGACAGAACCCAGGATAACTTCTGGTAAAGATCCTGCTTTCAACAGCAGTTTGGACCTTATGATCTGATTTTTCTAGTACTCCTTCTAGAACATTGCCTACATCATATAAATTTTGACCTGGAAAATGAACTTTATGTGATCTTTTTAAAAGCACTAAAAAGCAGAATTTGCACCCAAGAAAGCTGTATTATAGGTCTGAAATGTTTTGCTTGCACAACTTCCCTCTCCATAGGACAGCTCATAGATGGAGTGATCACATGGCCTGGAAAGACTCAATTATATACCAGATCTCTCATTCCTTTCAACACCTTTGAGTTCCTTCACAGTCACAAGTCATTAATCCTTTTATTGGTGTAGATGGCACAGTATGAGTTCTACTGAAGAAATAACAAAGGAACAAGTCAAGGCACCACACATTACAATTTTAGTATCATCTGCTACGCCTTTCCAACATCTTTGAAAACAAATTAATTTGTTCAATACTCATGTTGACTGCACTAGGATGTGTGCCATTTTTATGGAAGGACCCACTGGCCCTGTATTCCCAAGCAATAAAATCCTGTCAGCACAACTAATGGATGTCAGATGAATAAGCTTAAAAGAGCAAACAAGGGCACTGTCAAAACCATGTCATCAACCCACAGGACTATTTGTAGTGATATTATACACTCCACTGCCTCCACTCACAGCCCAGGATAATCAAAATCCATGTTCAGATCTTGCAAAAATTGACACAGCCTGGCTAATAACCCACCAGAATTCAGAAACCATACTGGATTTAAAAAAGGAGGCTTTATTTTTTCTGCTTTGCTTTTGATGGAGATTAAACAAATTGAAGAGGGGAGGTTATCAGGTCATTATTTGTATGTTACAGCTGTCCAGTCAGAGCTGGACAGACACTGTTTGCATGGCTTGTTGTCTGATTAAGATGCAGAATAAGTCTCTGAGAGTCATAAAGGGGGGAGAAGATTGTGATTAAGAAAAAAAATCCAAGGGCTGATGGAGTAACTGAGTAGAAATAGTTGCCCTTCTACACAAGCCACAGATACCACCTAAAAAACCCCAAGAAAGGAAACTGGATGAGCACGTTACAGACTTGAAGTGGAAATCAGAAGTGTCTACTACTGTTCTACATCAGAAATCTGGACTGAATCTTCCACCAGGGGAAGAACAAGCAGAGCAGAATGAAAGGTGAGAAACTGAAGCATTCAGATTAATAATGCATTTTTTCTGTTTCCGAAGCATTTCCTTGCCAAGCAGAGTTTATTTTACCTCTACATTGGAAGCTGTGTTTCTGAAGCCAACTGTTGCAGAACAGTGCAATGAACTGAAAGTATTGCTTACCTTGCATGCAGGAATGCTGGATTCTTTCAAGTGAATTTTATGATGCAGAATTCGGCATTGCAGAAGATTATGTATAATTTTAATATAAATATTTCATTTCTGAGTGAAAATTAATGAGTAATTTGTGTCTTAAATACAACTTTCATTTATGTATTTACATTTCTTAGTATAATCATACATTATTCCATCAATATGGAGTTCATATTTGATCTCTATAAGTCAATAAAAAGCAATCACTTTATTTTGAAAAGGTTTCAAGTAGCAAGTAACTAAAATGTTTCGCATTTTGAAACAGTAAATAGTAAAAATTATTTGAAGCATTTCAAAAACAACGTAAGAAAAGGATTCAAGATTCTGACTTCCTTTAGTCAAAGAAAATATAATTATTCAATACTGAGTTTTTTAATGTCTTCTTATATGTGTACAAGCATAGCTTTAAGTACCTTGTTTTCAAAGTTAAGATCATAAATTTTTGGTTTTTGTTTCACTTAAAACCCTGAACATCAGGGAGCAGCAGATAATTATAAATACTAAATATTACTAAGTACTCCTGTCAACTAATTTATATTTTCAGAAGCTCATTGACAAATGTCTGGTGGCTATGTAGAAACCTGTATCTATGGGAAGTACAGCTGGCATTCAGAGAAGGGAATTAAAGCAAAAAGAATACACAGATATTTTAAAGGAGAAACTTACAGAATCTGGATTGCTGAAAAAGTACTGCTAATAGTTTTTATAGCTATGTCTTTGAAGCTTGTAATTTTTTTAATGGTACATTGACTCAATTCTTCCAGGCAGTAATATTAGTAAAACCAATGAAAAATAAAAGTTCTGCTTTTAATTCTTCTGACACAAGATGTTTGAAGTTGTTACTACCACAGAAAGAGAGACATTTCAATTTAATAATTTTAGAAACTGTCACATTCCCTTCAAACACCACTGCTCTGCTGATGGCAAATCCTCTTGAAAAGCATTTGTACTTAAGAAAAAAGCATGGGAAGTACTTCATTTTAAGATCATGGTAGTATTATCTTCATTCTGCACTACAGAAGTACATCAACACTATCTGTCATTTACTTGTGTATTATTAAAGAAACACACTCTGTGATATCTACATTATTGCTTATTGTGGAACTGTACACCTTCTGGGTGTGTCTATGGCCTGTGTATTGCCTAAATACAAACATTTTAAACTAATTTAAAATCTTCTTTCACTCGTGATACAGGTAACTGGCTTTTGGTTTGTAGTGTCATCTTGCTGGTGCACACAGCCCACAGCTGCCCTCACAAATGCCTCTGCTACACAGCCTCAAAGACTGCAGACTGCAAGAACAGAGGATTTACTGAAATTCCTGCCCATTTACCTCCTGAAATTCAGATACTACAGCTGCAGAACAACCGTATCTGGAGAATCAACCAAAATGCATTCACTGCAACGCCCTTACTCAAAATCTTAGACTTGTCTAATAATTCTCTCTCAAGTGTGGCACCTGGTGCTTTCCAAAAACTAAGGTATCTACAGGTTTTAAACCTAACCAGAAATTTGATTCATTATATAGAAAACAAGACTTTCAGTTTCCTCCCACACCTAAAAGAACTGGACTTGACATCCAACAGCATTATTCGATTGCCTGAGACATTTGGAAACAGCACAGGGAATATAACATTGCTCTCTGTGAAGCATAACAAACTTCAGAAAATGGAAAGAATTCTGCTGGAGTCACTTCCAAACCTGAAAGTGGTTCTCTTCAAAGATAATCCCTGGCAATGCAATTGTAATATCTTTGGCCTGAAACTGTGGCTGGAGAGTTTTCTATACAGAGGTAAGGAATTTTTCTCATTACATATAGTGTACATGGGAATATTTAACCACCATCTAACTGATCTTCATTTCTATGGCTTAAAAATTTACCCCACACTGTAAACCACTTCTTCAAATAAACACACAAAACTATATTCTTATACATAGGTCAGAAGGTAAATGCTTTTATAAGTACAGGTGGCAAGCTAGAGTCAGAGAGGCACTTCATATTTGTGCCCAGAGAAGGAGCAAGAATGCACACACAACCATAGAGCAGGTACAGGTGTGTTCTCCAGTGTGTGAATTCAGATATAGACATTTCTAAATATAAAACAAGTATACCTGTGCACACACACTTGTTTTATTTTTACCAATATATTTTGCTGGAAACCAACCTACCGTTCCAAAGCTTTTTACCTGTTGCATGATGGTAAACTTCAAGACAGATGTCAGTACTGAGCAAACTTTAGAGAACTCAGGATTCCAGTTTTTTTATCAATTATGACTTAGTAGATCTTTAATATTTTATGAATACCTAGTATCATTTCCTAAGTTGTTGTTAACCAGAAGAGGAACTCAATTCATTGGCAATTTCCTGACAGAAACATGTCATGGCATCACAAAGGGAAAAGTGAAGTTTATAAATAGTAGTGTCAGTATTTTGGTCACACCTGCTTTTAAATATATTCATGAATTACGCTGTGAAAAATATAACATGATTTAATTCTAAAGGAATTAAGTATGAAAAGAAATTAATTTATTTCTCCCAGGAGGTATGCTCAGACTGAGAATTCAGAACAGCAGGGCAATTTTCTCTTTTCTAAATCAGGCTTTGATGTGACCAAAATACTGATTACCTGTCCATGTACCAAAGTGCTGTGGAGCCTGTTGCAGCACAGGGGATGTGGAGATGGCCCTTGTGGCCTGGGACTGGTGGACTGCCTTCTGCAGGGATCAGAGCTCTGCAGGCCAGCTGGAAAACCATACTGGCCATGCAGGGACACAATTACTGCTGCAGTGGTCTTTGGGTGAGGTAAATTCAGTACCATGAGCCACCTTTTAGAAAAGACAAAAGGCTAAACTACTCTTAGCAATAAAATCTTAATATCTTGAATAGGTAAAATATTACTTTATAGGAGGGATTTAGTCTATTATAGTGGAAATTCAGCAGGGGTTGACTTCTCTGTGCAGAAGAATGAAATGATCCAAGATAAACATATCAGATTATCTTAATTACTCTGCCAGCAGCATAAATATTATCATTTATTTCAAAAATCAGTGTTGTCTAGAAGTTCAGTGATGTCCTTCCGTCTTTCTGAACACTGTACGGATTAATTAAATGAAGTGACATCGAACTTAAAAATTAATTTTAGAAACAAACTTTAAAGGAAGCCCAAGTGTTATGTTCTCTTCTGTGTTTGTATTTCCCTAAAATTACTTGTCTGAAGCACATGAAGAAAAATTAATTACATTACACATTAATGTTTCCCACTACTTATATGACACAAGTGATGAAACTTCACAGTGGCTCTGCAGATATTTCTTGCATGTCATTACAAAGCAATGTAAGTACAACATATTTGAGTATTTTTAGCTGAATCCATCACAGGCAATTGACATTTCATGCATATTCACAGGAAATTAGAGAGAATGCTTCAGTTCAGGAGAAACACCAGGGTTCTATTCCAAGCACACATAATTAGTTACTTAAAACCATGAAAGGATGAGAGTTGAAGGATTTGGAGATTTTATCTATATCCATATTCAATCTAACACATTAAAGATGCCTGGAACCATGCTTTGGGTTTCACCAGTAAAGACCAAAAGACCTGCTATGCTCAAACCTGTCCTGGAATATCAACATTATTTGTGGAGTAGTATCCAGATTTCAGTTTGGCTCCATCTGTATTCACTACTTTCTCAAAGTCTTTTCACGACGAAAATTTCTGTGCGTGGCTTTAGCTGAAAGGTGAATTATTTTGGATAGAGAGGAGAGGAGAAAGGAAATTCAGTTGATTTGATTAGTTAATTTTTTAAAAATATGTCAACACTGATTTTGGCCTTGTGGACTCCTTTACACACCACACCCCTAAAGCCCTGTGCTCTGACTAGATACCTGGGGGCTACATTTGGTGTATTTGCCTCTACACACTCAGGAACAACCATGTGATTGACCAGGACTGTGAATTCCTACTTCCCTCCCCATTGTGCTAAAACCTCCTTTGGGAAGTTGGCTCTAAGCAATCATGAAATGTAGCATTTGAGCAGGGTAATAAGATTGATTAAACTCAACTCCTTTATACCTGTGTATATATTCTTATCACAAACCTTGCTTCAAAAAATCACTCATGGGTACATACAACTTACTGAACTTTCTATTTGCCCTGTTACAGTTAACATACAGTCAGAACAAGGATGATTTCATGCGATATTTCAATCAAGTGGGAAATATTTTCTAAATATGCTGTTTCCATTTCTTGCCATAAAAATTAGCAGTGGTTGGTAGTTGAACAAACTGAAATTGCAGTTAACAATACCTCTTTGTTTATCGAAGACAGTTATAATTTTTCTACCACCATAGGTTTTTTTTTACACTTACATCCATAAAAACATAGATAACCTAATTCCTGATGAACTGCTTCTTGAAAATGCTGTCTTATGTGAGTTTTGAAGTGCAATAATCTCATTGCTGACCTAACTGAACAAAAGCCTTCAAAACATATAATTGTCACCCTGATTTTTCAGCCTTCTGATTGTTTTCATTCTTGGACTGGAGAGTTCTCACACATTGTAACAAAACAAAGATTGATGTTTGGTAAACACATTCCTTTCCAGGGGGAAGGACAAATTGATGGACTTCTGAGTTGACCACTGTGCTCAGAGGGGTGCTCCTCTCCTCCCCCAATCCTTGACCAAATCCCAAAAAGTATATAAGTTGAGATTCCCAAAATAAAGTCTCTTTTTCCTTGCATCTCACATCCTGACAGGTGAGTGTGGTTCTTTTTGTGTCCTCTTGTGACATATTATAAATCTTTAAAAGTATGAAGCTGTTTAATTGTAAATCGTACGAGGTTTTTTCGAAGTTCAGAATAAGAGTTAAGGAGAATTAACTGCCATGGCTGCCCTGACAAATGCCTCTGCTACACAGCCTCAAAGACTGCAGACTGCAAGAACAGAGCATTTACTGAAATTCCTGCCTGTTTATCTCCTGAAATTCAGATACTACAGTTGCAGAACAACCGTATCTGGAGAATCAACCAAAATGCATTCACTGCAACGCCGCTGATGATAAATTTGCTTCACGTTTATGTTAATTTTACATTAAGGTGATTCAGAAACTATCGAGACCATTGTTTTTTTATTTCCAGGCGGAATAAGCGACGGCATCATCTGCTCAGCGCCAGGCATTCGGAAGGGGAAGGACCTCCTCAAAGTCCCCTACGAGCTCTTTGGGGCCTGTGCTCTGAGGACAGCCCAGGCGGCCCCGGCCAGCAGCCCCCAGCAGGGCCCCGTGGAGCAGCGGGGCTCGCTGAGGCCTGGCCCGCATGGTGAGCCGGGGGACGGCGGCCGCGGCGGCGGCTGCGAGCCCA
>JANPWX010001927.1:694322-728150 GCA_024734555.1 Trochalopteron elliotii
ACACGTAGTCTCAACACTCGGAAAATGGAGCAGCGGGGCTCGCTGAGGCCTGGCCCGCATGGTGAGCCGGGGGACGGCGGCCGCGGCGGCGGCTGCGAGCCCAAAGCCAAGGCCCGGCCGGCCAGCCTGCGGCACGCCATCGCCACCGTGGTGATCACCGGCGTGGTGTGCGGTGTGGTGTGCCTGATGATGCTGGCGGCCGCCGTCTACGGCTGTGCCTACGCCGCCATCACGGCCAAGTACCACAAAGAACACTCGGTCCCGCTCAGGCCGCACGGGCCGCCCAAGGAGAAGGAGCCCCTCGAGAGCTCCACGGCTTGAGTGGCTTCTGTCTTTGGCTTCTTGAAAATAAAGCCCTCGCTGCTTGAGTGAAAAGCTTGGGATCTCAATGGCAGTGTTTTAATAGAAATTACTGGGGTTGTTTTCTTTCTTTTTTTTCATTTTTAAAAATGTAAGTATATATATTGTTCAGAATGTTAACTAAAACTTTATATACAACAACAGAAGTTTATTTCTTTTGTGTGTGCGTATTCCAAAGCCACTATTTAGGGATGAATGTTTGAGATCACTAAATCTTGATGCAGCGAGTTTAAAGTATTTCACCATCCTTTATTAACTCTTGATGTAGTGTTAAACCAAGACCTGATCTCTGGTGCACCTACAGTCAGTGGCTGACAGGAACAATGTTCTTCAAAGAAAAGCAGAAAATAGCCATCTAACTTAGTTTAATTAGTTAAATCTGTGCTATCTTAGAGAGTACAAATTACTATTTAACTCAAGATGCATACAATTCACAAGCAGTTTTCAAACCAGCCACTCTATGCACTGCCACTGATAATATAAATGTGCTAAAAGCATGTCCAAAATTGTGTTTTCAGCTTTCCAGTGTGCCCCAGGAAGCAGCAATTAAACATTACATCCATTTCCTAACTTAGAAAATAGGAAGCATTTTGTTTCCTATTGTATATAATTTTTTAATTACATAGTAGGGGGGGAAGAAGAGAGCTGAGAAAATGCTGAAGGAAGAAACGCTACAGTGCTTTTGCTACAAGCCTCCAAAGGGGTACACAGACCATATCTGAAGACTCTGCTGATATCCTGCTGGCTTACAGGCTTGCTACAGACTTTACTGAAGCCCCTTATTCCCAAATCCTCACACAAGTGCTCCATTTTGCAAATGCCATGACTGCAGGTGCAGCTCCCACCACAGCGCTGCCCTTCAGCAGGAGGATAATGTAGGTGGATGTTCACATGTCCTCCCTCTCAGAGGGAACATTCAGCTGGATTCACCCAACGGTCCATCCTTCCTCTCTGCAGAGCTGTGTCACCATCAGAGGAAATCAGAGCCAAAGCCATTTCAGTATCATAAGTTTAGAATTCCAAGAATATTTTGAGTGTGCAGAGGCAGTTGTTTTAGTGGTTCTTAGAAATTATTTTAAGGCAACCAACAGAGATCAGGAAGTCCTTTCACCTTTTCCAAGCTGGATAAAATACATTTTAGGTTATTTGTGACAGACATCTCATCTCTCTCCTGACTGTCCCCAGTGACAGGGATAAAGACCTGTCCAGGTAGCCAATGCACAAACCATCAATGTTTATAGTATTGAGGAAAAAAGCCATGGAACAATCTGCAATAAGGGCAAGGGGAAGCTGTGTTGTGGCATTTGGAGATCTGCACTCTCCTTTTAACAGATGGATTTTGAAATGAATCTCTGTAGCTGTTCCAGTAACAGCCTCAACTGAGTAATGGGCTCTGTGGCAGGAGTCATGTAACCCTTGCTCTTATCTACTTTGTAATAATTGCAACCTAAATATTAAAGCTCATTCCTGCATCTGCAGTTACTTTCATGTGCAGAGAAAATTAAGCATCTCGGTCTTAATCTAAATCTAGCAGATATTGAAAACAATCAATTACTGTCTGTTCTTTTTTTTTTTTAACTGCTAAGTACTTCATATCATTATTAGGCTCTGTTCATTCTTCTCTGTCCTGAACTAAATAAAACAAGCTGTTTCAAATTTTTCCTGCAAGACCACATTCTCCAAAATCTTTCCTCCTGCATTCCTTGGAGCCTTTTCAATTCTTTTCCATTTTGTTTAAAATGTGGTACCCTAGATTGGGAACATTACCTCAGCTGAGACATTATCAGTGCAACATTTTTAGAATATTTATATTTTTTACAATATCCTAACGTGTAGAATATTTGTATTCAGGCACTTTAATCTGATCTCTTGATGTTTACTATTTTTTTTCTTGTAAATATTTGATGAAGCTTAATGAATAATCTAATCCACTTTCAGAACTAAGTCATTTAAATATGTAAATCTACATTTTGTACTCTTTTATCCATTTACTGCCATAGCATTTTGCAAAGCAAAACACAGTTTTTCAGATACAAAAGTAAGACAGGATTGGATCTTATTGCCTATTGGCCCAAAAATGAGCTTGGGGTCATGCCAAATCGTTGTTTTTCCACAGTGACAACCTAAAATGAGCACAGTTGTACTCAAAGTGTAGGTCCTGAGATGAAAGCTAATAAACTTCCAGCCTCCAGAGAAATTTTACCCTCACTGTATCTAACAGGCTCAGACACAGCAGCACAGCTTCCATCACAAATCACTTCACACTTCTGATATTTTCAAGCAAAAGAAAAACAAGAATTGACTTGATATTTCCTAGTCAGGAATAAACCAGAACATATTCCTAGTTCTTTAAAAACAGTCCTAGCACCAAAAACCTTTCAGGCTTTCCCCATTGTATCATCATTCATATATATTAAAAAAAAAAAAATTAAAAAAAAAAAAAGAAGAAGAAGAAAAAGAAAAGGTGAGGAAGAGTCAATGAAGGGCACAACATTTAAAGAAACTTATTCTGAGTCACACTGATGATGCTTTGGGGATTTTCATGCACACACAAGGCTGTAAATTGACATGGAGTTCTGCCAGAAAGCAAAGTATTGAATATTTCCATTAGTTCCCTCTGCTGTGGGAACTGAGCAAGCCAACCCATGCAAAATCTGATTCTATACTTTCTAAAATGCTGTTCACCAACCAACCAACCAAAATCACAGGGAAATATTTCATTTAATATTTATAAGTCTGTATATCATGGTTATCATGGTAAAAGGGTTGGCAACTTAAAAATTCAGTCCTTTCTAATGATAAGTTAATAGCAGAAAATGAACAGAGAAAAGTATTGATTCAATTATTTAATAAAGGTAAAAGATTTATTTTTCAGTAGAGGAAACAGAATTTTTAACTACTGATAAACAGGGACAAAAGCCACAATTTGTTGTCTATAAAAATTATTGACTACAACAAGTGGAAGACTGAATATAGGGAATCCCCACAGAACTGTCCTTAATTTATAAAGCTTAGCAATGGACATCTGCCACTGAAATTATTTGTCTGCACAGATTTATTTTTCAGATAAAGGATCCTGAGAAAGCTTTGTTGTCCTTCCAGCAATCTCATGAGAGTATTATAGTAAGCACAGCATTTTTTTCTAATCTCTGTGAAAAACATTCTTCCCCATCAAAGTCAACAAAATATCAGGACATGCTACTCTGCAAGGCATTTGCAAAGACAGGGAAAGCAAACACATTGTTGCATTCCTGTCTTTCATATACAGCTCACTATATGGCTTTGTTTACAGAAAAAAATTTCTAAAATTTCATTTTAGATCAAAAATTGAAGACTATAACATATCCATGTTCTTTACAAAAAATGACCAAAAGCATCTCTACTGAAAGACACAAAGTTTAAACTGAAACATAATTGCTTGCCATATTTGTGTTTCTATTGAGAGTTTGCAAAACATCAATCAAAATTCAGCTTCATTATTCCCTAGTAATACAATGTCCAAACAAAATCTGGATCCCTCTTCTTGAATATCAAAGCAGCACATTTAGTGACACTACACATAGCTTATCTCTCACGAACAATTAACAGGAAAATAACAACCATTACAACAATCTACTTTTGCTACCCAATTACAACAATCTCCTTGCTGCCCAGGAGACAAGGACACGCAGGCTTTAGGCAAGCATGCAAAAACGATGCTTACTTTTACAACTTGGATCTTTTAATTTGGCCAAAAGTGGCATAGCAACCACAATCTTCAGAGTCTTGGTATGTCCTGAGTTTATATTACCTGAAATGTGGCTGCATGCTCCCCAGATCAGGGGGAAACAGGCAGCAACAGCAGCCACAGTAAACCATAACAGGGGAGAAGGTGTAGAACCAGAAGCCCACAATAAACAAACCAACAAACCCAAATTTGGCACCTCTCTCCAGTGGAAGCTGTGGTTGCTCTCTTGTCCTGATTGCAGAGGGATCCCTCCAGGTTTTAGGGCTGTGTACACTACCTGCTCAACATCTTTGTAAAAGCTGTCATCTTCATTTCAAGACAAAATACATGAGAAAATATTGTTGACGTTTGGAAATTTAGTCCACTGAAGTGAAAATAAATTAATCAGCCCTCAATGTTTAAAATGATAGCAATGTATTCATATTTATGATTGCAGCTTCAACCTTGCACAGCATTATTTGAAGTTATCCAAAGGACCCACAGCTCCTCTGCTGCCTTGTTCTGCTTGATCTGCAATCAGGGATTTATTTTGCTGGCAGCAGAATTCTTTAGCAAAATGCCCCTGGAATCTGATTGCTATTAGATCACAATGATCTTCCTCCTCCACAAATTACATAGAACTAAAACCCAACTGACCAACCAACAAATCCCAAGAGCAAAGCAGAAGTGCAAAAGCAAAGAGCAGATGCTCTATGCCATTTACTATATTAAATAAATATTAAATATGTTGGGATACATTTGTCAAAGTCCTGGATTCTCCAGGAAAACTGGTGAGGAAACCCCCAGAATTAAATAAATGGAGATCAAATTCTCATGTTAACACCAGCAGAGAACTACCTCAAAAAAGCAAAACCACTATTGAACTATTCCACACACTGATTCTGTGTGGTGAAATGAACTGAGAACAAATGTAAATGAAAGTAAATGTCTGAATTGTGAACATGTCACTAATTTCAGCTTCCCTGTTCAGCCAATGGAAAGGGAAATGTGCTCCAAAACGTCCACTGCAGGAGTTGACCTCTCTCCACACTTTCCCTCCAAACCACCTTTCCCAAGCAATGGCTCCCAACATGAGCTGCTTAATGTTAGGCTGTGCAAATACACATCTCAGTTTTCCTAAAGCTGGAAACATTAGTCTGTATACCAATACTAGATTTATGAATACAAAAACAATATTCCAGAAGAAAAAGAAACTCAAGAAAAACATAAAGCCGTGGTTTTCTACCAAAACATGAAAAACATTTTGAGGGATTTGCTAAATGCTACTGCTGAATATAATATTTTGTGGCTTATAATGGGGAGTAAAGATTAGGTAAATCACTCTCTTGCCTGACAAGGAAAACATCTATTTTAGAATTCCTCAGAAATTTGGTTGGTGTGTCATTATGATGACATATTCATTTTCCCCTAGGCCTTCATATTAAAATGCAATTTTATAGATGGCATCATAAATTTTAAGGACTGTATATGGCACTGACAATTGCCTGAATGTTCTTAATAATAATATGAAAGCAATACACGTGAGAAAAAAAAAAAGAAAAAAAGTCCAAGAAGAACAGAGCAGATGTAACATCAGCAGATTTCAGTATTTATGAAACTTTTACAGTATCTATCACTTCTAGAAATATCAATAGTTCAAATTACTTTTTTTAAGGACTTGAGAGTCACTTTGTTAAAAGAGAGATGTGCATGCAAACCCAGGTTAAATTCACTTTAAAAAAAAAACCTGGATGAAGTGTTGAGGTCACATATATGCAAATATTAACACACAAAAAAAAAAAAAAAAGGAAAAGGGGGTGAATTGTGTCATAAAAGTACATCTTTCCAGAAATAAGGTGCATATTTTCCTCCATGAATTTTTAAAAGAATCTTCTATACTTAAAGCTTAGATCAGCAGAAGCCTCAGTTACTGGAAAACTGGTTTATTCACAAATTTTCCTTTTAAATTGCTGTCCTGGAGAGTCTGATCTAAACAGGAAGAATGAATACCTGAAGTGTGACCAGCTTCAATATGACTGATTTGTACTTTAAAAGTAAGATGAGATTTTAGATCTTTCCTAATTTCAAGGTTGACTCCCTTAAACAGCAGGATCATCAGGTCACTTTCCTCTGGCCAGACTAGAAGCATTCATAATTGTGTGCCATTTTTAACAAATCAGTGATTAAATTAAGTCTTTGCTATTCCTCAGCTTAGCTTATGGATACAAACCTAGAAGGAGATGCTAAATCTTCAAGCTGATTCATTCAAAATACCTGAGGCCTTTTAGCATTTTGACTAGGAATATTTAACATGGAATAACTGAATTTATTGTTATACTTAAGTTGGGTTTCAAAGTTATATAAAATGGAGAACAAAGAAAGTGATGGATGAGGTTACTTGTAAAAAAATCTCTCTCTAACCAGAGTTTGGAAAAAAAAATCCTTGAATTTGTATATGGGCTGGTTATAAAAATAAAGGATCAAGTTTGAAAAGTTAAATATTGGAAAAGTTAAATACTGGATCATGGCATTACTTGGAAAAATTTCTTTGGGAGAATAAAACATAGTATTCTTGTTTGCATAGTGAGTATTTTTGGTAAGACCATTTTAAAATCCCACTGTCAGAGAATAGAAGAGGACTGCCTTTGCTTCAGTTTCAGTAACACCTCCTGTACCTGATACAAAGGATTGCTTATTATATATTAAATATAATTTAGTTCATAATTACATATATATATATATATATATATATATGTGCAATTTCTCTTTTTATGCAGGGTCATAAATGGCAGAGTCAGAGCTACGGCAATGGTGAAATGCACATCCCAGGCAATCACCCTTCTTTGATAGAAAATTACTGTAAACATACCTTCATCCTCACAAAACTGGAATACTTTCATTTCTCAGTAATTTAGCTACAGTCAGCTTCACCTACTATGGTATTTTAGTTAAGCTGACATAAAGCATTGAGGACTTGCTCATTTTCAGAAACTACAGGTCTGACATGCTGGTAAAGCTTTTTATCTCTTTAAAACAAACAAATTCAGCTACTGCTTGATTTGAATTGATGGGCCACAGAAGAGCACGTGCAAAGAGGGCTCATTTAGTGTTTTCTATTTTCTAATTTCAACCCTGATAAATAGGAGGTCCAACATAAAACTGACCATATTAAAAAACAAAAGGCAGAAAATACTTCCTTAGATATTCCTTCCCTGTACTCAGGTACCATAGAAACAAAACCATTTTGCAATTCTACACTTTCAACAATTGGTGGCAACAGTAATAAAACTCCACCTGTTTTTCTATGTATTTACATCTAATATAACACACCCAGAGAGGGCATGGGCTCTCCACTTGGGAAACATTTAAGATCTGACTGGACACAATTCTGGGCAATGAGCTCTAGCTCACATTCTCTCAAGATCTACTCCACTAGGATTGGACTAGATGATCTTAAGAGGTCAACTCCAGCCTCTACAATTCGTGTATTTTACTGGTCTGGACAAAAAGAGGCAAAAAAAGATTAAGGAAAATTGTAATTTCAGCTTTTCTAAGCAGCTTTGGATTAAAAAAAAATGGACTATTTCTCCTCATCTTCAAATTCTGAATTTTCAGTGACTATGAGACTAAAGACTTCCCCTGTGCATGATTTAATCCTTCATTCTTCTGACTCAGTGTCCAGAGCTTTTTATTAACCCTGCTATGGACTTTTCCAATGAGGCCTGAAATCCAGGGTCTGCTTGTTCAATGAAGAAAACTTAAAAGGACTTAACAATTTTCATCAGACATTTTCTTCAGCATTCTTTAATATTTTCTCTTCTCCCTAAGAAGATTATGTCAGTTCTGTTGCCTTTAATTAAACATCCCAAGAGGCTAATTTTCATGTTTTCTGTGAACAGTGATGGCCTTTTTCAACAAGAGGGGTTTTTAAGGTCCTATATTGCACAGCAGCTTCTGAACTAAAATGCCTCTACAGGAAGTGCATTTTTGAGGGTTCACATATTTTGTCAACACTCTCAAAATCTCAAGAGAGAGAAATTTTTCAGGTTTAGACCCTGCTTTGCTCCATGATGACTCTTGTTTGCTTGCTTCCATCCCCATATCTTGTTCACAACTTTCTGGGTAAGCAGTAACTTTAATAATTTTTTTTAACAAAATCATATTGATGAAACTATCATCTCTTGCCAAAAATTGGGAATAAACACATACACAGCATATAGAAATCCTATGCTGCACTTATCCAGATGGCCATGTGTTTGCTACTTGAAAGTCAACATCCAATCCATCACACCATCTCAAAGAATACAAGACTGGAAGGCTGAATTCTGCCAACATTCAGCTGAAATGTTCTGCCCTTCACAAGAGCATCATAAAACACGATTCCATCTTAATTTGCCTCCATTTTAACAGCTAAATCACTATATCAGTTTGGATATTGTATATTAGCTTCATCTTTGTCACCCAGAGGAATACTAATATTCCAGGAATCTCACTAAATTTAAAGACAGGGGTCATCCTATTTTTGGTTCTGGTTAAGAAGAAAAAGAAAACAATTCCACCATCTTTTACTCTTCACTTTGTAACTGGGGCAGTTTGATAATGCTCAGCATTTCAATGTAATCTAGACACAGAAGATATGGTCACAGAAAACACTCAGCTAAAGTAAGTTTGAACATAAACATGTTCAAATCTAAAGAAAGTCCTGCCTGCAGTACTACTGTCACTTCCCTCCTGCAACTAAACCACACTCTGTATACACAGCAATAAATATGATGCTACTACACTTATATTAAAGATTTAATTTACACATTTTCTATAGAAACTTGTGTTCATTTAAGTAAAAAAAAATCACAATCTCAATTGCAAGAAGCAGGTGAGGTTTTAGAAAAAAAATTACATGGGCTTTTTGCCAAGACACAAAGACTTTTTGACAGGGAATTGATATTAGTAGGTAGAGATGGTGAAACAGCAGCAACACTCAATCCCTCTGTAGTAGCAGTCTGCAGACTCACTGATTTCAGGATTTTTTGCCTATTTTATACAGCTGAATCTTCACTATTTGCAATAAGCCTTAGACTTTTGTATGAAATCTGTTATAATTGATGGGTTTCTAAACAAAAAAACACAAAAAAGCCCAGCAACAACAAACAAAATAAAATCCCACTACAAACAAACAACAACAAGAAGAAAAAACAACAACCCTAAAATAAAACAAAAAACCCAAAATCCAGTCTGTGGATTTTGCAGTAAGAATTGGTTTTGTTCCTTTTTTCCCCCTCTCATGGGCAGGAATAACTCAGGTTTCCATTTTATAACAACGTTCTTGTTTCTTTCTGCCAGATTTAAACTCTTGTAGTGATCTGTAATAAACAACATTCTGGCACAGCTTAATTTTCAGTCAAATCCCTCTAGGGAACAGGGCGATTTAACATGAAATGTGTATCCCATCCTGCTGCTTACTGTAATCTACTCAGACCAAATGGGGATAAGGAATACTTACTTCACACAAATTAAAATGAGATGTTTTGGCCAAATTTGAACTCCAATGGAGGTATTTGAAAACATTACCCATAATCTTACTTTAGTTTCCCAAGCCTGGCTAATAAAAACTTCAAACTTCTCACATTTATCACTGCTCCAGTTTCTGCCTCCAAATCCATTTTGCTGAACATTGAATATTGTCAGCCTTATAATGAAACCTAAAAATTGAGCTAGATGCTGGATGCTTTCTTGAAAGTCTTCTGAGGGTGAGTAGGGCTGACAAGCCACATTCATGATCTTAAGGAGAACAAGAATAGTGCATGTACTTATTTGTCTCTGGGAGGCTGTAGCTGGGTGAGTGATACTTTTATAGAAAAAAGTTTGTACAGACCCAAGGTGGCTTCCCCCCAAAAAGAAAATCACCTGAAAACATGCAACCATACAAGAGGGCAAGGAAAAATTATTCAAAAACAAACTCTTAAAAATTCTTCATATTGTAAACAAAATATCAAGGACACAGTTTTTAAAATTTACAGAACTAGAAATAAAAAAACCACTGACATGTAGTTCATGAGTGTAGGTACACTGCTCTTATCTTTCATGGCATTATCCTTTTACAGATACCATGGAAATCTTCTGCATCCTTTGGCATGAAAAATGCTTTCAGGACCCTGTGTTTATTTTAGATAGAAATTATGGGACCCAAGCAATTTTAAATGTTCAATAATTAACAGAATTACTGGGGGAATGGAAGCAACACCTGCTTTTCTCTTTTACAATTACTCAAAAACAAACAACCACAAAGCTTGTTGACTGCGTGTTAGAAGTAATTATGTGTGATACCTTCTCAAAGTCAAAACCAAATTGCAAATACCCATGAGAAAAGAATAAGTATCAGGATGTCTATTAACCCTACACATTTTAGAGAAGATGGAAAACTTCATGATGAAAATTTTGCTAACTCCAAACAACAGAGCACTCTAGAAATAACATGTCAACTTTCTTCCTTGTACAGTGAAAACTCTCAATTACATCTTCAGCACTTTGGAGGTATCTGCATTGGCATTAGTTTATAAATGCTGCTTTATGCTTTCACAGGAGTATGAAGTCAAAATCAAGATTTCATTAAATGTTATAGAACAGTTCAATAATTTCTGAGGAATGTATCCTGTGGATTGGAGTCAGAAAGCTGATTTCCTATTGACCTTCTAAAATCTTTTCTTATCAGTGGAAGTATTCTGTGTTTGACAAAACATATTTGAGATTTCCCATTTTTCTGGCACGTTTTTGTTCTTTCAGTATTGTATTCACTGCATTTTTAATAGTATTTTAAACACAAGAAAAAATAAGGTGGCTCTTGATTTTGTGGTCGGTATCTAATTTTTCCCAAGATAAGAGAGCTTGGTTTCTGGCAAAATAAATCATAAGATTTATCAAAATTCTTTCCTTCTTTCAACTCAGTAACCATTGGTAACTAGAGAAAAACTGGTGAGATAAGCATCTGAACTTGAGTGAGGAATATCTAACATTTCAAAATTACTTACTCCTATTTTTAAATCAGTGTGTTTTATCTCTATTCTGTAGTTGTCACACTTCACCTTTTAGTCTTTAGGTACTGTTATACTCTTGGCTGATAGACAGTAGAGCTTTGTTATTCAATTTCTATGCTCTGAACAAATCACATCTCTGATAGTCTAGACAAAATCACCACATTGTATCCTGTTATAAAACAATCCCATTATAGCACAAAATCTTCAAACTCAAAGCCTGGGTGGAACATTTACACATCAGATAGTCTTTTCTTAAATTTCTTTTTTCCTTATCATAATATAATCTGATTCATGATGATATAGAATTGTGTCTACCAAAAATGCTTTACAGATAATGGTTATTTCCATAAAGCCAAACTCAATAGCTCACATGGAGGTTTGAGGGTCAATTAGTAAAGTTAGTTTAGTACAACTAGTAAAATTAGTAAAGTTAGTCAATTAGATCAAGTTCTTGGGGAGAGGAAGCATTAAATGCTCTCCACAGTTAGTCATCCAATTATATCTTCTAGGTGCAAGGGCATCCTTCTCTCTCTTTTCCTAAAAGATTGGATATCTACACCTGCTAACTCAAAAGAAAAAGCAAGGAACTCATAAACTGATTTAAAAAATTAACAAAACGAATGAACTACAACATTTGTACCTGCAACCACTGGAGATTTCCTGTCATCCAGAAGCTGAATAGCAGTACTGGCTGTCACCACATTGCTCTTGTTGGCAGTTTCTGCAGGGTGTATTAAGGGGGAAAAGAAAATTGAAACAATCTATCACAAAATGAGTAAATTTAGGAGTTTTTTTTCCCTAGTTTTAGACAACGGCCTGTGTGGATATAGTGTTCAGAAAATAAAACATCACATATGCACAGAACATACTGGCACTGCCAGTTTAAATTTCCCAGTATGTCAAAACCAAGTTTAAAACAATGAAATGAGTCATTTAGCAGGGGAGGTTTTGCCTCTCCTGCTAAAAGGGGCAGCAAAGGTGACAGCTGGTAGGGCTTCTCAAAAATGTGGACATTTACACTGTTGAACTTGCCCTGCTTAAAACACTTGTTAAAATGTAGTTCTACCCGTGCAAATATTAAATGAAAATTGTCACACCACATCTTGGAGGTTCACTTGCAGCCCCGTGAAAGACACATCTGGTCAAAGGAGCAGTGAAGCAGCTGCAAATTTCAATGCCTATTTCAGATCAATATTTGAGATTAGCTACAAAGCCCACTCTGTACTGACACACTTGGGATCCTTTCAGCATCATGCATGGCTCAGAATTTAGGGAATGACAGAATTACAGACCTGTGCTGAATGGGATTGAGTAGACAAAGCTCCCAGGTATTTGTTCAGCAGCTCTTCTGTACCAGAGTGGAAAATGGTCAGCATTAAAAATGTTCTCCTTGTCTTCAGCTGTCAGGAAGTCTCTTGAGAAAAAGAGAGAAAGAAAATAATTGTTGTTTGTTGCACGGCACACAATAGTTTCTAGCTTTGAAAGACAAAAAAAATGCCATCTTTTACAACAGAAAATGGTTTGGTGCAATTTTTCTAATAACACTTGTTCAACAAAAGAGTTGAAAATTAGTTACTAATAATTATTTGTGACACACAATAACTTTTGTTGTGAAAGACATTAAAAGCACTAAAAAAAGTACCTCTAAGTACCACTAAAATTGTTTTTACTGATTTGTACAAATAAAAATGCTTAGTCTTAAAAGCCTTTTTCTTTCAGCACAATATAATAACTGTAAGCTGCACAAGGTGGAAAAGGCACTGGAGATTTGGCAGTCTGTTGCCACTGACATTCACTCTTAGGTAGTGAAAAGAAAGGTAATTTTACAGCCTATGTTCAAAATACTATGTAGGGGGTGGTAGTGGACAGCTAAGTACTTTATTCCTCAATAATTTCAGGGAATGTTGACAGAAGAAAATTTATGCCAAGAACGAGTATAATGTCCACTCCATTGTCCTGGTTTTCTGTCTGACAGTAACAAATTGTAGTGCTGTTGATGTCACCTACTTTTACAAGAATATCTGTCCTCAGATAAGCCCACAGAACTTTATATTCAATCAACTTAGTTTATCATAAGTATCAAACACAGATTTTCTTTTATATGCATGATACCTCCACTAGATTACATATTCTCCAAGGAAAATGGGAAACTCTTGTATGGTGTGGTCTCCTGAATGCTCTCTCACCCAGTCCAATTCTGTCACTTGGCTTTATTTCAACACCAAAAATATTTTCCACAATAATGATGCAAAACCCCTGAAAAAGGCAGCAGGTGTTTGTTTTCAGGTGGTGTGGTAAAAGGTGTAGCATGTTCATAATGGTGCTCTGAAGAAGAGAGATGTGAGGCTGGGGACATGTGTGCAGAGAAAGCACAAATTTATAGGCTACAGGTGTAAAACAGTTAATTGTTCCAAATGTTCCAGCCAAAGAAATAAATTAAGGGATCCTAGGATATCTTTTGAACTTGTTCTGTGTGAAGAAACAGTAGATGAGCTTTATAAAAATAAACGGATTTTTTTTCTCTCTTTTCTTCTCTGGCTGCCAGGCAGAGCTTGTTACTTACTGGTTGGTCAGCTGCTCTGGGCCCACAAACAGGTTGATACGAGAGAGGCCAGTCCGTGTCCCAAGGAAGGCAACTTCCACTCCCTTGTCAGAGTTTCTGAAACAGTGCAGAACACCAGCACACACAACACTTCAGACACTAAACAGACAAAGCTGCATCACTGTCTCAGAAAGCACAAGTGTACCCAGTTTTTGAGAAAGATTATTGTAAGCATAGTTCCCTTATTTACTGATTTACTTTTAAATACTGTTTTTTAAGTTACAGTCATCTGGGTTTTGAAAGATATGCAATGTAGAAATGCTATTTAGACCAAGAATCCCTAAAGAGATAAACACAATAAATTTGTAGGATTTGTAGGAAGGGGTTATATGGACAGAATAACAGAATAAAAATGTGTGGCATAGCTATCCACAAATTATTTAATAAGCACTGACACACCGTGATTCTGAGATGGGCAGGAATTCCAGATCTTGATCCCAGTCCATTCAACATTTTTGTGCTATATTTATGCTTTAAGTCATAGGTGTGACTACTGCTCAGGGAAGCAAACAGATTTAAAACAGGTAGCTGAGAGTCAAACTTAGCTGCCATCAGGACAGTCTTTAGCTTCTAGAACTTGGGGAAAAAAACGTGGCAGGCAGCTCAGACTGAACTCTTCTGCTGCACTGTTATCAGTATCAAGCTATTTTAAAACTAATTCTTGTGTGGCTGCAAGAACTTCACTCCCATAACCACAAAGCCAGGGACCAGAGCCATTTAATTGTTTAATCAATGAGACAGAATGAAACAAAGTCAGAATCTGACAGGGCTGCAAAAGTCTCCCACTGGCATCATTCCACAGCTGTCCCTGAGTTTTGGATCTGTTGTTACATTGTGTAGGATGACACCTTACACCTCTCCATGGCCACGGGATACCAGCATGAAACAATTTCTGATCTTTACCTCCTCAAAGAAGGCTGGACAACTCTTTAATGAACCAGATCTCATCATGTTGCTTTTATACATTCAGTAGGAGTACATGCTGTACAGCAATGTATCTTTTCATTCAACTCGTAGAAAATGGTTGAAACCCAGGAAAATCTAATCAGGATAATCTCCAGAATTGCCTTGCAACTACTTTATTTCATGCAAGCTGCTAAGCTTAACACCTGTTTACTCTAATATGGATAAAAACTTGCTACTTAACACCTAATACATCATAGCATAAATGAATAAAGTAGAAGATAAAACTCTGAAAAAGACTGGCTAATCTCCTGACTCTCCCTAACAGGAACCCAGATCCCAAGTAGTTCTGGAAAATAAACAAATTAAGGATTAAAGAAATTATTTGTCAGGGCAAGGTTTTCTATACATAATTTACTCTGAAACAAAGTACCAATCACATCAATAATTTTAGTAAATTTTGCATTCAATTTCTCAAGTACCCTTTGTTAAAAATACACAGAACTATAAGTTGCAATTAGGGTACAATTTCAGCAGTTTTATTGTGGAATTTGGGTAACCTTTCAGCTAATCACCATGACATACTCTACAAGATAAACATTTCAGATTGAACTCAAACTTGGTGGTATTGAGGATCAAATATTATAATATTTTCATGCATATCAGGATTTGTTAGACATTCCACCAGTTCATTAACATAAATAAATAAAAATACAGCCACGAATGATGAATAATGATGGACACAAAGATCACTTACTCTGATTTATTCAGTGCTAGACTGGTCCAATAAGCTTCAATTGGTGCACTCACAACTGCATCAAACAAAACTTCCTGAATCAATTCTTTATCACCTAGCACAGTACAATAAAATCAGTAAATGCATGTGTATATAAAGACGTTTTTAGATGACTAAACAATTTTACTTAATTTTTCCTGTAATATGCTTGCAAACTTTTTGCACTACAAATCATTTACTATGTAATAATACACTGTATGTCCCCACAGTGAAGTTTTTCACATATAATTTCATTGCATTAGCAACAATTTTAGGTCAAAACCCAATGATACTCCAAATAACACATTCATGAACATATTATCTAATGCTGATGTCTGCATGTGCCATAAGGTTACAACAAGTAGGTCCAGTAACAGTCACAAAAACTCTCCATTTCTGCAAATATAAAGAATATGCCACTAAATAATTTTTTTTATTCTGCTTTGCAGTTCAGAAATGCTAACTACATATGCATACTCCCTAAAATACTCATGAAATATCTGGTATATTCTTTAGAGGCGTGATCCAAGGATTGATTCCCATCAGTCCTGTTTAATTTATAAAACCAGATGGAGAGATAATTTTGTATAGTACAGCTACACCATCTGAACAGAAACATGAATGTTTGGTGCAGGCACATAGTTTACTATAAAAGTCAAAAATTTGTATCTTAATTAATACTACTACTACTTCTACATAATTAATTCTAATAAATAATAAAATCTTTATTGATACCCCGGGAAAAGCTCAAAACCAAAGGAAATTGCAAAGCAACATCAGGTAAGCAATCTCAAATCATCACTGGCTGAACTGTGTAGAGCTTGCCATTTTCTAGAAGGCTAAGTAGGACAGTTTTTAGCTGGGATAAAGCCTGCAATTCCATGGTTAACAAAGTACTTGCATTGGAGCAGGGGCTCTTTTCCTGTGAGGTAACGTTTAATTGCCTCTAACTGAGTCATCTGCCGGTGCTCAGGGTGCAAGTCAGTGTTGCAGTAGGACCTGTGAACACGGTGTCAAAACAGTAAAAAGTTACATGTACAAGCACAATCTTTGTCTTTGAACATAAAGAACTGGCTTCTGCAAGCACAAACAATATGAAACCAAGAAGGGTAACAGACACTAATTTCATGCTTTATTTAAGGCTTACCATTCGTCTGCTAAAGATACATCAGGGTGCTCTAAATCATGTAAACCTGTAACAGGAATAATAATGGGTTATTTAGGGAGAAGTCTGGGTAACAGATGGTTATTTGCATACACTCCATAATATAAACCCTTCTTGGAAAGTGCATTATTACCATAATGAAATAAATCACAGTTAACTATGTTCAAATATGCTTAAGGGTCTAACAAACTGTCAAAACCAGTTAAATCAGACCTAAAACTGAAAACGTAAGAGAAAAATTTTTGGACTGATATGTTTAACTTATATGAGTTACTCACATAATGCATTTGAAGTTTAGAAGATAATTTGAGCAAAGACAAATGCAAAATGGTAACAGACTCCTGTTCATACTCCCTCGTTCTCTTTGGCCAGTAAAGTTCTTTATGCTAAAATACACACTTCTCATTTCATGTGAGTTGTCCTCCTCTCTTATAAAGAAAAAAATCATTAAGAACAATCCCCACAAAACCTAAGCACACAGCCCATGAACACAAACAGCAATTTATGGGATTGTTCAGAAAAGGTTTTTTGTACTAACAGGTCACACAAATGCTTGTAAATAAGAACTATATCATCAGTTATATAGCACAATAAAAATGTACTTCATCAATTTTAAAAACTCTTAAAACACTTATCAATAGACAATGAGCAAACAGGGCTCAGGAGGCAGCATCTGTGTTTAACCCCCAGAGCACATAATGAACAAGGACAGAACAACCGTGACTGAGGAAGGCAGGGAAGCCAAAACTGGAACTAAAACTGTGGCCCCTGAGGAGGACAGTGAGGTTCAGTGAGAGAGAATCAGTGAAGGTAAGAGAGGGAACTGTTAGTTATGGTTCTGTTAACACTTCTGGGGGTGCATTTGGGACTCAGATGACTGAGATGTGTGGCTGGATTAAAGAACATCAACGAGAGGGATGTTGGGAACAGTCTGGGGAGTGAGTAGCTCCAAGTCTCCTGTTGTGCCTTCTGTGTAGCTGCTGTGCAGGTACTCAAACCTCAAGGATCCTTTTTTTGTATCTCTCCTGAGTACAAGAACATATTCATCTCCCAGACTACAGCCAAAGAACAAAGACCTGAAGAAATTAACTGTCTTATTTAACATCACTGACAAAACAAGAAGAATCAGAGACTTCAGCATAAAATCTGAAAGCATTACTCTATTGAAGCACTTTTTGCTCAGCAGCTTCTAAAATTTTCAACCTTTCCTTCAACCTTCTGAAATACTTCCACACTTCCTTCATCTCCAGAACCTTCTTGCCAAGCAACTTTATCACGACACACAGCTGACTCCTCAACTCATTCAGCTGGGGACTTATCAAAAAGCAAAACCAAATAACAGTTCTTTCCCTGGGTACCTGTACTACTAATATAAACATGTAAATTCTTGTAGCTAATGCACAAACCAGTTATAGCTCTGAAAGATTTCACAGTGTGTAGTCTGTGATCAAAACCAATAGCCATTACAGTGCTCTTAGTGGTTACTTAATTCAGAAAGCACCACAAATAATTAACATTGGGCTATGAGTTGTTTTCTGGAACATTGAGAGGAGGATGGAAGACGATCCTGTCTAAAGAAGACTCACAAACAGTCTGACTATGCTTAAAACTCTGTGAAGTAAAAGATCTTTAAAGAAAAAAGAAAAGCCTAATTCCCTTATGGAATCTGCAGACAAGTAACTACCAAACTAACACTAAAACTATTGTGTAAGCCACACGAGGAAGTAGGTACCTTACCTTCTTCTACAGTTACGTTCCCTCTGAAGAAGTATTTTCCATGTCCTCTAGAGAGAGCCACACCTAAACTGTGCAGAGAAAGAAAGCAGACCTTGAAATCTGTGAGACAAACAATAGCAGACATTCAGAGCTATTTTCATTTTTAACATTTCCAGCTCATGTACTATGATTAACTTAAAACTGTTTGTTTCCAAACCCTCACCAATTATATTTATTGTTCAATTAGTTGCTTCAATGATGCCTCAGTTCTGATGTACCTGCAACAATTGGCTGTATTTATGTGTGCTTAGAGGTGCAGTAAACCATTATTCCCTGGCAAACTAATAAATGAGCCCCTCTAAGCTCACTGCTGCTCACCCAGCATGAGATTTCTTCAGCTGAGCCTTGAACATGACCATGGCCTTACAATGAAGGAGACAATTTTTTATAAATCAGACTAAGCTGCTGAGAAACTACAGAAGTGTGGGAATTGATGGAGCTACTGAGAGGAAAAGAATTTCAAATGTGACAACAGCATCATGACTCCTCCTGGACTAATTTTTCTGTGTGTCATATTTTTAGCTAGTATAGCTCTTTTGTATTGACTTCAGCTTCATAAATTCTCAACAGTTATATGCTGTGTCTTGGTCTGCTTTTCAGTCTACCATTTAAAACATCCAAGTTTAATGAAGAGGCTGGGGGATCCCATGCCTCTTGCTATTCAACACAAACACAGAATACCTTCTGGCATTCATTCATTCATTGAAGGGGATTATCTTGAGCTAGGAATCTGCAGTAATCAGCAAGACTGCAAATGCATGGGCCAGTACTTGAAGTACATGGAGAGGCACCAAATCCAAGAGCACACAAGCTGCAATCGACAGCTCAGTCTGGGAAAGGGCTGAACACTAATGATCTTTGTGATGCACACCACAGTGTGCAATTGTCCCAAATCTGCACAACAACCCAAAACTAGATACACACCATGAAATGGTGTTGAAAATGGACAGTTTTCCTAACTATATTTCTGTCCTTAGCACCATAACTCACACTATATGCATGTAGGTAGCCCCATTTCTGTTTGCCTAACAGTGCAAGAGTGCCAGTGCCAAAGAAAAACAAACAAACAAACAAACAAACAAACAAACAAACAAACAAGAAAAATAAAACAGCAACCAGAAAAAAACTCCACAAAATAAAAACAAAACAAGAAAGCCACCGAGTATTACCACCCATGAGCAAATTTTAACATGCATTAGAGATCAGAGAAACGTGCCTGTAGTTTCTCTGTGTGGTAATGTAGCTCAAGTTATGTGAAATTCTTCCATTGAAGAAAATTTCAGTTGAGAATCACAACTGCCCAACTCCTGCCTTAAGTGCAAAGTACAGTTAGAGCTCTTTTGTTAGTGGTTTATTTCTAGCTCAAATACAAGCATTTTTAAAGTGACTACCTGGTTTTCTTTTCCTTTTTCTTTTCCTCCTAAAATACATGCCAAAATTACCGGCTTACTCGGTTTTAGTTATAGAAATACACTGAAGGTAGTTCACTGAAAGAAAACATCCAAACCTCAAATTGGAAGTGAAATACAATCTCATTTTACATTACATTCTTGTTGTGGAAAAAAAAAATAAAATGGGGCTCAAGATGTAGTTACTTAAATGGATTATAGTATTTATAGCTCTCCAAGTACTTGCGAAAGCCTTTCGTTCAGTGTAAACCTCAACTGAATATTTTTTCAATGAAACGTAAGCCATGACAAACACTGTGAGTTTGCCTGTGTGAGCCTGCACAAACTTTCCATCCCTGGAAAAGCTGAAAGGAATGCTGGTAGGCTCCTTTTCCTTGCTATTTTCAGCATTGTCCAGGGATATTTCATTGTCAGCCTTTGCTGATGAGCTTTTAATGAGTTCACAAGCTCTGTATAAGCACAAATCCAATGAGTTGGATGAAACGTCCATTTATTATGGCCAGCTCTACCTGAATGGAGTACCCTTGATATCTGTATAATAGTAGTCATTTGTCATCACCAGGACCCGCTTCTAGATTCAGAACAAGTCAGAAGGGGAGAGGGGAAAAAGTTAGTTTGCTATAAGAAATGTATAAAAGATCAAGTGGTTAGTCACTGACATAATTAGAAGCAAAGTTTACATTCAGTGAGTGAAAAAAAATATATATACTGCAGGAACCATATTTAAAGCGACCTTAAAAATAGCTTAAAAATTATCTGCTTGCTTTATATTTAGTTGGAATAGTATTTTAGCCATTGTACCCCTTTGTCCACTGTCTTCTTCACTTCCATGGAGAACTTTCCTGTTTTCCGGTTCACCATTGCATTTCGAAGCTGAAACAAAGGAAATGTGTGTCAACTCCTTTATTTGCTTTTTTTAGAAATCCTTTTACCTCTGAACTCTCCAATACACTCATTTGGCCTGAGCAGTACTTAATTTTCTTCATTTCCTTATTTTCAATAATTCTACTGCACACTGGAGAACTCATTTACAGATTTTATTAGTGACTGTACAGGCCAAGGCTCCTGCCATATAATTTCAAGCAAAGGTACATAAGATAGGAGCTCTGAGCATCCTTCATAGTGAAATACCTTTTTGTGTAGCAATCTGGATTTTATTTGTTATGAACAGTGTAACTGACTACTACTCAGCATTTACTGCATGGCAAGGCAAGGACTAGATTCCTAGCTGGATTTAGCTGGTTAGACCAGGGCACACAAGAAAGCAAAAAAAGAGAAAACCCCACATATCTTACACTATTTATTCTGCTTAAGAATCTACATTGGGCTTCATCCTTAATGAGCACCAGAAACATCATCCTGATTGCATCAAAAATGAACAGTAGCCCATGAAAACCAGAATGACAGCCCATTTGATCCCATTTGATCCCATTTGATCAGTAATGTGACCCAGTGGGAACACACAGCTGCAGTGCTCTGCAATTCCCTCAGGTTGTCCATTGGTGTCCAGGCACCCCTTGCAAGGTATTAAATTTTAGCCCTGTAGTGGAAGCCCTAGGCCACTCACAGTATAACAATTGGCCTGGACCTTTCCAGGTCTTCCAAAAGACATTTTAAATCCCCTTCAAAAATGTGTTTCATTGCTTTATAAGCCAAAAATTCAAAGAAGCTAGGGAGAACAGAAAACAAATGGAAAAGGGTTTATACACAATGATTTAGCTGTGGCTCTGCAAGGTAAATCTGTTACTTTTTAGATCATCACTACAAACCAACACTCTTTTACTGTAACTTTTTTTTTTCCTATGTGAGCTCCAGGCTCCCAAACCTGGGAGCTGCAAAGTCCTTGGGCCATCATCCCTAAAACCTCTGCCCTTAGCACACCTTGGTGCTCCCTCCTTCCTCCCAAAGGACACACCACCTCTCTCTTAGGTGAACATGCCATAGGGATGAAAAGAAGAGTAAAAAATGCCACCAGCCATCCCTCAGGCCTGTAAGCCAAAATGTGTCCCCAGTGTCCCCAAGGATGAGGACAGCTGGTCTGAGGGCAGGATCTCTGGGCTGAAACAAGACAGGTTTTTTGAGAAAGCCTCAGCCTTAAGGTTTTGAATTTGCCTATTTATCAGTTCACTTTAGGGAAGGAATAAAAAAGTTGCTGTTTAACACTTACACCATCCATAAATGGAAATATTTAATTTGAACACTCTTAGATTTACTAATGGAAGATGTAAGATATTTTGCTTTTTGTGAGAAAAAATCACCTATAGATCTCTTGCAGCCGTAATTTTCATGACAGTTTGAAAATTCCACTATTACAAATCAATACAGCATTTAAAATGCAGGAAAATATTGACAAAATGAGTATTTTTATGTCTCTTTTATTGAATATCTATCTAAACACAATTTTGGACGTCATGTTCCTGGTGAATAAATATCTCCTATTCTACAGTACCTCATGCCAGATTGAGCAATTCAGTGGAGTTTTAATGAGAAATTGTGAAGACAGACAAATCAATGTGCTCTGCAGGCTGAGTTACTATGGAGGGAAAAGAGAATCACCAAACTTTCCAGTGAAATATCTAGTTTTATTCTCACAAACAAGTTAAGCATGGCTGACCTATCAAAAACTGCAAACTTTGCAGCTCTTTAAATTTAATTCTAGGGGATCTAGATTTGAATTAACAGTCTTACTCTTCTGTCAGTGAGTGTAAAAGAAAAATTTTTAGCTGGAGGTATATATAAAATAAAGCATGTATTTTACTGTAGATTTTTTTTTTTAACAATACATAATAGGCAATTCTGGAAATAGTTTCCTATTTTAAGTTTTGTGGTTTTGGACTTAGAGGGCTGGTCTTAATTAACCATCTACTTTCTAACATTTACTGAACAGTTCCATTTATCTTTAACATGGTTTTCATTTTTCTCCTATTGGTGCCTGAAGTTGTCTAAGACCCATTCCTCCCACAAGCCTCAGGCAAGTCATAGATTTACAAAAAGGATCTCCAAACTCTCAGTAGTGTTTAAGATCAAGTCTGCATATGGGATTGTGAGTTTTACTCTTCTTTTTTTTGGGGTTTTTTTTGGGGGGGGTCTTTTTTTGTTGTTTTTTTTTTTTTTTTTGTGGGTTTTTTTGGGGTTTTTTGGGTTTTTTTGTTTCTGCTTGCTGTGATTGCATTTCTTGGCTTTGTAATCCAGTTTCTCAGCTCTTCTGCAGTTTCATCTCCCTCCTCAAATGTATAAAAAAAGCACTGCCTCAGCTGGCTTCAAGCCCTAAGACATTCATTCATGGGCTTTTTTGTATTTGGAAAAAAAAATATTTCATTCAGCTAGAAATTATAACAGAAGAATTTGAAGTGAGTTAATGAGAAAAAGGTTTCTATTCAAACTGAAACTTCTCCTCTTTGGTACTGTGCATTTGCAAACCTTGCTGGAAGACACTATTAACTTAACAAGCTCATGCTAAAATCTCTGTTTCTAATAAAATGCCTTAACAGCAAGATAGCAGGTACTGTTAACCTGGAAAATGAGCTGATATGTTTATGACAACAATATTTCACCGTGAAAAAAAATTCTAACCTTAGTTTGGCCACCTTTTTCTCATTGGATCACTGGAGAAAACCCATGTCTTCACCTTTCAGAGTAATAAGCATTATTGCTCCTTCAACAAAATATCTTTCAATCAATTCCTAACAACTCAGTTTCACTGCTGCAGTATGAGATCATTCTATATTCTTGGAAAACTATGTAACCATTAAATTAATGTGGCAAAAAGCAAGAAAATGTCTTAATCAGCTTCTACAAAAGTGTTTCATGGGAGAAAAATATACCAGTAGCAGTCTATGTTATTAAAAGCAGCTATATGAATACATTAATTCTTTCCCTTTGCAGTTGAATAAACAATGCTTTACTACCCAAGCTTGGAAAAAATCAAGAACATCAAATTCAAGGCCTTGGGTGAAGCAGAGCCACATGTAGCTTGTTTCTGTGTTGCAGTTAAAAATTCATTTTTAAGAAAAATAGTTTATAGGTGAAAGAAGGATTCAGATGAAATGTATGTTTATATTTTTATTGAAATGTGAAATAAAATTTTTGCAGCCTTCATGTAAGACAAAACTCAATTTTTGTAAGAAATGTTCAGAACAAGTGACGGAGCTTAGGGGTCTCAGTCAAAGGCAGTACTTAGAGCTGAGTCTGGACCTTCCTGTGTACTCAGACAGAATCTCAATTATAAATAAAACTTGATTTTCAATGTCACAGAAATAGCTCAGTGTTCCATTATCTGAACCACTGAACTCGTACTAAGATATGATTTTTAAAAGGGGATTAAAATGTGAAAATTAAGCAGAGGAAGTAACAGAAGAAATATAAAGAAAAAAAGAAAAGAAATCAAAGGGAAATAACAAGAAGAATAATCATGAAGGTTTAAAGACAAAAAATCCTGAAGGTTTAAAATCTATGTGTAACTACAGCAACAATATTTGAAAGGACAGAGAAAATTTTAAAAGGTCATTAGCAGAGAAACTAATCGTAATATGTGATCAAAGATAACAGAAAAAGCAGGGTATAAAACATGAGGCCAATGGGATTGCCAAGATTGCAGAAGGCTGCTACAATAGATGAAAATCTTATGAGGAAACCTTAAATAGTGTGTGCACGGAAAATGACACAAAGCTATAAAAACGTTGAAAAAGTTTGTGTGTGCACTCCAACACAAAACTTCAGCTTAGGAAGTGAAATGGCCTCTGAGGAGAGGCTGAGGACAATCTATCACCTGGTAAAACAGACGTTGCTTAAAACATAGATGAACTGTTTCACTATTCACCAAGGGGGTGGAGAGCCAGGAATGCAAGATATATATTTTGTAAGGGAGAAAGAAAATATAGACTTATGTCAGAACAGGGATCAAGAAATTAGGACATCTGAAGACTGACAAGACTCCAGGGGCTGCTGTACGTGATCCATCCCAGATTTCAGAAGGACATGACAAAGTAAATATGGGAACCTTCAGTGCATGTATTCAAACCTCCCAGGAAAAGCAGAGGTATGAGGGACTTGAGAGAAGCTAACAGGGGACTGATATTTGAGAAGGGATGGAGGAGACATCTATGAAAAATACAGACATGCAGCCGTGCCTTTGGCAGGAGGGACCTTCTGGGAAAAATGAAATTATGGGAGAGAAAGGTGAACACCTGGAAAGTTACGAGTTAATTAGGGACAGTCAGAGCAGATTCACATAGAACCAATCCTGCCCAACAAATCAGATTTATAGAGGAAGGGATAGAAAGAACAGGCAAAGGTTAAGCCATGGACATAAGGAAAGCTTTTGATACAGTACTGCAGAAAGGGCTAAGCCTGAGAGGTAAGAAAGAATAAGATAAAGAGTGAACTACAGAGTAGATGGAGCACTGAAAAATGAGGTTAATGGAGAGCATTGTGTGCTAGACACAGAACCCATGCTCCTGCAGCTACCCATGTGTCTGAAATTAGAGTTTGGTGTGAAACTCTGCTCTGCACATAGGTCAAAGAATCCAATTTTGTTTATTCATCTGATGTTTTTTGACTTTGTACATTAAGTAAAACCCTCCCATTACTTCTATTAAGGAAAGAAGGATCTCATGGAAAAAAGTTCAGCTTGTTTCTGAGTTTCAGCAGTTGTCTGGACCAGCCCTAGGGAGACATTCTATTCCTGTTTCTAGTGTTTCTATTTGCTATCCAGCACAAACACACAATGGGATGCATGGAGACTGCAAGGGTCATGAGTTTTACCAAAAATACAGAGTCTGTGATTGTGGTATATGCACATGTAAGGAAGAAGCAATGCAAAACAGTTATAAAATTCTGAATGAAATAAAAGGGACTATTGTCCTTCCCTTCCTGAGAGCAGTCAGGTGGCCTCTCTAATGACCAGTCTAAACAGTTTCCAGGTACAGCACTGGGATGGAACAATGTCTTATGACAGGGTTTTAAAACACATCACTTACCACATCATCTCTGTCTTCCCACTCCACCTCAGAAAGGTCCACACTACTGTAGTTGGGCTTTCTTCGTTTCTTTCCCTCTTCATACTGGTATAAAAAAGGTGAAATAGTTACCATATCCTGTTTTATATGCACAACAATTTTTGTATCAGATTTAAAAAATTTCTAAATGCATGCTGATGGTCTGCAATATACTCTAGCAGTAGGTGGCTTAATTCACACAAAGTGCACCATACTGCTGCATAAATGCTGCCTGTGAACTAAACCCCTACATCTCATGATTATTTGCATGATCTCTTGCCATGATGCAGAGCTGTTCTTGATGAACACACAAGGAGGTCAACTCAGCTGCTGTACCTTCTTCTCCCCACATGGAAAATACATGACACCTTGGATCTTGCAGTTTATGTTAAATATCTCCAACTGGCTCTTTCAGCTGTACAGAAAGCTGTATTTACTATAATCTTATCAACAAAATGTTTACCCATTTCACTTCAAACAAGATAAAATGCAAATCTTGGCAAAGAATGGTGTTAACATTTGCTGATACTTCATTTTATCTACAACTTCATGGGGAAAAGTAACAGAGTAATAATGATAATGTGGGGGGTTTTATCACTACTCACTGTTAGGCTGTAAATTGCACATTTAAAATAAACATTCTCGTGACAAATTAATTTGACACCGAGGTGTTTATAACGTGGGAAATTCTGCCCTCTGCTGAACATTCCAAATCAGCCTATTAGTGCAACCACACAAACCTGCCTCAGTGGAAGAAAGGAGTACTTAACAAGACCTGTGAATAAAGAATCTGACTGGTTAAGTAAAATTAGAAGGCTACATTTGAAAAAACAGTAAATTTGGGGGAGGATCAGGATAATGTGAAATCCAGTCTTTTATCAAGAGAAACCACAAGTCTTTTTTTGAGGTATGACAGGAGACATTGTGATGCTGTGAAATATCCCCAAATTGCTTTTGTGACTGCTCAGCAGCACAACAGAAGGGCAGAAACTGTACCTGTAAAGCAATATATATGGTTGATTCTCCTCCCTCAGGCCAGGACCAACTAGACCATAAAGCAAACCTGTCAGTGTTTGAGACAAGCAATTCATCACCACAGCCAGTGGTGCAGGCACTTTCAATCATGTTCTGCAGATTACACAAAAACCAAGGGAAGCCTTGCTCTCTGAGCATTAAGAAGGTGATTCCCATCCTGATGTTTTCCTCTCTGAATTAAAAATTCCCATATAAATCCCACAGTTGCTTTTTTAGACCACATTGCTTAAAAAGAGGAACAAAAAAGTCTTCCTGAACAGCAAACTTTTAAAAATATTGACTACAATACCATAATCACAAAAAGATTTTGAGATACTGGTAGCACTGTAAAGCTTCTCCTAGTACAGGCTTCACTGAGCTTCCCAAATTTTTGCTCATAAAAAATTGGATACTCCAATTTTCCTTACCGACAGTTCTTTTAGGAAATTCTCTGGGATAAAATCCCACATCAATTCTCATCTTTTGAATAAAAAATCTCAGCAATTGGTGTAAGTTCTGAGAAGTGATCCACATGCAATTGAAAAGTATTTTCACGTGCTTTTCTTGCCCTCTGCTAAAGCCCACTATTCTTGTAATAAGGTTGTCTACTTCTCATCTACTACTATTCCACAGATGGGTAGAGAGATGTACAGAACTTCTGCTTTCAGCACACTCCAGGCAGTGGGAATTCAGGCAGCTCAGCTCTACAATTAATTCTTGCTGTGTGACAGCCCTGATAGCCAGAGAGATAGCTATACCCAAATACTGAAGTACAAAATTTGAAGCCAATATAATTAAATCTCACAAGAATAATACATGAGAGGATAACATCCCATTCATTACCAGGGCTTGATTTCTGTAGCTGTGTTTTGCAAGCCTTTCACTATGGCTGCAGCTATATCAATATTATCTTTAATCTTTACAGGGAGTAACTATATTCTCTGTGGCTGCACCAATTAACCAAATAAATCTTTGATCTGATTTAGTCATTCTAGTATAGAAACAGTTACAGTCAAGCTCTGAAATACTGAGAGCTGAACAGTGTTACAAAGACATTAGCTGGGATCATTTGGGCAGAGCAAACAGCTCCTGTACTGATTCCAATGTTTAATTACATCCTCCCTCACAGATGTTGAAGAGCTTCTGGGCTGTACTGCATCCTCAGACATGTGCAGATCCTTAGGCCAAGAGAAGTTGATCTTGTGTGTCTGACAGCAGACGGAGGCTTCAAACCCAAGGCAAACCATTAGCATCATACTGATTGTGGGGTTTGTATTTATTTTAATCATATAGATTCCACACCTTGTACTCAGAGAGAAAAAAAAATAAAAAACAAGCCAAAAGCAAACAAATAAGATCTGGATAAAACATCAAAGTTCTGCAGAAAAGAATCAGAAGCATTCATGTCTTAAATATCCATACACATCAGAAAGCCAAAATGCCAATGGTCAAGCAAGAGTTAGGCTCTCCAACCATTCAAAGGAACTACAAATGCATGTAAATCACAGTTTAGGGGCCACTCTTTAACTGCCTACACAGGAACTCAAGAAGTTAAGAATAAATTTATGTTATGGTGCAGAAAAGGACAGCAGAGAAAAAAAATCAACTTGCAGGAAGGATGGGATACAAAAATAATTTGTACATAATCTTCATGAAGACATCACCTTATTCTCAGCAGTAAATTTACATTATGCTTATGTAAACAGGGCATCAAACATCTGTACAAGCAGATCAGATATAAAATGCTTCATAAAAGTGATGTTGAAATGTCCATTCTTCTCTAGCTTCTTGCTGGTTTTACTGCTTGACTAATTTCTTAGTAAAATTTATTCATGGACACTGAGGCAGCTCCCCAGGTTTTAAAAACAGCATTCATCTATATATTCTTCTCTGGTAGCAAACCTAATCTAACCTTTCAGCTCTGAGGTTCCTGAGTAAAGTATAAAATGCTGATTGAAGCCCAAAGCCAAACCGATCTGCAAGATTACTATAAAGCATTGAAAAAAATCATTAAGGGACCCATTGGGAAAGATAGAAACTAGGAATTCTACCAAATTACTGTGATTTAAGTACAGGAGAAAAAGAGCTAGATTTAAAATGTGTGCTGTTAATCTTTGGGTAGTATAAAATATGAGGCGATATTATATAGCAGTTAACCCCAGGGAAGAAAAAAAAAAGACACTGAGAAGTGCTAAATATCTGAACTGCAAAAGAAGAAACTTTGGTCCACTCAAAACTACAGGATGGTTCTAACTTATTGTTTGTGAGAAAAACACATGATTTGGTTTTTCCATTAGAATGAGCTTTATCTTACTCAGTATCTTTTGTTTTGAGACGGGGCCAGGCTCTCACAGCACTGGATGATTCAAACAACGTGGGACGTGTGTCACTTAAAGACTGAACCACATTTTCTCACCACCCTGTACACATATATTTACATATACACAACCACTTACATGTGCCATGATTAAAAAAGTTTGCTTTGCTTTTATTTTATTTTTTTTTAACGCAAGCAGTCCCAAACCATCTGCATTGAATATGACCAGGCACGTGTTTATAGAGTCAGAGTGTAACAATCTGATCAAGGACAGAGCAAGCTACATCTTAACAGCTGCAATCTTGGGTCTAAGGTGATTGGAATTTCTCAGACGTGCTCCATCTGGGTAACGGGGAGGTAGGAGAGAGGAAGTTGCTGTGATAGCAGCCTTGGAAGCATCACCAGATTTCAGTGAACTTTCTAAGCCAAAATGTGGAATCATCTGTGAGAAAATACTGTGGAAAGAAAGCACCTACTAAAAAACAACCAAAACCTAGACAGGTAAAATAATTTTAAGGAACAGCCCTCCATTGCCAAACTACTAATATGTACAAAAGTAAAGAATTAGGTAGTGAAAAAGCTCTTCCAATTTTAAAACATAGCATCATTCAACAAAGTTTCATCTTTTTGAATTAGTACTTCAAAATTTGGATAATGTATTAATCTCAACGGGTTCATTAATATTGTCTCCTTTTAATGACTCCTTTTTCTTTTGTTTAGAGGAGACAAGTGAGCATATGCAAATGTATTTTGCTGAGGTTGAATTTTACATAATAAAATACACAATATAATTGTTTCTGTAACTGTAACTTGCACTAAGCCACCCTGCAAAGGTATTTGTATCTACAAAGTCTGATAGGAAAGCTTGAATGAACCAGAGGAAAAGCATAATTAACTAAAATTACACACTTTTTCATGCAGTTTAAAATAAACAGGCAGAGATTGTATACACTGCAATTCCCTGGTCTGGGCAGTTATTCAGCTCCCTCCCTTTTCTCAGACTCTGCACACTAAAGCTACCACTTATTTTATTGTCTGGGCTGGCTTTGACTGTCATGCAAAACCTGCAGGTTTTGGGGTGGAAACTGCATCAGACCTGACTTCCCATGGTCAGTGCAACATCCAAGACCTTCCCCAGCCCTCCCAGCACAAGCTGCTGCTCTGTCCCACTGCGGGGACTGTGCATGCAGAAAGTCTGATTTAAAAACAAACCAACAAACAAAACAACAAAAAGACCCCAAACAAACAAACAAACAATAGCAGTGAAAAATCCCCTTCCCTGTTTCACCAGTTTATAATAACCCTGATAATACAACATCACCCCCAGTGACTGAGCTTTCATTCTCCATGTGCTCCTTAGCTCCAAAACATTCTGCCTGGGGACACACGCAAAGCTGCATTTTAATCTAAATCACTGCTGCTTGGCCTTTAAGCTCTTTATTTCATTTGGAATACTTTTTTCTCTGCTCACATGACCCTGGTTTGTCATTTCTGATACTTTAATTTCACAGTTTCCAACCAGTTTACAACCTCAAATGATCTCTTATTGATCTGCACTTAGCCTTGAATCTGTAGGACACTAATAGGTGTTCAGTCAAAAACAAAAGTTTCTTTCTATACACACCTGCTTAGTTTAATACTTAAAAAGGTAACACGTTGATTCTCTTAGGAAAATAGGAAAAATAACTTCCCTGTCCAAAGACAGGTTTTCATGACCAACTTATTATTTAAGATGTTAATCTAGAAGTTCCTAGGTTATGGTTGGTAGTAAAAATCCAGTTATTTTGGATGGATTCTCCATGACAGATGGCAGTGAAACAATGCTGCACTATAAAATTTGTAGAAATAGTGCAGAGAAAAGCTGAAAACAGGAGCCATGTCATTTGCTAGGGAAAAGAGAATAATTTAATTATAAGTTTCCAGGCAGAGAAAAAGTAGGAACTACTACATGTGCCAGGTACCCAGGAGAACCCTCTAATGAAACAATAGAATAAAACAGTTCTTATGCCACAGGTATTTAACTGTCCACTCACCATCTTAACATGTGTTTGCTTTTCAAATTGTGCAGTAATGTTTAAAATGATAAAGTAATATGGAATTACACAGGGTGTAGTCAAAGTCAATACAAAACACCAGCTTTACACACCTTGAGCCTGGCCAAGAAGTTCATGGGCTGAGCTCATGTTCTCAGGTGGATTGCAGTCAATTATCACAGCAACATGGATGTGATTTCTCCACTGAAGAAAACAGCCCCTTTATTTGGGATTTTATTTGCATTCTCGGGATTTATCATTTGGGATTATGTAAAACTGGCAGCTGCTTATAATTATTTGGGATTTGAGTAGAAATAATGAAAAACATCTGCCTTTATCTTAATACTACCAGACTTAAACCCATGAGCTCAGTTATACCTAACTTCAAAGCTGAAAGCAAAGAATAAAAGAAAGCTTCCCATATTGCTAACAAATTTTCAGTGATTCATTTATATGTACGACCAGTTATTCAACAGCCTTCAAACCTTTAATTATCTTTTAAATATATGTAATTTTGCACTTCTAATTAGATAGCAATTTAATGCTCTCACAGGGATTCAGATGGGCTGTCTTTTTTGAAATGTAAACTCCAATAGGAATAATCATTGGCATTCAAGTGATTGAATTCTTCAGTTATTTAAATGAACGTGAGGCATTTACACTGCTCAAATCATTTAAATATTCTGCTGTCAGCTACAGCTGTAGAGTTTTATGGAGTCAATGAATAAAGCAAGGGTAAGTGTAGGTTATCTTATGTTCCAGGCGGGACTCCCCAGAGAGAAATGAGATTTGCTGCTTCTGAAAGGCTAACACTGCTTAAGTGGGGCATTAATGTGTCCCCTGACACTCGGCTTTCTCTGTTTTCCTATATTAGGAGAAACAAATTTTCTCAAAATTTACAGCTATGAAAGACTTAATACCGATCTAGAATCTTCAAACATTGCAGGTCCTTTAGCTTAACACAACAAGTGGTGACAGTTCACATTCTAAGGCTGAAAATGGGAATTACTCAGGCACCTGAACCACCAATAAATTTTGGTGAGGGCATTGCAATATTTTACAATGGCTTTGGTTTCTAGCTTACCCAATCAAGACTGATCAAATTAAAGATGTGCATCCTTGTATAGAAATCAAGGCATCAATTGAATTAATTTACAGTGGTAAGAACATTCGAAACAGCCATTCATAAACCCCATTACAAGAGCCTATACTGAGAGTATAAACTCTTCCAGAGTTTATATTGAGAGTAAGAATAAATGTCTCAATCTCCTCAGAGATAGAGGATTTTGATTTAAACCCAGAAATATTTAAAAAATTTTAGTAATCAGGGATGTTATGATATTAATTCATAAATCAGAACACATTTTTAACTTCAGATTTATTTTAAAAATGGTAGAATGTAAATAAAAGATGCAATTTTATTCAAGAACATATGCGTTTGTCTTTAAATGTATATTTTCTTTAATTAAGAAACTCATGCTCCCTGTTCAGGAACTCTTGAGTATTCTACCCTAAAGTATCCTAGTAATTACTGAAAAAAACCTAACCCTGTTCCCCTCCCTGAACAAAAATACGAATCCCATTGCTAACTATAAATCCAAGAAACCACAGACTTCAGAGAAAACTGGTAGCAACCTTGCTATTATTTATTGAAAACCACACAAACATTAGGGCTGAGAGGCAACAGCACAAACCCCGAACAGCAGATAAGGTTCACCACGGTGGTGATCTGTGACTGGTAGACACTCATCTTCCAGGGACATTCCTTAATCTCTCTGCAGTCCCACCACACTTCCCTAAGAAAGCAGTTTTTCTCTGGCACCAACCTTTACCAGACTGCAGTGATAGTTGCAGTAATGATCAATCAGCCACCATTGATGTGGTGGTTGTTTATAAGGGCACATAAAAAGTATTTATCCCTTGTTTCCCATTCTTCCCTTACGTTCAGTAAACTCATTTCTTTGGCAAATGGCAGCATCATCACCATGACACATTTTTATTTTAAAATCTAACAGTCTAACAGCTGGCACACACCACAAGTGTTAAGAGGCTCCTGAAAAGCAGATTAAATCTGCCATAATCACAAATGAGGAAGACTGTGTCCTCCTGTGCATATTTCAATACAGATAAGGAGCCTCAGACACAAAATTAAGAAAAATCTGAAATTCACTTTTGAACTCCCAAACAATTATTTTTTTTTTTAATTACCAGTAGGTCGTGGTTTTCAACGGAATATAAAATTCCAAATTACATCACACAACTGAAAATATTATCTGATGGAAAATAAAATGCCACTCTGTAAAAGGTAGACTTTTAGTCAAGCTCAGCATATAGGAGCATTCTGATACAATAGAGAAAAAAACAAAAACAAAAACAAAAAAAAAACCACAAAAACAAACAAAAAAACAAAACCAAAAAAACCCCACAGTATTAAAAGAAAAGTATTTTTCCCCTCACCTATAGTCTATGGAGTTCCCATTGGGGTACTCTTGGTAGGAAAGAAGACTTTAAAAGGGCATAATACAGGGAAATGTACGGATAATTGGAAAATGCTGGATAGTCTTCAGCTATGTGGATACTCTTGAGCTATGTGACCAAAATTGGGGGGGGGAATGGGAGAAAAAATTTGAAAAAGAAGATGAAGACAATGCTCAGGGAAAGTAAAGGCTTGGCAGCCCGGCAGGGGGATGCCCAGAGCCATTCCCGGGGGTGCCGCCGGCATGAGCCCGGCCCGGGGCAGC
>JANPWX010001927.1:733135-844935 GCA_024734555.1 Trochalopteron elliotii
TAAGGTAATGAAGTAAGTGCCTTCAAGATGTACATTTAGTGAGGGATAGGAACAGCAAAACACCTTTTGTCTCACTAAAGCAAAACAGCAGAAATTAGGAAGAGGGTAAGACCCTCTGTCAGCCTAACTCAGAGCCATCCACAGTTCCTAGACCTCATTACCTTCTGTTTTATAAAATATCTATTATATAGTGAATAAATACTAATAATTTTGAAGTAAGTAATTTGCCCAAAGACAAGAGTTATCAAACTCTCTTGATGTAGAGAGAGAACTTTCAAATATATTCCTGCTTGCAAACCTGGGATGTCAGATTCACCCATTGAAGCCTCTTTCTTGCACTTTTCATAAGCTCTACTCCAGTTGAAAAACCAACTAAGTGCAAATATAAATGTTAATTTAGTGTGTAATTCCTAGCCCAAATCTTAGAAAGACAAATTCTTTTGCTTGGTGAAGACTTCAGCTATGCTAATGACTTAATAAATCATGCTTGTCAATAATCTTATTTTCAAAATAATTATCCACCCGGTTAATATTTCTGTTTTCTACTGAAAAATTGTTGAAATTGGACGTTGCTGGGAGTTGCTGCATGAGAAACACATGTGGCAGCCATGTGGACACAGCAGTGGAACCATTAATGCCAGGGCTTTGCTGGGAGCCAGTGGTGATGGAACACTTGGCAGTGTTGTTCCTAAACAATGATGCAACCAGGAATGTACCAGCCCTCTGGGGTGTGAACTTGATAAACATTTGCAAAACAGTAACTTTATTTTTCTTGCTGTGATTAGTGCAAACAAGACGATAAGGGAAACTAAAGGTAAAAATTTGCTGCTATTTCTCTTTTAGTACAGAAAATCCCTAGTGCTCCTATTTTGCTTAAAAATATGCTTTATTGAAATTTCTGCAGATATATTAAATTAACTTTAACACTTCAGCATGACAAATAGGGGTTATTACACAGCACTAGAGCATTCCAACATTCCATTTCAACATAAAATGAACATAATTATAGCAATTTTTGGCTTTGCTATTTTCCAGTAATGGGGGTCTGCATCTTTTGCAGAAGCAACTTGTATATTTATTTTCCTAGGGATTTTTTCATGCTAAGTGTTGTTTCCAGAGATAAGTTTACCAAGAACTATGAGGGGTTATGAAACAATATGAAGTATCTTCTCCACTGTATTTAATTTTTAATGAAGGCTATTCACACTAGGGAAAAAAAAAACAAAACAAAAAACAAATGCAACACATACAGCTAAATAAAACAGATCAATAAATAGCATTCTTACCAAAGGCCTGAGTTCTGGGTGAGTCAAAATATATCCATTGTTTGTAATTGCAAAAGCATATCCATGAATACCTAACTGTAAAAGTAAATGAGAAAGAAATACTAATTAGCATGGTCTCCAGTAAGCTCTTAAACAAAAAAAAACAAAAACAAAAACAAAAACAAAAAAAACCCAGGCAATAATTTGGCTATCCAGAGCACCTGACTTTCACAGCCCTTATTCACACAATTTTTTGCTATAACATAGGCAAAAATCCTTGACATTTTGTGCAAATGAGAACCTGTCATTGTGATGAATTCAGCACAGAGAATGATTTTACACTGTCCCACAACTCTGCTCTCCAGGGCACTTGTTCCCATGTGTGATACAGTCAATTATTACATATATCCATATATAATAGAGCTATAGATGAGATGCCTGAGCATGTGGCATAGAGAACATGGGCCAGGGCAAAGAGATACTGTAATATTTAAAATTTCCCAATTCCCAGGAGTGCACAGCTTTCTTCACTTGCTGTTAAAGAACCACTTAACTCAAAGATAAGGAAAATGCAGCTATAGTGAGCAACAGTGACCTGTCATATGTGACATTTACATCTTCCCATCTCAAAGGCTCCCTGTTAATTCCAGTGCTGCTTGAGCCACAGAAGGCAGCTATTTCTGCTAAAGAATTTCCTCCAAGTTTACATCTTTGCACCAAGTGGAACTGTGGGAGATTCCTTGAGAGCAATGAAACGCTTGATGAGGCCTAACAGTGCCCAAATTTAGCATTGTACTTATTTAAATAAAAATAATTTAACTGTTTAACAATATGCTCATTACACAGCTGATTGCATCCACTGAATGCAGTGAATGTAACTTTAAATCCTTCATGTGGTCGTTCAAACATCCCTTCTTAGCATGAACTTGCTGCTAATGTAGGCTTTTTCTACAGGTTCACTGTGTATCTTTTACCATGCAAAGAGCACAGGTTTTTTTTTCAGTTCTTCAGATAATACAATATCCTGTGTATTCTTATTTAAGTATCTCAATACACTGAGGTATTAAATAACAAACAAACAAACAAACAAACAAACAAACAAACAAACCAAAAATCCACCAACCAAACAACCAAACAAAAAATGGAACTTGAAAGTCCAGCCCTATCTTGCTTTGATATTTACTTTACAGTTCTCACTACTAAATCTTGTTCTTTTACTTGAGTGCATTCTTAAATGCTCTGCTGAAGTGGGTCTTTAGGAATTTATCTGACATGAAGCAACTTGAGCAAGGCTGAAAAGTCAGAATCCTTTCTAGGAGGCAAAAGGGAGAGCAAACCTATCAGATTCTGTGATTTTCTGGAAATATAAACCCGAGTATGATATTATGGCAAGGTCACAGGTAAAACATTCCAGGTTAATTTATAGTATCTGTGTGTGAATGGTTGTATATGGTCAACTGGAACTGCCACACAGAAGATTGTTTCATAAATTAGTGGTTTTCCTATAGCAATAAACTTCAGTGAGAGCAGTGGAAGGTGATAGGTTTTTGGCATCTCTTCATAAAGGAGGGATAACCAAAATAATAACAGTGGACATATTTTAACTATTATAATGTGACAAGGGAACGAGCTGTTGGCTAAATATCAGATCTCAAGTGTAATTGTCTGTGTTGATAACTGCAGAATGACATCCAGGAATGGAAGTCAGGTAAGGAAACAAATGTGGGTGGTATATTTCACAGGAAAAAAGCATTGGCCTGTTTGAGGCCTACACAGGATGCAAAGGTAGAATTTTATCATGTTCTGTGCAATGTGTGAAACTGCACAGTCTCTGCAGTGTCTGAGAGATGCTACAACTTACAGCAGCATTGCCATTTTAAACCTTGGATTCTGTCTCTAAATCACAGATTCAGAAACGAAAAAAGCCTTTTTCTAACTGCTGGAAAATGTCACCAGGAAGTCAAGTATTACCAAATCCAACCCCATCTCATTCAGGAGAAACTGCCACTGACATCTGGGGATGTTTAGTCAAGGTAACAACTGCTGAAAACAGCTTATTGCTATTATTCATCATCCTCAGCATAAAATCCACCTCATCCAAGCTGAGAGAATTCCAGGCCAGCAGACTTCTATATTCAACCATCATTTTATATCCCTGTGTGAATTTTTTGTCACGTGTTGCCTCTGCAGAAATGGCTCCCAGGGGTGATTGTGCTCTGGCAATTGCAGAGTCTTTGTTTAGGGCATGTGGGACTGGAAGTTATAACTCAAGTGATCTCACTAACCCAACTGCATTGCATGATATTGGTGCCTCCTGTAATAATCCTCTCTTGCAGTACATCCTGCAATATAAAACATACCTTCAAATAAAAAATCTAATATTCAGCAAGAGGGTCATATATTACTTCCACAGAAAACTAATTCTTAAAAAACTTATTTTCTGAATCAGTCTCACTCTGTTCCAATACCCATTACTGGGGCCTCCCACTCTTTCTAGATTCTCATATTCAGACTATGTCCAAATGTTACAGATTATTTATCAGTAACATCACTGTTCCTTGGCTTTTCCTATCCAGCCATGCACAGCCACGCTTTTATTTGTGTAGGTACCACAACATTGTTCTTCCTTCTCACTACAAGTGAAAATTGCTCTCCCCACAGCTCCTTACAGGCAGCTCCAAAGGTTGTGTCCATTGCTCCAGATTTAGCAAAGGAGCAGATTTTGCTCCTTTCTCCTCTACCATCTACTGATTGAGTATTTCTGCATGCACAGAAGTATAACTTAAGTTGCTGTTAGCAAACTTTGGTGGTCTGTGCACTGAGAGAGTTCCCTGTCATTGCTCTGAGCAGCAAGGTCTCTGTCACTCTGCTCTTATATCAGTGTGGGGTCACCTGCTGCCTCTTGCCATAGCCTGCAGCTTTTTTGGACCTGGGACAGCCTTTCTGTTCTGGGTTTGCACAACCCCTGTCCTAGTGGGATCCAGGTCACAGGAATTTACTCCAATTCACCTTATCAATATAGCTGCCACTCTTTTTTATGCATCGTTTTTATCAAATTCTTGTTTAATTTAAACTTTCCAGTTACTGTATATTGATCCAGAAAATAATTGGGTAAATCCTAATGTATTCAAATTAGAATTAAAATTGATAGGAGGAATTTTTATGTGAGAATATTGGAAGGCACTCACAAGTCAGTTTCTTCCTCCACCCTCTTAGAAATCACTAAATGAGAACATGGCAGACAATTAAGAGGCAATTTCTGTGATATACAAATTTATGCTCAGTACAGGTGCTGTCAAAATGCAGCTATTCCAGTGGCTGGCCTCCTTAGCAAAGCCTGCCTGCAATATTGTGTTACATGCTTGTTAGTCAAGCAAAAAAAATCCACCAGGAATTAACTGGAAAATAGTAACTTGATTTTCATTTGTGAGTAGAAGAGTACTATAGTAAAATACTTCAGACACGGAGAAGTAGTGAAATACTAATATGCTGCATTAAATTTAAATGAAAAGTAATTACATTTTGTGTTTGCCTGAAGCCTACTTTTACAGAATGAAACACATTTCACAAGAGATACAGTGGTTCAAATTCTGAAAATTTGTATGGTAATTCACTTTTACGAATTTTGTTGTAGAGTTGTCACTGACTTTGGAAAACTAAGTGGAGGAAAACATCTAACAAAAACTGGGTAAGAGAGAAGGAAGCACTAGTCTGGTGAGGCAGGAACTTGTTTAAGTTCCTGCAGTGTGCCACTTTCTTTAATTCCAGGAGACACAGAATTGGGACAGGAAGAATTGCACACAAACAGAAAACCTAAAGTCACATTAATGATAGGTTTTTATTAAAAGTTATGCAATTTTCCAGCATGATTTTTTTGGCCATTTTGACTCATATTCTGGCTATATTTCAAAGTTTAATGATTTCATTGATTTTATAATTGCATTGATTTTAATACAGACAGTATTTAATATTACCTTCTAGACCACACTGATCCACAAAAATGTGACGATCAGGCCATATATTAACTTAGGTTTTAAAAATGGCACTTGATCTCACACACTACAGAGGTAAAATTCCAGATGAAAATGAGTGAAATAATGGAGCTATGTAAGTATAAACAATAAGAAAATATTAAATGAATTATGTTATATTTTAGGCATTATACTGAATGTAAATGATATATAAACCATTTGTGTATTACCTTGTATTTTGGAATAGTTTTTAAAAGCTCTTTAACTGGAACATCTGTGCCAACTACTCCCAGGAGAATCCCTTTAGACCTCTGAAAAGAATAAAAGATGCACTCAGAACCACAATAATAATAAACATTCTTACAACTTATTTCACCTTGCAACTACACTGCAGAATTGAACAGATAACAGACAAATTATTTAACAAGTGGGGAAGGCTGGTACTGGTACGACTCAGCTGATCAAGCAGTAATTAAATCAATAATATTGCTCCTTTCTGCTTTATTTACAATTCACATAGAAAAGGCATGCAAGGTTATGATAGCTGGTGAATCCCTCTGCTGAAATCTTTCACATGCAAATAGGTTTGAAAATAAAAACTACTGTTAAAAATATGTCCTCCTGTCTGTCCCAATTTCTCCTACCATTTGATAAACAAAGGAGAAAGATGAAGCATTAAGGGGAAAGTACACTCAAGTTTCTTTAACAATCTGTTGAATTAGTAAAGATAAATAGATACATATATAATAGACACAAAACTTATAAAATTCTGAGTTATATCAGAGCAAAGAGGAAAATTTTATAGAATATTTGCTACAAAAAAGTAATACAGAAATAAGAAAGCCACAAGGCCCAGTGTCATCTGAGATTTTCCCTTAGACATAGGGTTTCATCATTTTAACCATGGTTTCTAGAGTAGAGGTATTTGGGATTATTTGTCCACCTTTTTATGCTAACAAAAAATACTAACTGTAGACAAAATAAGAAGAAGAAAAGAAAAAAAAAAATCAGAGTTGGCTAAAATTTTTTTAGATCCCTGAAAGCAACTTCACATCAGTCACACCACTATCACATGACAGAAATAATCTGAGTACTTACAGTCTCATTTTGCTTACTAAACACTGGCATGGCAACAGTTGTCATCAACACCAATCCCTGATCATCAGCAAGCTATATATGGAAAAGAAATACTATCTCTGAGAACTAAGGGACAATTACAAGCATGTGATTGCAGTTTTCAGTTACATTATTTCCATTTTAAATGAGCTGAGGCACTTTATCCAAATGACACTGATGTAGTTGGACCAGCAGTCCGTGCAGCCCAGCCCAGCCCAGTCTGAACTGCACCAGCTCTGCCCATCCCAGCCCCTCCAGTGCAGGACAGATGCCTCATCCTCTCTCCTGCTGCAGTCTGCCATGGGGAGAGCAGGGGCTGAGATGGTTGTGGAAGCAGCAAGAGCAGTAGCAAAGCAGCTGGAGCTCTGCTCCACATCCCTCCCACCATCAGCTCTAGCAAAGCTGCCTCGGGCTGGTTTGTCCCAGCAAAGAGCAAGAGGTCACGAGCTGTGTGTGCTTTGTTCTGGTCCAGACAGAGATCCCAGCTCACACAGCAGCACAAAGGATGGCAGCCACTAAAGGGTCCCAGGAGCACCTCTGCTCCAGCTGCTTTCAGTTTGCTGGACAAAGAGGTGCCACAAAGCATTAGTTGATTTTGCACATCATGTTTCAGTACATTTTTTCAGTTTAGGCAGAAAACAGATCTCCTGACCTTGATTCCATTCAAGAGAGACATGTAGGATGTTTCTCACTGGCCACAGGACAGTGAGAGTGCTCAGGTTGTCTCCTCCCTGTTCAGACTGAACCTGTGTCCTGAGGCAGAGACTCCCTGGGGTGCTCCAGACCAGCACTGCTCTGTGCCTGGCCATCACACCACCGAGGTGTGAAACACAAGCAGGAGGTGGAGAGTTATTGTTCAACCCTTTCTGTCTCCAGGGACAGATATTAAAGCTGAAGAGGTTTATCCAACACTTGAAAGTGTGACACAGACAGTTATGACCTCAAGTGGAGATTTTGTAGAACACAAATTCTGCTTTGCTGCACCTGTATTCAACCTGGATGCAGCAATAGGGATGATCTTGCTGAGCAGTACTGTAGGTGACACTCATGCCCAGTGGCAACTGTGACATTCTCCTACCACTCTTACATCTTTGTCATGTTTTCTGCACTCAGGCAGTGCAGAACCCTTCTAATCCTTTTTTTTTAATTCATTTTAGAACTTTTGCAATTTATTTTCTTGCTTTGTTTGTGTTTACAAAGGTTTTCGTATAATGAAGCAATAGCAATTGGCTCCCCACATTCTCAGAAAACAATTCCTCCATTATGATAAAGATACCTTATGAAGCATGTTCCACATTAATAAATCAGAAAAAAAAATCTAGAAAACTATATGTCCTGCATCTCCCAATCTTCTTCAGGAGGATTTTAAGTTTCTTAAACAAGTATATTACCTGAGGCATGGAACTATCTCATGGTGAGAAGGAATGTTTGCAGACATTAGAAAGGAACACAAATGGGGTTTAGAGTTAAGAAGGTTTACATCTGATAAGGAATCACTGGGGATATGAGGTGGAACGAACTTATGATCATATTTCCTTTTTTTATATTTGTTTTCCTTGTTAGCAAGAAGAGATAATTCTAACCCTAATGTAATCCTTGATCTATCAAGGAATAGTAAGTTATTAAACAAACAAAAAAAACCCCAAAACTTGGCAAAACACTGTGGGTTCAAAGGTTGCACTTGAAACTCAAATGCAGCCAAACCAATGCAGGAATTTCCGCTCCTTGGCCAGAGTAGTGGAGTCAAGCACACTGCCATGATTTGTGTGGAGAGGAGCCCAGGAAGTGGAAGAGCATTCTGCTGATTGCAAGGCAACATTTTGGGGCACTTAGAGATTTTACATGATTGTCCTGGGTAATTTTCTCTGACATCATGTTTTTGTCAAGTACCAGGACAGTATTAATTTACAAGTCCACTCATGCTCAAGACATTACTAAAAACAATTCAATGGATAGGATAAAACCAAGGAACTGTTAGTAAAGTTTTAGGGTGCTTGAAATTCTTTACAAGGAGAAAAAAGCCCCCCACAGTCTGGAGTGCCTGGGAATTTATCAAACAACTGCTCATTAACTCTCAAAACTGACTATGGAAGCAGGCAAGAGTGATTGCCCGGTAATTTTGTTATCTACAAGTACCAACTAGAGCTGGCTGCTGCAATCACTTCTATAGAATTGCAACTGTATAATCCAGCCTGTTTGATTTTTTTCTTTGTTTGCCAGATGAACAGGTTGTTGGCCACTTCCATAAGTGGAGTCAGCAAAATAACTGGATGAGCAGGGACTCGTATTTACAATGTTTTACTGAGTCACTGCTCATCATAATGTAGTTGCTATCTAGTCTAAAATGATGAATGTAGGAGACAGCATCAGTGATTTCTGACAGCATCATCTTTCTATTGGAAAGAAATCATGGTCACAGTTTTAGATGGGCAACTACCCAAGGGCTACGGGCACTCAGTTTGATAAAATGCTTAGCAAAAAATAACAAAGCTTTGAAAGAAAATAAATCTCAAGACTGAGGAAAAAGGTGCATTCCCGGGCTAAATGTCTCTTGGCTGTTTAGAATAAAAAACCAGAACTTGCTCTCTGAAAAAGGCACAGATCTCTAATGCGTAGTGATAATGGTTTTATAATTGGAGGAAAAATTCCCTTTAGAAATAGATTTAACTACAACGGTTTTCCCTTTAATTCCTTGCTGTACACAGTTACCCCCCTCAGAACAACCCCAAGCAGATTTTCCCAAAAAACAAATAAAAATCATCCCCTTAGAGTTACGCCACTTAGTCTCACACCCAGAACTAGCATCCCTCTCTCAGGGCAAGGAGTAAGGCAAGCTCCAGAATTAAACCAGACCCACATATACAGGAAAGAATAGAAACCTTTTCTGAGGTGTTCCCATTTTAGAAAGAGGAATTTGAGAAGACTTACAGTGGGTTGTCCAGAATTTCTGACACACCTGCCCAACCCAACCCCTTTTCCTCCTTTGCCCACTCTGTAGAGATTTATTTCACAGTGTCTTGTCTTCTGTGACCACTGCACATTTATGTGCTGATCAGAGTCATGAGGCAGGCTGGAAGCCTTTGAGAATTGGATTTGAGTTTTATATGGACTAAAAGAATAAGGAATATCTATTATTTTGGCATAGTTATGGTCTGGAACAATACAGGAACCTGTGTGAGTGTCTTACGTTAAAGAGATGTTTCTGTCTTTGACACACAGAGTAAATTAAAAAAAATCCCTTATACTGTAAAATAGTTACTTGGAGTTTGCAAATTGCTGATCCAAAAAGGTTATTACAAGTCAGTTTGCTTTTTGAGGAATGTAAGAGAGAAATTTGGAAACTAAAGATTGCAATTAAGATCTAAGTGAAAATTTTAACATGGTTTTCTGAATAGAAACCAAATATCCATTACAAAACAAAGACAAAAGCATCTCATGAGGAGAAATAGATCCAAAGGAATGCTAAATCAAACTGTTTACTTTATGATTATTTTGTACTCCATTAGGTTCCACTTAAATGTTATAATTTTACAAAAGTGCTAAAATCACTAGTCATGCACTTCAATGAAACCACAGCTTTCCAAATTTTCTATTTTCTATTCCCAGTGACAGTTAATTCAAGTCTTCAAAGTATAAGGTAAACGATGCAGGGAATGATAAATGATCCTCCAAAAAGGCTGAAAGATGAGAGCATCAAGATATGAGGAGGGCACAGCACTACTTAGAGAAGTTAAGGATAACACAGAAAGAGAGAAGAAAGCTGTCAGAAACTTTTGGGCAATAAATATCATTAAAACATTTCTATACGGAGGAAATATGGTTCCATTCATGAGAGAATCATTTAAAAAAAATCTTAAATGTTCCTAAAAACAACTCTCTACTTCTGATTTGTGTGCCTAATTTATTCACTTCTACCTTTTCACTCAAGCTAAGTAGAACAAAACATCACAGCAGGAGTAGGGCAAAAGCTTTTGAATCCTGCTGTGTTTGCTCAAGAAAGCAAGTAAAGCTTTCCTGCTAGGAAACAAAACACCTTTTTGAACTATTAAGGAAAAATGGCTTTTGCTCTTCAGTGCATACAAAAAGCTGTTTAACATAACTGTTTCAATGATAAAGGTCATTTTGGAAATCAAAATGAACAAATTTGAAAAGTGTAAAGTCTGAGTTATTATTTCATCTTACTGCTATTTTCCCAGCCCTGTGGGATGGCTACCTACACACATGCATAAAAGAAACAGAGAGGACAAGTAAAATTCATATGAATTTGTTTCATTTGCCTGGTAGCAGTTCTTCCTTTTAGACACATTAACTCTTCCATATGTATTTTGTTCTGAAAGTAACATAACCATATCAAATCAAAGCCTGAAACTCTGGTGAGTTTTTGGTTGGTGTTTTTTTTTGCTTGTTGGGTGGATGATTGGTTCGATTTGGTTCTTGTGGCGTTTTCTATTTTATGTATAGAGTATATCACAAAGATCTTTTCAAGACAAATATCATGGTGCAACAGACATCATAAATTCATCATTATTCATTTCACCTGCTCTCCAATTCTGAATTTGGACCAGTTTGACTAAGAGCAGACAGCATAAGAGTAATAGATTTCATTGTTATTTAACTGCTGTAGACAGTTGAAAACCTACAGGTCTTCATACTCAATAGCTAATCATCATAGAACACTGACTAAACACTGAAAAGTCTGAAACCAACGTGTCCCACATATAAGAGAAAACACATTTCATCAAGATGGTGAACTATTTATAATAGATATGAAATGGTAAACTTGAAATGCCACATTTTTCTTTCAGATCACTCAAAGATTAAAGTGAACATGTTTAGAGAGACATGACTGTTTGAAATGTTTATAGAGAAAACATTTGCAAGATGATACATAGATTCCAGCAAAAATACAGTGCAAGTTCAGACACCATATGGCAAAACAGTGACTAAGTCATTCATAAAGGCATGCACCAGCCCTGTGATGCTTCCCTTCACCTTGCAGAGAGCAAGAGAGATTCTCTTGGCTTGTTCATAAGCTGCCAGGCCACACTTATTGAAAGGCATATTTCTTGCCTGAAGTTATCAAAAGCCCTGGAGGATTACTTGTACCTGTCCCCCCTCCCCATCCTGTTCCTTCCTTCCCACCCCTCTCCTCTTTCTCTGCACAAAAGTAATACACAGTCAACTAGACTGTAGTCAGTCTAGTCTATGCACTAGTCAGAGTGCATAGACAAATATGTGGCTTTTCTTCTGCATTTGTTCTATCCAGGGGTAAAAACACTGAAAATTGGCATTTTTGACCATTTATGAAAATTGTGTTCGCTAATCACAAACTTGAGTAATTTGTACCAGAATATTATTTAATAGCTGGGAATTGTGGCCATCAGAACAGGTAATACAGCACCACATGGCACAAGCTGACAAACAGCCTGACTGGTTGTACTTTCTGCACCAGCACAAAGTGCAGAAAGGCACAGCCTGACTCTCTCTTCTTTCTGCAAACTGTTAAGAGAAACATTTGGCACAAACATTTAGACAAGCAGGTGAAAATGAAAAAGCCAAAGTTAGCTGGTCTAGACACTCTTTTGGTCCTTCTACTTTTCCAGAAAGCTGTACACAAAATATTTCTTCAAACTTTTTATTTCAAGAAGAAAATAAAAGACAAAAAAGCCCACAAAACCAACATCCTCATATTTCTTGCTTTTTAAACTAAGAAGTGGCTGAGATACATTAGTGAAGTTCTGAGATCTGTGGATGCCCTCACCATTCTTGGAAAGCTATAAAGTGAAAGAACACTTCACTTACAGTTTCATTAAAAATTGAACTTTTATCCTCATCCATGAATGCGGGGTCAAACTGACTAATTGCTGTGACATTTCTTATTGAAGGTGCCTTACCAAGAACAATAAGAATGACTTGGACAAGTGAGTGTTGCAATTGCCCAGGATATTCTATTCCTTTTTATCATTTTAATACTTTTTTACCCAAAGCACAAAACACCAGCTAGATTTCCTAGTTTCTGGAAGCCTTGATTATATTTGTGAAATACATAAGGACAATGCAACAGGCATCAAGCAATCCTTAACCCTGCCACAGTGCCTGTGCTGTCCTGACGTGCAGAGCTGACTCTGGTAACACCATATCGATGCACAAGTGGTTTAAAGGCACATTGTATGGGAAGTATGCAACCTGTCAGAGAAGTCAAATGCCAAATGTGTTCAGGGGTGTGTTGGTAGATACAGTGGGGAGCAGTGAAAGGGTACCAGCTATGCCATGGCTTCTGCAGTCTCTACAACAGGCCCAGAAATGTTTCACATGGAGTAATGGAGTGGGTTGGTTTTTTTTTTTTAATCCCTACTATTATTTCAAATTGTTGATAAAATAGCCTCCCTGTTGTTTGGAAGTTGTAGGCTACTGGATGCCTGGCATGTTAAATTAGCTGATATGTTTGAAGAGCTGCTCTCAGCAGGTGCTGAGCTGGGCTCAAAGCCAGGCACCTTCCTGGGCCCCGTGACAGTGAAGGGCTTCACTGATCGCCACCTGTACCGCACTCACACCGCCATGGAAACGTGAAGCACTGGTGACTGCTTGGAATGACTAGGATTTCATTAAAATATTTTACCTTTTGTGCCTGAGGGAGCTGGAAAACAACAAAACAGAACAAGCAATTATACATTAAATTAATTTGAACAGCCGCTTTAGTTGCTGTATTAATAAAAGCATAAGCATAATATAAAATGAAGTTTAAAGGAAAGAAGCTAGAGGAAGTAGGTTTACATTGCCAATTGATTCAACTTGTTGAGGGCTTATTAACTGACTTTATGATTTGACAGCTTCTCTACAGGGTATCACAAAAGCAGCATGAAATTTGTTAAATAATACCACACCAAGAAAGGGATTGTTTCCTCATCGGATATGGTGTATCACACCTGAACTGTGAAGTGGTTCCATCTTCCTGTACACAAATATAATTCAACATAAAGACAGTTTTAGTTTTAGTTTTAAATGAAACTGACATTAAGAGGAAATTATCACATTAAAGTAGAAGTTTGTATTCTCCATGACAGAGGAAAGAAAAACAAAATGGGAATAGAAACTTGGTAACTGCATATGCAAACAGATTACAATACATGCATAATATACAATAATATATGCATAGAACAATACATTTTTGTGCTGTAAACACAAGTATGATTATATGTGCATATATGCAAATCAGATGCAAGTGTTTATGCATATATGCATATTTGTACCACACAGATGTTATCAGACAAGGGTAGCCATACCTGGTTGTGTGCACAGTATTTACTGTAAGCAACAACTCACATACAAAGGCATTGAGAGCAGGCAGCAGACTCCATCACGTATAAAAGACCTTATTTATCAAGAGTTGAAAGATGGGTTCTGTTTTCACTTCAGAAAAAAGAAAACCCATTGTAGTGGAGGAAGTCAGAAAACCAAACTGTTACAGGCACAACACAGTTTTCCCTTTTTCTGAATTCTTCTCCTCTCACTCCATACTTGTGGAGAAAATCACTCATTTAGCACTTTAGCCTTGTGCTAAATCTACCTCCTCAGAAAATTTGTTTGTCCAACTCAATTTTTTTTTCTCTAAAGGCATCGTCTGAACATGGAAACAGGCAGGTGAATCGATGCCAAATGCAAAAAGACCTTCAAGGTCTCTAGTGAGCTTCTGACTGACCTTTTGCCCTTCCTCTGAACAAAAACAAATAGAGAAAAAACCACCAAACTTGAACACAGTCCTCTGTTAAAAGCTAATATCCACATGGTATGTGTCATGAAAGAGAACTGTCACATGATCTCTAATTCACAAATACTGGGAGCAAACAGCCACATTTTCTCCATTTTCCCAACATAAAATGTAACAAAATTCATGGCAGGAAGAATTGCTACAAGTAAAATTCTTTCATCCTAAAACTGCAGTGATCCAACATCAAAAGATTAACCAAGATTGCATTAAAGTATGACCTGTATATGTTTCAAAAAAAGCTTTTTTATGAAAATAAATTACTATAAACACCATAAAAGGGTTGCTGCAGAAATTGCAGGTATCTGTGAATTGTAAATACATGACCTAAATACTGTGTTAGAGCAGTTTAAAGCCTTTCTGAAAGTTTAACTACTTGTTAGCCTTTGACTCACTTAATTACTTTGACTCTGAGAGGTGGAAACTTCTTTATATTCAAACAAGAGGAGTAAGTTGCTATATATATGTTTTTTATTATTATTACTATTATATTTTTTTTCCAAATACAGTCAGGTATATGTAGTTTGGTCAAGTTTTGCCAGGTGAGGGAGTTATAATCAGATGGATTGAAGTGAGGATTTCCTATTACTAACTACCACACAAACTAGATGCTTCACACTTTTGAATACGAAGTGACCCCTACTGCTTTTACTCAGATTATTTTCATGAGCACATTAATAAGCATTTACAAACTAGAGCTCTTTATTATCTGCTGCTGAATTCAATTAGTCAATCCAATTTATAACCTTTTATAAAATCAAGAGTATTTCTGTTCTCTGAAATATAAGTAATCACAACCCTGATCAAGAATAATAGTCAGCAGATGAGAGCATCATGCTTTTTCCAGGGCTGGAATTTTCAACACATTTCACCTAAGCTTAAAAATCCAGGTTCAAGGTCTTTAGGTCTCTCCTCAATAAAAAAAAACACAACAGTTGTAAAAAAAGTCTTTGTTCCCATCAGATAAATTTTCATCCTATTGCTGATTTGAGGCTTGGCTGTTACAGGTCCTTTATGTCACCAATCCAGTTTAATATTTGCTAAAAATTCCTTTGAAATAAACTGCAGAGTTTTGCCTGACATTTCCCCTTCTGGAAAGCCAGAGGAAACAAATAATTTTCCTAACAATAACAGCAATAGTCCCCTGGTCTGACCCTTTATTGAGCAGTGTAAGAGCTGTCTGTCTGCGTGCAAAGCCAGCAGGTACCTGTGATCCGTGTGGTTTGCTCCATACCCTGCCAAGAGGCAGCTTTGCAGCAAACTGTGTGATCTTTCCCTGGCCCTCCAGCACTGCAGGTATTTCTATTCTACCTACACCCCTGGTAAACTGTGCCCTTTTGGGGGTTTTGTTCAGCTCCAGCCACACCAAAGTACCTCCTGTCCCTATTTGTTTCCCATTTGTGTCTCTTTCTCGGGTTTGGTTTCTCACCCGAGATTCAGGTTGTTAAAAGTCCTTGGCCCTCTAAAAGCCCTGAGCCATGTTGCATGAAAAAAGCAGAGTCTCCAAGGCCTTGTTTTCAGGTTTCTGGTGTTGTTTATTATTTGATCTCTCAGAAGGAGTCTCCAAGGCCTTGTTTTCAGGTTTCTGGTGATGTTTATTATTTGATATCTCAGAATTCTCTCTGCCCCCAGCCGAGGTCTGGACAGGGGCTGGGACACGAGGCCACTGCCCGCCCACGGGGCCTTGCTTTGCTCTTACACAGATACCCACGTGTCTGTTATTTACAACTCTGTGCCAATGTCTAGTGCCTGTACTAGAAGGGTCATTTCTACCTTGACCCAATCCCCTCAAACTACTTTGTGTCATCACCACCTCAGAAGATGGGGGATGAGGAAGAAGGAGAGGAACTTAGGGCAACACCCTAAATCCTCCATTTTGTCCCCCATTTACCTCTATTCTAAGAATCCTAAAACTACAAAATTTTTCACCCCATGCTGTGCTAAGCTACTATTTTCACACCTTTGAGGTTTGTAATTCCTCTCTCAGTGTTGGAAGCCTCTCCCATGGACTAAAATCAAACCCAGTGCCTTCCTGGGCTGTGTGCCAAGGTCTCCAACCCCCCTGGACCAGCTCCACACCCCCTGTCCAGGGTTCAAACTCCCTTCCTCGGGTCCCAGATCGTCCAAAGGGATGTCCTGGACTCCGACATCTCTTCCTCCCTCAGGTGCTTGTCCCTAAACAATACACATGACACAGGTCTGGTTTACTTGCTCCTAGTTTGCCATCTGGATGGAGCAGGTTTTGTTAAAATTCTTGTGGCTGAAGTGCAAGGAGGACACCTGGCCATTTGCTGGCTCCTGGTTCATCCAGTCCTGGGTCAGGAGGGGCCACCTGAAGGAAATTGGACCTTGCTCCACAAAGCTGCTTAGAAAGAGACCTTTGCTGTACTGCCAGGTACAGCAGAGACAAGAGCCTGCAAACCTGTGAGCACCAGGGGAAACTTAAGAGAATTTTCTGATTTAGAAAAAGCAGACTTAGGGATCTTTGATGGAACTATGCAGATTTTGCTGCAACTTAAAAAAATTCTTAGAATAAAGAGCAAGACTAAAGCATGGAGAATTGCAAGAACACAGGTGAAAAAGTCGTGGGATTTGTTTTCAAACTCCTTTGAACCAGAAAAAAAAAATTCTTTACTAAACATATTTTCTTATTCTATTTTGCATTGTAAAAAAATTACTCTCAGAAACTGGAGGCCCCCTGAGGTTCACAGTATGTTTGATGCCAGTAAGACATGTGGAGAACTCCACGTCTAAATTCAGGTCAACTTGGGGTCCCATCACACAATGTAACACAGAATAAATAACTGCAGGAGGTTTTTCAATACTGGTGTTGCACACGTTGTCATGTTTTCCACATTTGCAAATAATCTATTGTTTTGAGCCCTTCATGGAAATGTGTTTGGTATTACCAGAAAAAGAAAAATTAGACATTACTAACATGGTGAAAAAACCCTAGACAGGCAAAGGGATCCAACATCAAGCATTTTGCACTATTTTTGGATCAGATACCTGTGAGACCAACATGATTGAACCAAACAAAACCCCAGAGATCTGAAACACTGTCTTTAGAGCAGGAGGAATAAGTTATAGGACCAGTAGTTCTGATAAGTACTTCATAAAAGTCTATCTCCTTTCACCCTTATCAAAAGAATTTTGTAAAGACTGATTTTGTAAATTATTTCATGATAATTGAAAAGAAAAAGGTTAAAATATTTTAGAGCTGTTTCAACAATTTATTCAAAACATTATGTAGCTGCATAATGTTTTAGATTTCCAAGAAACCTAATCTAGAAGTTTTAAAAGAAAACAAAGTAGAATTAAAGACTTATTGTTCTGTTGGATCAGAATACAACCTTATGTTTGTTTGAAGAATAGCAAACAAAACTCTTCTGCAAGAGTAAATTATACTCAGAAGTTTCTTGCTATAACAAAAGCCATAGCTTCTATTAATAATGAAATGAAAATAACATATCATTATGATATTAACTTTCCATTTCTATTTTTCTAATGATTTCATGGAGTTACTGTCATAAAAAGCATACTATTGCAATTTACTTATGTTAAAACATTGAAAAAGTAAAGAAAAACTCTTATTTTACATTCACTGACTTCATTTCCACAGTCCTCTTCTCCCACCAAGCTTTTAAAAGTCACCAGTCCCAGACAAACAGCCCTACAGACTTGATTGTTCCACAGTCAGATACAACACAAATCAACAGAAAGTAACTGCAAACATGTAAGTAAATAGTCAGCAAGTCTGGGGATGGTTTTGATAATGCAGACATTTCTATAAATACTTTCTGAACTGCACTAAATTTAACCTTAATGCATTGCTAAATTTATGGTGTTTTTAATGTTCATGTTCATCCCATCCGTGTCACAGACTGACTCTAGTTGACATGAGATGTATGGCTTAGAACTTTTACTTTTCAAAAATACATTTTCAGGAAAGACATGAAGTGCTGTGGCAAACATGGAGAAAATGCAAAGCATTTCATATGTTGCCAGCAGGTTTCCTTAGCTCTTCCCATAAATAGCTCCAATAAAAACTTGAGAAAGAATAGAAAGAATATTCCATTTCTCAGTTTTGAGCAGAAAATGTAAACTTTCTGCTTTAAAATCTACTTACTCAGTTGCTATAAGACACAGCTTTTAAATATTATGATTTTGACAATATTTCTTTTGCAATCTATGCACTTATTCCCCCCATCTAAGTACTACAGGCATCATAGAAAATTGTATGTACACATTGAGGAAGAAATAAAATTCAGCCTCCTACTGGGATGTTCCTGACATTAAGATTTCAGTATAAATATTAAAAGAGTGACATTAACCTGCAGCTTACTAGGCCAACATCTCTAAGGAAATGCACTCGATTTTTTAAGGGATTTAACACCAAATCCTTCATTGTTCACATAATTGTTTTACAGTGCTACTACATATTTTTCAGTAACTACAGCATTTTAGCGAAGGATAGATTGTGCTCTGCATGCAAAGTACACCCATCAGAGGAAATTTAAATGTTGCTATGGAGAAGAGGGTCATAAAACATAGATAAAAACTGCAATTCTAGTTCTCTGTTTAAAAGGAATTCCTATAGATGACAGAAAGGAAAGAATTTACCTCCTGTGAAATATGAAAAAGAGAACACAGAGGAGCTGAAAAGGCATTGGATTGGAATTAAGAAACAGCAAAATAAAAAATTACATATACTTAAGAGCTTTTTTAGCAAAATTGGTCCACTCTGAAGATTTGGTACATTTTCTATTTGCTTATTAATGCAAATAACTGAAGAATTCCTAAAGAAGTCTAGTAATCTTGTTTTTAAAATAAGAATCAGTGCAAAAAAGGATCTAAATATTCTCGACTTTTAAAACAGTTAAGTCATGTCCCTCTGCATCTGCTCTCTGAGCTTCATGTGGAAATGAACAGAAAAGAAATCCATATTCATATATTCTGTGAGTCTGTGCCCATGATTCTTTTATTTGTATAAACTTACTGTTCTCTCTTTTTCATGAATGAAAAATATTTACAGGAAAGATTATACTTGAATTAAACCAAGTGATTACTTTAAATGTGAAGTTTGGTTAGGAACTTTATTAATAATTTTTTTAAATAATTCTGCTAGTTGTATGGATAAGCCACATGACTAGAGATCAAAGTAGCAGAGTCAGACACTCCATGAGCATTCCACACACCATGACCAAAATTTTGGCCTCATGCTTGTGTGTGTAAAGGGAGCAAGTCTTGTTTTCATCATTACACCAATAACCAAATACTCCTAGGCATGAAATATTTATCCACAGTTAATTCTGCTTATATATGCAAACATATATTCTGCATAAACATTACTGTATTTATATTTCCCTATAGAAATTACTGATACAACTATTTTCTTGTCTGCTATATAGTAGATATATCCTTCCTAATTAAAACCTACACAAATATTCATTCATGGAATTGAAATAATTTTCTAAATACAGACAACTCCAAACAATACTAATGGTTGTAAGATATGCCTCACTGATATTAAGGGATACAATTCACATTAAAATTTGTATATCTAGTCTTTTTATCTCTTGCAAAAAAGGAAAGGGAGGAAGAGAAGGAAGAAAAAAAAATCAACCTCAGAAGATAGGTGCATTTACAAACTCATTCAATTGTTCATCTCACATAAATGCTCTTCCACATTTGGAAAAAGGGCAGGTTTTTTGACAGTCCTAGAAACAAAAATAATTTGTTGATCGTAAATCCTCTCAGGAGCCAACCACACATCCTCCTTCTCTCATAGTACAATCAGCTCTCAAAACCAACCCAAGTAAGAGCCTCACACAATAATATTAGAGTCAATGACTTTAGTGGGGTTTTGATCTTGCACTGTATTAAATCTCACTTGCTCTACATCAACATCAGACCGACATCTAAAGATAACTCCTTTCTGAAGACAGATGAAAGTGTGTTTGATCTAGCGAATGTGTAAAGCAAGCCAGAATGTCTTCTAAAAAAATCAGATTTACTAATTGTGTTTGTGATTTTTAGCATGTTACTCTAATTGTATTAAATGGGATTATACTTCTAGAAGAGATATGTTGCTCTGTAGTTTTGCAATCATGCAACACAGCCTGAGTAGAGAATGGCTGTAAGAACATGTATAGTTGAATTATCCCAAACCATTGGTTTTTCTCCATCTTTTTATCACAAAGTAACACCATTTCTTCTGTGTGTCCGTGGCACTGCTCAGCCAGAAGCAGTGGAAGGTGTATCCAGGCTCATTCTCCATTCCATTGCCCTCTGTCCCTCTCCCCTCCTGTCACAAACATCCTGTGCCTTTTAGGGCTCTCAGAAACCTGAGACCATTTCCCCTTTGCTGCAGTGGAGTTCACAGCCTCATGGGAGTGAAGGCTTCTGCCAGGACAGAAGGTTTCTACCAGACAATTTTACCTCGTGGATCTTGCATTTAATACAGAAGAATATTTGCTGACATTTACATGCAAACAGCATCATTTCAAGTTCCCAGCATTTTGGACTATGACCACAAAATGTGCAATGAAGAAACAGACAGGGAGTTACTTATGTCGAACAGTTCCCTGTAGAGGCAAAAATTATCTTCCTTGCAGGGGACAATATTGACAGGTATGAAGACAAAACTAAGCCATTAAAAAGTCCACACATAATTTTGTGTCAAGGATTCAGGGTTAAGAATAAAAAGGTTTGTATTCTGTAAAAAAACTGCCCTGACATCAGAGGACTGACAGGACTTATTTACAATATTTAATGCAGGATGATTTTGCTTTCCATTGTCTTCATTTAAGCTTCTTATTGTGGCACTGGTTTGGGATTTTTTGGGTTTTTTGGTTTTTGTTGTTGTTGTTGTTGTTTGGGGTTGGTGGGTTTATTTGTTTGGTTGGTTTTTTGTTTGGTTTTTTATAGCTGCTTTTTTGTTTTGGGGGAGGGTTGATTTTGTTTTGGGGTTTGGGGTAGGGGTGGGCAGGTTGTGGGTTTAAATTTTGGGGTTTTTACTTTATGATGAAATTAGTGAACTTGTAATTGAAAAAACAAGCTTTAGCCAATACCAGGACAAAACAAGGCTGTGAAACAAGGCTGCAAAACTACTGTGAAATGTTTAGCACAAAACACATGGGGAAAAATAGAAAAAATAAGTGATTGATTTCAAATGTCTGAAATTCAGCATACAAGAACATGACCAGAAAAATCAGGCATAGGGAAAAAATCATCACTGAGAATCTCATCAAAAAAGACTGTGTATCCAATTAATCTATCTGCTTTTGCTAACTAGAGGACTAAACTAACCTTGTAAGAAATGAATCTGTACTGCAAAAGATTCTAGGAATATCAAAGTGAAGAAAAATGGAGTGGGGTTTGGAGGAGGGGAGGTTGCAAGCAATGGGACTTTCTCTTATTTGCTTGAAGATAAGTCCTTCCAAAAATATTTTGAAATTAACTTCTTGATTCTAGAAGTTTGATGCAAAGACTGAAACCAATACAAGGCTCTAAGTGCTGGAACCAATTATCTTTTATAATTAAAGTATTGGACATGTTTAGAGGGAGCAATCTGCTGAACTGCCTAACAAATACATTCAGAATAATTATTGTATTTTATTGGGTATTTTTTCTCCCCCATTAATTGCTTCTGAACAAGCAGAAATTCTGTACAGATTTTGTATTCAGCTGGCACAAAACACCTTGAAGGCAATGTCAGTAAGCAATGGCCCAGAACTGCTCTGTGTGGAGCAGGAGGCTGCAGGGCAGAACAAGACAGACACCATACGCTCACAAGATCATTTGGGCTGATAAACAACAAGGGTTGATTTCAAAGGAAGAAAGGCTGCACAAAAATATTAGGATCATTTCATTTGCTGAGAAGAAGAAATCCACAGATATGTTAATAGATCAAGGGCACCAGAAACCAGCAGGAAAGGCAGCTTATGCACAACAATTAAATGAGAAGCTTCAAACCTTTCAAAAAGCTTCATTCCCTTTCAAAGACAACCAACGTTTCTCTTGTTTATCAGTTTGCCTCTGAAAGGGATAAACACTGATGATTCCATCCCAAGACATATCTGTGGTCTAAATGTCAATCAATGCAAAACCAGCACAACATCTGAAAAATTTCAGACGGAGCATAAAGAAAAAGAAGGAACAAATTATGTGCAAAAACAGTGCATAAAAATACTACATGGAGCCCAGGCACTGAGCTCAGGTAGATGTTTAAAAATGCTGTTCTGCTTTGTCAGGGAGAGGGATACTGTCAGAAATTGGGAACAAATCTCCATAAAAATTTTGTCCAAGTTTTGTGTACAAATTTGAGAATCAAAAGCCCAATGTGTGTTCTGGAAATAAATGAACATTGTACTAAAATACTATGCTCCAATAGCAAGGTGACCACCGTGTGGTTTCAGGTTCACATGCCTAAGCAACTAACTGATTTTATTAGCTAACAGAGATGTACAGGCTCAGATGGCAGGTTTAAGTCTCTAACTGTTGAAAGCATTATTTTTAAACTATATGATAAAAGAAAAAAATTAAAGGAAAAAATCTTAGAAAACACTCTATCATTTAATGTTGTGAAATCTCTTAGGTGGATAAACTCCTGATCTAAAAACAGATTCTTTTTTCTATAAAATTTTTCTATCATCTTGCGGGGAGGTTGGTATTACAGACATGGTTAATGCTGCCTTCATAAATGACAAAATGGCATCATCAGTGCTACATCCTGTTCAATAGCTCTGCTTTGAGGACTAGATTCTGTCTTCATAACCTTCTAATAAGCACATAGCTAATGCATCTCACCATTCTAGTTTCACATTGAGATTTTATAGCTACACTTTATTGAAAGAGCCATGGAGCATTTTATGGACTCTTCATACTACAGGATGAATTCATCAGGTTCTACAAAGGTTCACTCACTCTGCAGAAAGAGGAACAATTCTCTTGCTGTTTTATTTTGGAAGAAGCTTTTTTGTTGTTACTCTGCACATCTTGAAAGTTCAAAGCTTCCCAAAGGCCCCTGTGACGTGATGGCCAATAATTGATGCTCTGATTTGTTGGAAGATCACAAATCTGAGAGCATTTCTAGATGATCTATGTTACATTCAAATATGCAGTATTTTGTTTTTTAATACACTGCATATGAAAGCTAGATCAAGGAAATTTGTCCTAAGGCAAAGTTTCCTATCACCTTCTCCTCTCCTCTCCTGTATTGCATTATCCAGCAGGTCAAGAAAACCTTACCCCTCCTTCACTACAAGAACTCACAAGAAAATGTCTCAAAATTCTTTCACCTGTCTCAGAGCTAGAGCTGTTTGCAGACACTGAGGCAATTTTTAGACAAACTAGAACCTAAAATAGGATAAATACCATAATCTTGTAGTGCATGGCAAAAATTTCATGAACATAAACCCCCTAATTATGACAAAATCGATTTCACTATCTCCATTTTTTAAACTAAATTATAACATAAAAAGGAGAAGGTGAAGGAGGCAAGGAAGGTTAAACTTATTTTACCTACAAATACAATTTCTTGTTAACTGTAACTCAATTTTAATACAAAATGTTAGAATGTTCCCTCAGTCAAAAGAAGTATAATCCAAGAACCTTAAACTAAGATTGTTTTTTTTTCTTTTTGTAGCTGACACAATGGATATGTGTTCTGGTTTACATCAGTGTAACTCCAGGTGCATAAGAGAGATATTACTGATTTACCAGAGAGTAAAATAAGGAAGAATAATAATCAATAAATGTAATACATATGGAGTACAAGCATATAGCTGAATTAGGTAATTTACTTTTACTTTCTTGAACAGTTTTATGGAATAAAGCTGTCAACATAGAAATCTGAGGCCTTTATTATTACTCAGAGTTCATTGGCTGCAACAACAAAGACATTAGCAAGCTCTGTAATTTGTGCTGGGTTTTGGTATTAGCATACATTTTCTAATGTGTATGCTGTTGTAGTATTTATGTGCCACTAAATAAAAGGTAGTGTGAAAAAAAAGTAAAATCCTAATCTGTAAAAAAGTGCTTAAATGCAATGGCCCTGTAGAGTCCTTGTGGCAACTCTTACTAGAGAGCCCTTGCACATTTTAATAATTTTCCCAGAACTAGCAAATGTAAACTAATATTTAGGGTGAATACATCTTCTCACCCCCAAAAACTGACATCAGGGCAGGTGAAATGGCTGTTATAAATTCCAGAGAAAATACAAGTTCTAAACTTTCTCCTGATGGCACTGATGTTGCTGAGGATCATTTACCAACTGGATAAACCAACCTTTAAACTAATCTTTCATGAAAATGCCTGCTGGGATAGATCTGATCTCTGACAAAATACAGTGGACCTCGTGGACCAAGGCCAAATACCTTGTTGTCAAGCAGCAAGAACATCAGTAAAAAACACCCTGTTATTCCTTGTAGAATAGAGCATATTTCTGAATAATTTCTCTGCAAATTACTAACTTCAAAGAAAATACTAGTCATAATGACTGTGATAAACATGAACTTCAACATTTATGCTTATCATGCATATGACTGAGTTGTATGAAAACTCCTGATCCTACAAAGAGCTATAAATAACTAAAGATTTCCATATCTGCAGAACAATAGACAAAAGAGAAAATTATTTCCTTTTATTCTCTGTTCTTCTTCTCCTTTTTTGCATTGAATTCTGCCACTGCAGCAAATCTCAAATAGTACCAATAATTTAATAAGCCTTTCTTATTATTGCAGGTTTTTACTCCAGCAGAGCAGATAAATTACATTTCATCTTCACTGCCCTCTTCCTTCCAGAAAGTCAAGGAATGATAAATATGAGATCAAAGGATGGGATTTAGTACATTTTACTAAATTCATTGCTTTCCTACATTATCATTTACCCTAAAAAATCTGTTATGTGAAAACTAAAGACAAAAACATGCCGGAAAAAGATAATATATCTGACAAAAATACCTACAATTTCCTTATAATTAACTCAATTTCACTCAGAGTAGAGGCAGTAAAGAGATGATTGGCAGTTATAAGTTGTGAATGTCTTTAAGTAATTTCCACCCAGTATAGACCTGTCCCCTAAATGCTGGATTCACCATAGCACGTAGGAAGGTAGAAACAAATTCTTTCTCTAGTTTGTGACTTGTCATCTTTTGATCTCATTTCTGTGTCACAACAAAACCAGAAAATTCCCTGTGAAACAAGGTGAAAATGCAAAACATTTTCTGTCCTCTCAGTCAAAGGCACCATAAGTCATTGGCAGATCCCAGCTGGAAATGGTCCCAAGCTGCTCTATCTCTAGTGTGCAGGTGTCTGGAAATGGGACCAATACCCTCTTGGCATGAGTATGCCTGTTAATCAAATTCAACAGCAGAGCAATTCTTTGTCATTTGAACATAGTAACTGGTGGGAGAACATCCAGCAGGTGAAACCTACTGACATCTGTAACTCTACAGATTCTTATTCAAATACAGCCAAGCAGTTTTCATCACAGAAGCTAGTTTCAATTATTTATTTATCAGCAGTTCTGGCTAACCAGGGAGGACCAAGTTGACTGCAAGACCTCTCTAGAACAAGGGTCAATGAGGGAAAGCTTTTGACACTGTTCCCCACACCACTGTCCTGGAGGAGTTGGCTGCTCATGGCTTGGACAGGTGTTACTCTGATCCTTTTCAGCTTTCTGATGTTTGCATTTTTGCACTGGAGTTTCTGACAAACTTTTAAGGAAACAAAAAGTTTTGTAAACTGTGCATTCCTCTCTGGAGGAAAAATATTTAATAGACTTCTAGTTTGACTAGTGGGGTCGTAGAGGTAGCAACCTCATCATTCAATCTCTGATCAAACTCCAAAAACTGTATAAATCGCAATCCCTAATAAACGTCTTTCTTTTTTACTCCGACAACCTTGTGTAAGTATCCTGCTTTTTGTGTCCTCCAGCAACAGACAAGTGCACTGTTTTCTGGGTAAAAAACTGGCTGGATGGCTGGGCCCAGAGGGTGGTGGGGAATGGAGTTATATCCAGCTGGCAGCTGGTCACCAGTGCTGTTCCCCTGGGATCAGTACTAGGGCCAGTCTTGTTTAATGTCTTTATCAATGCTCTGGGTGAGGGGATCAAGGGTACCCTCAGTAAATTTGCAGATGGCTCCAAGCTGGGAGGGAGTGTTGATCTGCTGGAGGGTAGGAAGGCTCTGCAGAGGGATCTGGACAGGCTGGATCAATGGGCCAAGGCCAGTGGTGTGAGGTTCAACAAGGTAAAGGTGGATCCTGCCTTTGGGTCACAAGCCCTGCATCTCCAGGCTGGGGCAGAGTGGCTGGAAAGCTGCCTGCCAGGAAAAGATCTGGGGGTGCTGGTTGACAGCAGCTGAATGTAGGAACATCCGTGGAGGGCAGGGAGAGGGAACTCTGCAAACCTGAGACATTTTTGAGAGAACACATGGTTTTATTGCAAGGGTGGGTAAAAAGGGCCTTTTGCCTTCAGCCACCAGCCTGGGATGAGGGAAAGTTCCAAAGAGAGAGAGAGAGTGAGAGAGTAGGGGTAAGCGAGGTGAGGTAAGAGCAGAGAGGTCAGAGGTGGGCCATGTAAGAGAGGTAAAGGAAGAAGTGTGAGAACTTTGTTACAATACACTGTATCTTCTTATGTGTTGAATATTCTAATTTACAGTGACCAACCTGCATGAGATACAAAACCTACAGACTTTGCATACAACCTATAAGAACTGCTATATTGCCATATCACTCTGTATTCTAAACTCTAAAGACTGTCTTCTTATCTGTCTTTTCCCTGATACCTTGGCAGGGTGGAGTGGGGCTACACCCTTGGGTCCTTTAGCATCCCATTGTTTGTTACAATCGCTGTCTTTCCTGCCTGCCATGATCACATCTCAAACCTCAGCTTTCATTCCTATTTCATTCATAGGTTTTATATTCTCAGTATCTCTTGCCAGGCAATCATATTGATAATCTTTTCCTGTGCCATCTTTCCCAACAGCTGAACACGAGCCCAGGTGTGCCCAGGTGGCCAAGGCCAGTGGCAGGCTGGGTGTATCAGCAGTAGTGTGGCCAGCAGGACCAGGGCAGGGATTGTCCTGTTGAGGCCAGAGCACAAATCCTGGGTTCAGTTTTGGGCCCCTCACTACACAAAAGACATTGAGATGCTGGAGTGTGTCCAGAGAAGGGCAATGGAGCTGGGGAAGGGGCTGGAGCACAAATTTGCTTGGGAGTAGCTGGGGGTGTTTAGCCTGGAGGAGAGGCTCAGGGGGACCTTATGGCTCTACAACACCTGAAAGGAGACTGTAGCCAGCTGGGGGTGGGGGGGGGTCAGTCTCTTCTCCCAGGTGTAACAAGTGACAGGACAAGAGGAAGCAGCCTCAAGTTGCACCTGGGGAGGTTTAGATTGGATATTAGGAAATTTTTTTTCCTAACAGAATTCCATGAAGTCAAGTTTAACCAAACACAAGCAAGAACTCCACGACTCTTGAGACCTAGACACTTGTGTGGGAAATCTGTAGAAGTGGACAATACTGTTTGAAAGACCAGTAATCAATTATTGCATTGACCTGCCCTGTCCTGCCATGTCCTTTCATCCTCTGCCCTTTCTAAGCAACTGGTGATTCTTACCTATTACTTTAAATGTAAATTATATGAAGGAGGAATCGTTATTTAATCCTGTCATCATCCATCATCTACTGCAGTAGGACTTTGGTGATTTATTAAAATTTGCAGGTCATGATAATAATATCGCAGTGGCAAAATTGGAGTTGAAGTCAGTGATATGAAGAAGGAGAAAATCCACATTAAAATGATCAGTACAACTCAAAACCAAGAGTGACCTTAGGAAAACAGTAAAAGACAGTGTGGATAGTCACAGCATTCTGCAGGAAAGGAAGTGGAAAGAGAAGATAATTACTTTGTACAAGAACAAGCTGATATGGTGATTGGGAAACAGTTATTTTTTTAAAAGAATCATGATCAAGGATGACAATTTCTTCAACCATAATTTAGTTTAAACATCAGAACGTGTAGTAAATGAACATGTGGAAGAAGGTTAGACAGGTGTCAAAACACTTAAAGATGGTAAAATTTACTTGTTCTCATTGGAAGTATTATTTAAAATAAAAAAACTAAATAGCAAAATAATCCTTTATCTATCAAATACTGAGAATATTTCAAAAAGAGATGACGCTTTACTTTGTTTAAAGCAATATTTCTGTAGGAACTAATCTGATTCAAAATTAGATATTTAATCTCTCTTTCATCCAGTGATAAAGGATGAACAGAGACCAAGGTCAAACTGAAGCTACTCCATCACATAAAATAATAAAATACTAGAAAAGAGAAATTTTTGCCAATATATAGCTAAAAGCCAAGATTTAACATTCCTATGGCCTCCCTTCAATGGTTTAACATAATGCTTGTCTTATTTGCACCACACTGGCAGCAGAGCTGCTCAAGACCCAGCTTTGCTGTGGCATTACAGCTTCTTGCTGATGTCGCAGGAAGATAAAAATAAGTTCTATATAAAAGCCTCTAAGTGTAAAGAACTGTAAAATGCATTTAAAGACATCAACTGCATATCTCAAAGTTTGAAGAAGAACAATTTGCATTCTGCATTTCTCATGTAAATGCACCCTATGAAAAATAATTATAATAGTAATCTGATTCAATGGAAATAAAGTAGTGTAATATTTATAGTCTGTGCCAGAGTTATAATGACTGTGGGGCGAGAAGTGAAGTGTCTCAGCATGTTCCACATGTTTTTAACACTGTTTCTAAAGGCTCTGGAGGCTATTAAATTTAATGAACCCATCTGCTATGAAATAGAGGTCCAAACATAATCAGTTTTCTCAGTGCCATGTAATGCAGATGGCATTCCATGTTCCACATCCCCAGCAGGAAATTTTATGTTCCTCTTTAAGTGCAGGACTTTCAGTATTGGTTTTGATATTTTAAACATCTTTTTGATGTATCACTTACAGCATTTTACAGTGTAAATACCATGTAGAGCAATACACATGAAAAGTATTAATTCATTAAACTAAGTATTGCTATTTCCTTACAACAGTTTTTCTGTGACTTTGACAACTAGCAATTAGCTCTCTGTAGTAATAGTCTTTGCTTAATGCAATCATTGGAAATTGCCCTAATACTGTAAGTTCCAGCATTAGCAGTGGAGGAAAACAAACATGTAATTTATCAAAAGAAGCAGTTTCCTTCAAAAAGCTGAAAGATATACATTCTTGTGAACATAATGTGTGCATAGGAGCTCTCTGTGATGAGGCCTTATTTGCATGTCCTCTGTTTCCATGGAATAATCATTCATATTTTAAATGTCCACATCACCACTAGATCCTTATGGGCTTTATTTTCCTGTGTATGCCCCAGTTTTGATTTCAGGCATCTCAGCTTGTGTGTTTTATTGGGACACACTACACCCAGACTCTTGTCTTGGGGTGTGAATGTGGGATCCAAGCACAAATATAAATGGCACAACAGTCCCTGCTCTGATGAGCACCCTGCTGCTGAGCAGCAGTAAATGAGATGATCATTTTCTAACAGAAAAGAACAACATCCATTGTTGTTTTGAGCTGCTTCTGAGAGACAATTGGAGTGCATGAATTCTATTCAGTTGAGAGGTTCATTCATTGACTATCTCCAGAACTCATTATGTTTTGACAGTTGACACAGATCTTACTGAATTTGAAACAGTTCATGTGTTTCATGATAATTCATTTATTCTGGATCCAGCAATAAAACAAACAGATTAGAACTGTTTGGGAGAAAATGAGAGTACTTAATTATAGCAACTGAAAATTTTGGGCCATGGAACTCATAAAAGCCTTGGTTCAAATATTTTCTTTTTTTTATGAAACTGTCAATGAAGATTTCCACAGACAGTGCACTAATCATCAGCATAAAGGGATATGGCACCTCCCTACAAATAACCTGTGTGTATAACCTGTTTTTACAGGTTTTTGAATGTGTGCACCACATTAGAGCACATTACAGCACCACATAGCTGTATTGATCAGCACTGTCAGTGGCTCAAGCAGTGCCCCAGATCTATGAGGCCCCACTGCAGCCACATCAGACTGTCACTGCTGCAGCTTTGAATGGCAATTGTGCCCCCATGGAAGCTTCAAGGTGACATGGTCACAACTGTTGTACTTTTCTGTGGAGTCCCTTGTGCCATTCAAGGAATTTCCAACTGCCCTTCCCTGGAAAAGTGAAGATTAAAGATACCCCAGGTGTAAAGAAGGCTTCTCCCCCATGGACCCTTGCAGACATTGTGCAATCTTCTCTCTGGGTTTCCCAAGTCCATCACCCACCCCATGGCATCCCCTTTCCCTGTTTCCTCACTGGCTCTGGGGCCTGGTGTCCTGTTCCTCTCTTCCCTGTGGTCACTTGTCCCCTGCCCTGCCCCCTGTGCCACCCACGAACCTGAGACCCTCTATAACTGAGAAAAACCACATGTTCCCCCTCTCTGGCTCCGGATTCACCTTCAGCACACTGGAATAAACACTTGCTGGAAATTGATCTGGGGCTGGGAGCCTCCTGCCTCTCTGCTGAGCCAGCCTTGTAACGTGTGTGGCTGTGTGAGCTTGAATTGCCCCCTGAGCAGTTCTCAAGCAGTTTCTCTATTGGAGAGGCTGACTGGGATCTAGAAGGGCCATGGCTGCACTCCAAAAAGACACACTGTTAAACTTTTTCAGGAAAATTAATCCAAACTGAAGTGCTGTTACAAAGGCATTTCCTGGGCTACTTTCTACTTTTCTCCCATATCAGAACCTTCAAAAGACTACTGAGATCTGCAGAAGACAAAGCACAGCTTGAAGAACCTTATTTCATGAGCAAGCCTACCTGATATCCATGCATGGGCTTTTCCTTCCCTAACCCAATTCACTCCAATGTCAAAGCAAGAAAAGGAAATTCCCATGGGAACCTCAGAGGCACTTGGAGGTGATGACATTCTCTGATAAAGAGTTGTAAATTCTTAGAGATTAAGGGATGATGGCCATAAAGGGAAGGTTAAAGCATGTAACCAAATCCAAAGTGGGATTGGTAAAAAAGCAACACAGATTTCCAGTTCTTAGTGTATTTAAAAAAAAAAAAAAAGTATTGTGTGCAAATTTTCTTATCTCAGCTGCTGATTAATGACACTTGCTGACATTCAGTTCTGCAGTGATTACCAATATTTACTTACTTTAGATGTATGTGAACATTCTGAACACACTGATGCATTTTAATGCCTACCAGTACTGCAATCTAGAAGTTACTTTTTTGAAATAGAGGCCCAGGGAACATTTACTGTTATAGAAATGCTAAATATACCTACTTATTATAATAGCACAATTAACTCATGCCACCAAAAGTATTTGAAGATATCTCTGGGAATAGAAGCTAGTGGAAATGGGGTACTATTTTATTTTTGTTACTTCATAAAAGCTCTTCTGTGCATTGAACACAAAGAAAACTGTGTGAATGAAAGAAGCACTAAACAGCATTTTAATAGCTCACCAGAAAGTCCTGGATAGAAAAACATGCCCAGTGTGACAGCTTTCAGTCTGGAGGACTTTCTCTTATAACTCTGCATATATATATACACACATATGTGTGTGTGTGTGTGTGTGTTTGTGTGTGTGTGTGTATGTATAGCCTATCTGGAACTGGCTCACTGCTTCATAATTCTCCTCTGTCACAAGAACTGTATCCTAGAATTTAAACTTTCACAGGCAAAACATTTGGATTCTGCTGTGACAGTTGAGAGACCTGAGCTGCCTATAATTGCTGCTGCATTTCTGCAAAGAGCTTGGTCAGAGTAAAAAGTATGCCTACACAGTATTTGATTTTTTTTTTAAGGATGAAGAAGAATAAATTGAATTTTTTTTTTACTACATACATAATAATGTAATTGTAACACCCATTATAAGCATTGTAGAAATAGTTGCTAAAGGCTTTACTTCAGTGGAGTTATCTTAGTTTATTGCTCATAAGGAGAAATAAGGTTCTTGGTTGCCTTTCCAGGACAGCATCAGTCTCTTGATCAGGAAATACTTTCAAGTGTTACCTCCTTCAAAAACAAGAAAGAAATTAGGAAAATATATTTATATTTACAAATACACATATATACAGCAGCAACTGTAGAACAGAACTAGGATTGAACTAAAAGCCATAAGGGAATGTATGTCTGTGATAATGTGGGGATAACGCAAATGAAGAACCAGCACATGGTACTCTCACACTGAAGGAAATTGCAAAGAGCCAAAGCACTCACCATTCATATTATGACAAACCATGACCTGCAATGACTCAGAACACTGCTCTTTTAAATGAACTCTTAAATTCTGGAGCATCAGACAGTCATCTCAAAATACTCAGTGAAGCAATAATTTGCTGTTTTTAAGCAAAGAACTCAGACTGGAAACTGAACAGAGACAACGTGGGAATGTTTCCCTGAATCTGCTCACAGCTGGAGACCAACAGCCTGGAGATGAACTCAACAGCACATTAGATCCAGAGGGTATATTCAGGTACACTACTGAAAAACAAATTCCACCAGGAAGAGTTAACAAAGCTCCAAGTAAGTCCAATTGGACACCCCAATAAACAAATTCTCAGTCACAAGCTTTTAAACAGTGGGAGCTATACCAAACCAAACTATACCAACCAGGGGCCATACCAGTCTTCTTTTATTTCCTGCAGGAAAAAAGGTAATATTTCATCACATTCCAAATGTGACCATAAGAATGAGTTAAGGGCTTCTGTGGTCTACAGATGATTATCCACAATACCAAGAAATGACCTCTATGCATTGCTGCACTTGAATATTCTGATGCCCAGCCCATATTCCTTTTCCTTCCAAAATATTCACTTTTATTGACTCGCTGTAGATGCATGCTGAAAAGCTGTTGACTACTTTAAAACTCTTGCTTCCCTGAAATACTATGATAGTTTTAGAATTCTTTTCTGCTTACATTTGAAAGCTATCACTTAGAAATCTCCTTTTTTGTTTAAGCATTCACTACGATTATTTTATTTTCAGAACCATTACATGCTTGTGGGCCTTAGCAATGCTGAAGGACTGATATCAGATCCAACTGTGACCCATTTTTGAGCAGAAAAGTTCTGCTGAAACTGTTCTCTAGGAGTGATGTCCAGACCTCACTCTCTATGGGCCCACATATCCCATCTGCAACCTTTGGAGCTACTTCCTACAGCATCTCTGGGCTGTACAGCTGAACAGGAACAGGCAGCAAGACAATTTCTTCTCCTATTAAATTACACCATTAAGAATCTTTCACCTGACCCCACACTCTTAACAGCCCAAACACCCTTTCTTACAGAATTCCAGGGATCCAACAAAGCTCACCCACTTGTGCTGTGTGTCAAACTGCTGAGTAGAGAAATACAAATGGAAAAGAGAACAAGTGGAAGGAAAGGTGTGGAATTTGGAATCAGGGGACTCTGAATCAGAAGACAGGAGGCTGGCTGGTACATATCACATACTTCAATTCCAACATTTTAGCCTGAAGGTATTGGCAGCACTTAAGCTACTGGGCTATTACAGGACTAGCATTCCCAACTATTTTGAAGCTGACTTTAGAATTAGCCCAAGATAATCCTCTAAAGACTGTTTCCCAAGTACCAAAACCAAGTACAACCAGTCCTGTTTCCCACAGACCTAGATTCAAATTTTTTCAGAAAACTGTTGTTTTCCCAAGTGCCAGTAACACTTCTTAAAATTGTATCATTCCTATGCAAAAGTCCCAGTTTTGAAATAAATGAGGCTTTACACAGCTATAACCACCTTTCCAACATGAAATCCTGGGCTTAAAGGAAATAAACACAAATAATTTTCTGATGAGGGGTAACTAAAAATGACCATAGAAGCTGACTAGTTACCTCTTCAGAAAGACAGGAAACACTGGGGAGAGAAAAAAGTCTAGGGACAGGAAAAAGGGGAGCAAAGGAGTCACCAGAGAGGCCTTGTCTCAATCCTGACTGTGCCAAAGGACACAGCCCTGACACACATAAATGTTGTTCCATGTCATGTTTTCTGCATATGACATCTTGCCAGGGATTTCCACTTCTATAAAAGTCATATTTTTTCTAATAGTAGGTGAAGCTCCTGAGGAGTGCCAAAGCCATGTTGAAGAGGCAGCTGTATGAACATTTTGCAGACATCCTCTTACAGGAAAGTTGAGCAGACACAGGAATTAGATGCTTTGTTTTAGTAGCAAAATTCTTCTGGGAATATTCCTACACGGTATCAAACACTTTAATGAAGTAACTTCTGGCTTTCATAGATGACTTTGTCCTGCACAATTACTGGATGAGAACAGTCTGGGGTGACAGTGGAAGTATTTTGTACCCTAAGATTATTACTGTCCAGCTTCTTTCTGTCTGGATCCTGGAATGTTCCAGCCTAATGTTGCTTGCTGAGAAGCAGCACAGCTGGCCATTAGCTCTGCTGTTTGCTGAGGAGGGAACAGGGAAGGATATTCCATGCTGTTAGGGCACAGTGACACTGAGTGCAACCATGTAAATGCAGCCCTGGGAATCTAACCCTGGCTGCTCAGACACTGCTGGGTAATAAGAACATTGAAGCTATCTGTAAATACACTAATATTTCTAACTGGGAAAGGTCCAAGCAGCAGCCACACAAACTGTCTGTGAAAAACAACAAGTTATGGGATGGAGAGGATTATTTTAACAGCACTTCCAATGTCAAAGCACTAGAGGTGGCCAAGGAAACTGTGTTTGAAAATAGCACTCAGGCAGCTTTAGCTGGGGCAGAAGCTGGTTTGGTAAAAGGTTCCCTTCATTCCTATTTTCAAGTTTTTTATGTGACTACCCTAATTTATCCTCTTCCTTTGTCTGTTTGGTGTTTTTGTTCGTTTGTTTGTTTGTTTTGGGTTTTTGTTTGTTTGGGTTTTTTGTTGTTATTGGTGGTAGGTTTTTTGGTGTGGTTTTTGTTGTTTTTGGTTTGGTTTGGTTTGGTTTGGTTTTTTGGGGTTTTTTTTGGGAGGAGGTGGACAGAATGATGGAGGAGGGAGGAAAAAGGTAGTTTGCAAGATCTTAGTATTTTACTTTTCAAACTTTTCTTACAGAATCCAACCCATTAGGGTCCTGAATGGAGCTTTCATACACTTAAAATATATGTGTGCATGTATGTACATGAGTGCACATGTGTGTGTATATATATATATAGATGTATATACCTCTGTGTGTGTGTGTGTTCACAGCGACATTGATTAGTTTAGTCAAGAGAGTAGGAAAACAAGAGAAGAGAAAGAGAAGAACCTGGAACTGTTTTGACTGCATCAAAAGACCTTTTGTTTGGATTTAAGCAGCTCTGTTATTCAAGACTGCAACAGCTCCATTGTCTGATTTTCCGGTTTTCTCAAGATTCCCTCTCTACACTCCCTCTAGTGTTCTTAAATTCACTTGCATTTACTCACCCCTGCTGTATTCACTTAGCATTTCACACAACATTAAGTTGTTAATTTCCCCTAGCTTTCCATAACCTACAGGAGAATCACTGAAAGTTGGACTAATTTTTGTGAGTATTTTTCTCCCTGCAAAGATCGAGGAAATAGAGATTTACAGGCAAAAGTAAGAGTAAAATCTCAAATTAATTCTGACACAGCAATTTGTACTTTGTTGGTGGGTAAAGGGAATGACTTGGTGTTGAGAAAGGAGGAAGATTTTGTTTGCAATACTTTTAATGAACGATTCACAGGCAAAGGAAGAGAGTTGCACCAGGACACCACTTACCTGACTGTCCTCCTGCTACTCCCTCTAGCAAATACACAAACTCCCTTCAACAGTCACACACTGATTACTTCAAGTGTTTAAAAAAAGAGTGAATGAGAACAAGATTCATCTGGTCATCTCCCCATTTCGTGGGATGCCCTGAAGGCACAGTAACAACACATATTTTCTGTTCATCTTATGTTATAGTTCAATAAAAAAAGGAGAACAAAGGGGAGACTGGATTAATACATTTTTTTTTAAAGGAAACAGAGATAAGTTAATTCCCACTAAAGCAATTAACTTTTTGTTTCTCCTTTATAGCTGCAGTGTAAGTATTTATTTTACATTACCCATGGCCACAAATGAAGACCAGAAAAGGCCTAAACAGTTATGAAAATGAAATAAAAGCTCTACTCCCAGGGTGGTTTTGTATAGATTTAAGACTGAACCATCTAGAAGCAACAGAGACTCAAAACAGACAAAACCCACCAAATATCAGAATGAAGCCGGTGAGATTCTCCCACCTTACCCCATCAAGTAAAAATTTAAAACACAAAGAAAGAAACATCTGTATCATGAGTAATTTGTGATATTCTATCCATTATACTGAATACTTGGCATCTCTTGTACTAAATGGCAGACATTTGTACAAGCTCTTGTTCTATGGATAATATACTAACCAAAATATTTCAACCAGAACAAAGGAAATATAATTTAAAAAAAAAAGAAAATAGATAAAACTGTATTTCAGACCAATCCATGAAAACGAACAACCTTCACCTGCAAATCAGATGATTTGCCACACGTGCTACAGAAGAATCACAAGAGCTCAGTCACTGCATAATAGAAAGTTGTGCTTTAACTCTAATATTTCACAAGCATGTCAAGTTAAAAATTGGATATTTATGACAATTATTTTAATATATCACCCATTCAATACACTTTAGAAGGCAGAATCTTCTCAATATTCTTCCCCAAGGTATCACAGTTGACCCCTGGATGTTGACTTGCCTTTCTATAGAAAAATATTTATTCTTGTCAATCTGTGTGTTTATACCCACATGTTCATTGACATGTTTTAAAACACATAGAAAAGATGTTTACTCAATATAATCAATATCTGTTCAATGCCCCTTTTTTGATTAATAAAAGAAATGTAGGTTCAGACATCAAAAACTTCAAAATTATTCTGTAACTTCTGCTTGTTTCAGTATTTTCTATGTAATTACAATGCATAAATATCAGCTGAAGTTCAGTAATGTTGAATTATTTGCTTGTAGCATAAAGATATCAAGGCCCAATTCTTACACTGAGTTAGCACACTCCAGCAACAGAAAGCAGATTCCTAATGAGTGTTTCTACCACAGTATTTTGGCTTTATCATGCAGACTTACAGTGCTGTCAATGTATGCCTCAGTCCACACCACATCATGTTCCTGGTCAATCACCTTTGGTCGGCTGAGAACGTGGAGATATTCCATCACATTCTCTTGAACATCAGCCAAGGTGGAGATCTGAGTGAAAAACCCTGTGAAAACACACAAATCTGAGTTATAAACCAGAGAGAACAAATAAAGGAAGTTTTTAAGACGTATGATGTGGTTTATGCCTGTCATGTTTTTTGCTTATTTCCAAAGGAAAAGTACAAAAGAGGAATGTTTCATCAGAAACAGCCTCAAACAGTAACAATTGGTGAAAACAGATGTCTGTGAAACCTTTGGCCAGCCCTCAAGGACAGGATTTCCAACACTGTTATGAACCACTGCACTGTCTGTACTAAACTCTGATTTCAAGACTTTGATGTTTTTTTTGTTCAACGGTTTGGGCTTTCTTCTTTTAATGTTGTCTGCTTTAAAATTTAGAACTGGTATTATCTTTGTCCAACTAAATCTCACACACTTCTTCCAGTTTCAGGAAACATGATGGAGTAGAACTACAGTAACAGAATGGTCATTGCATATACTCTGAAATACTCATCCCTACACAATGTGACTGAAATTAAAAAAGCAATATGTAATTTACAAGAATGGCATGTCACAGAAAATGTAGACTGCAACTAGAATTGCTTGGTTAGGTGATCACAGCCTTGTTAATCCTTTAAAGCATTTCTTCCAACCTGACAGCACTGAGAACAGCAGAAGCCTCAGCTATTTGAGCTGTCACCACTCCCTTTTCAGTGCTTAGATGTCAAGGATCCTTATACATCACAAACTTGGCATCTGAAGTCCACATCATGCAAGGGTGATGAAGGACTGACAAATTTCAAGGCTAAAATTTCATCAGGCCTTATTTAAATGCATCACTTGCCCTCATTTACTTTCTGTTAATGAGAAAAGACCAACATGAAAGAGGCTTCACTACAATTTTAATCATTTGACAAGATCACAACTTCTGTGGAGCTGCAATATTAAGCTTTATTAAGCTTCAGCAGAAAACATGGCAGCTGCAAAGAACTTTTGAGCTGTGTTTTTGTAGATGGGGCCAATTTTGGCAGGACAGTAAAAGTGGTCTGAATCTAGAACTTCCCAATTAATACACCGGCCCATAATTCAAACACCACAAAATGGATGTTGCTGCATGAATTTAATCCATCTGTGAACTAAGGCACAGTGAAAGAACAGACTTTATAGCAGAGATCTATAAAATTAAACAAGTCATAGGAGTAGCCTAATGCATATCTTCAACCTGATAATAAAAAGGGGAAGTGCTGCATTGTTTGTGTTTTTTTAAACTAATTTGATTATAGTATGATCTCAAATATTCCTAGTATGGCATTCTTACTCACAGTATAGTATTCATACTGTTAAAATATTCAATATTCTGCTTAAGGAATTTTATTTATTTGGTATTTCATTTTATTTTTCTATTAAATCCTGTATTGTGTGAGGGTGCTAAATGACTACCCCACATAACATTAAGGTTTATCTCTTGCTTCTGAACAGCACTATTATTTGTCTGAAGGTTCTAAGAGCTTTTTCAGCCACAGAGTAAAATGACTGACATGAATTTAATTAGGAAACCTGTACTTGAAAAAGCAGAATCCTACATTTATGGTAAAAAAAAAATCCCAAAATATAGTGTACTTTCTTGAATCAGTGGAAGACTCATGAGAAAAAAGCAATGTATATGTTATCTTTCTGAAATGCTACCTGCTCCAGTTTTGGCACCTCAAAGAATGGGTTTCTCTGTCGTGTGAGTAATGAGCAACATTTCAGTATTTGGTCCTTTTAATTTGGTGAAAATGTCAATACATAGTCAAAGTATGTTTATTGGCCATCTATTCACATAGAGAACCTCATAAATTGCATATAAACACATGTAGCTGTACACACTCTGGTTTATAAGGCTTTTAATCAGGGATCCAAAATACTTCACAACTGTGTGGATCACTCATTTTTACAGGTAGGCCCTACATTTTCCCACAGCAGTTCAGAGGGACTGAATTTTGATATGCCTCTTCTCAGAACTGCATTTGAAGCAGAGATCTGTTGGCACTGAGTAGTACCCAGTGAACAATATGATCACACCTGCACTCAGATACTTACTATACATGAGCATATTATGTGATATATATAATTTATATATATATATATATATATATAAAGTGATAGTATAATGTCTGAAAAGTCAGAGGAGATTAAGTACTTGAAACATTTTGTATTGTATGTAAGGTGATAGAAAAGGCTTTTTTAATCAAATAGTACTTTGCTACCCATACACTTTAGAATCACAATCAGTTAACTCTTTTTATTATCATACTTCACGAAAATCAGAACCTTAAAGAATCATTTAAGAAGCTTCTGGATGCCTATGCCTGAAAAACTCTTTAATCACAACCTATAAATTACCTCTGAGATAAAGAATGCATTGCTTTCTTTAAATGAGCATCCTTTTTGATTGTCTCCTGAAATGTTTTTAGGTCACAATAGCGAGCAAAGAAATTCAGCTAGATTACTCAAACAAAAAGAAAAGAATAAACAGAAAACATAACCCAATCTGTAACATTTCAGCATTGTGCCATACAGGTTTATACGTGTTTACAAGACATTGGTACTGCTGCATTTTCTTCTTTTAGAAGAGACCCTTGTGGACCAGGTACAGCCAATGTGAGCAGACACTTATTTGAGCACTTATTTGAAGGCATTCTTCATAAGGTGCATTACTTTTGGTATTTCTCTTTGCAGTATTTATGAGAATGTTGCCATAATGTAACTTTAAAAGAATTTTCCAGGCAGCATGTTAAAGGATTCATTTCTTGTAGTATTGCAAATCATATGTCTAAACTGCACAAGAGAAAAACGGGGTTTTGCCTAATTTCCTAAGACTAAAAACAGTCTAAAACAGCCTAAGACTACAACAGTCTAAAAAATTTCCTCAGACAGCAAGTCTGAATTAATTTTGTATGAACTTAGTAAAGAAGTAAAGGTTTCAAAGACAAGTGAAAATATTTGTTGATAGTTTTCAAATGGGAAAACCTTACCAGAAGTTACTATATTATAGCTAGGAACAACATTAGGTAACATGCTTTTAGTTATTTTTTAATTTAATTTTAGGTTTTTTGACAATTCATGTGTTTCTAGCTGTATGTAACTCACAAGAATTAACCTTCCTACACTGCTAAGTTTACATCTCTTATCTAGAGATCAGAGATACAGAGATTCAGTGGAATTAAAACCCTCACTGTTCCTACAGCCAGGTTTAATCAGCAGATAAAGACTTGCTCAGAAGTCCTGGAGCACAGCTGCTGAGGCCATGCCAGGAAGAGCAGCAAACCCAGGCTTCAGTTTTTGCATTCCAACAGCACTTCTCAGTTCCCCGATGTGTGAATTATGCCACCTCAGAGCCCCCTCACAGTCAGCACTACCTTTTTTTTCCCTCCCCAGCAGGAAAAAACTCATGAAGGAAATGGGTAAGATTTGGTAATGACAAGCATGAGAGATGTATAATAATGTGGTAAAAGACAGACACTTAGGCTCTGCATGTGGGCTGCCTTTCCCCATTACACAGTGCCTGCATGTTTGGCTTGTTTTTCTCTAAAATGTCCTCCATTAGACTGATAACTCTTCAAAATGCCTCCAACGGATTTTTACATGGAGCGCAGCACTTCTCGTTTCCTGGGCAGTGTGCAAAAGAGATGCAATATTCTTGCAACTAATAAAATAGCAGAATTTAAAAATCCTCTGGGTGAGGACTGAGGAGTGAATTCATTGTTTCAGTGCAGCTGTAAAACTCCCGTGGAGGTTCCCCCCTTTCCTCCCCACAGGAGGCCCCTGGAGCAGGTGAAGAGGCTCAGAACTGGCTGCCTGCCACCCCGGAGCCCCCAGCGCAGGAGGGGCTGGGGTCATGCTAATAATGGGAATGGATGTGATGGGGGCTTCCTGCACAGAGCTCTCCTCTGCTGATACAATAGTCTATAAACTGCTCCAGCTGGGGCACAACCTGCCTCGGGGCTGATCTGTCCTCTGCCTGAGCTGCAGCCACCATCAGCTCTCCAACACCCAAAGCATTTTTCTCGACGTTGTTTTCTCAGCCTCAGCTCTTTGCACCGATGAATCCAACCCTTTGTCCATTTTATAATATGCCAACCACAGTGATGACCCGGGACAAAATGTTTAAAAAACCAAGTTAGTAAAGCAGAGGCTGTCAAATTGCTACTGCAATAGTGATTTTTACTGGGAAAAAAAAATATCCCAGCTGTTTTGTTAGCAAGTAATGCATTAACTCCCAGCTTTATCTCTACAGCTTTCTGCTGGAAGGGATGCTGAGGGAAAAGCAGTGCCTGTCGTTTCTAAGTTCTAGATGCTACTGCTAACATCTGGCATATGCACAATAAGCACTAGGAAATTTTCACCTTTGTTCACTTCAGCATCTTAGTAAATCTTGTCTTCCTTAATATGCACTTGCTTATGATACAGAAGAGTAAACCACTGCAAATTTCACAAACTCCTCTAGAGGGATTTGGGGGATCTTGAATGTTTTAATGTATTTGAAATGGTTTGGTGTTTTGCTTCATTAAGCAAGCTCCCTCTAGATACGCCCTACTTACAGGGAAAAATGTACCAGAAACAGGGGGTTTTTCAAGGTTTCACAGTCAGAACTTAGAAGCTAAGGAAGTTTTGCAAGGTGGTGTGAATTTCCCCTGTGACCTGTTTTGAAGGAAAGGGCTGCTGGGCACAGTCCAGTCAGCTGGAAACCCTGCAAACAGCCTTCATCTATGCTGTGCTTCCAAGGGGAAAATCACTGCAAGGAAAATTGATTTTAGGGTCATTCACCCTCAGTGACAACAACATATTTTGGCCCACCCACACAAGGAGTAAACTGCAGTCCTGCTATTCAGCCAGTCTTTAGCCCAGCTTTACTACACTCCTCATCTGTTGTGCTGTAATCCCTCATTTCACTGAAATAAAAGGGATAAGCTCTAAGTGAAAACTGCAAGGAAAACTCTAAATCTGAACTGTCTGACCATGACATGCTGTTTCCAATTGTGATTTTCAAAGCTGGAAAAAAAATATTTAATTAATGATTAGAGGTAGAAGATTTTTTACATTATAATCTATCAGAGAGCAGGCATTGTAACTATTAAACTGAGAGGGAAATAAATTTATAGAAGTAACAGTCATTAAGCTGTTTAGTTGATTCATATGAGTATGACTCTGACTCAAAGCAACATGGCTCTGAAAAGAACAAAGTAGTCCTGAAGAATGACAAAGGTGACCACTATTCCCCTCTGGGAATAAGGAAGACGTGGACCAGATGATCTGCTAAGGCAGCCTCCATTGCCTGGTCCTAATTTCTGACTTGCTGTACTTAGATCTTTATGAATTTGTGGAGCTGGGCTAAAAAGTTAAAAGATTTTGTTGATTAAATTGTCTTCAAAAAAGATGCTTCAAAGGATTCTTATACTATTATTTAAACTAAATTATGGTGTAATATTAGCTGATTAAGACAAGACTTCAAACTGAGTAATTTCCATCAGCTGGACATAACAGTAGTTAAAGAAATAATGACTAAATGGATAGCACCTGATGCAATTCATCATAATGTAATGTGGCACAATGGAAAAAAAGGACTTTTTTTTTTTCCAAGAGGAAAGCAAAAGGAAAACCTGAAGATTAATTGGGGTTTGGGGCTATTTTTTTTCCTGAATCATTCCTGTTCATACTAGTCAATCCTTTTAATGCAGCATCTCAGATCTTAAATGTTTTAATGCTGTTTTCCTTAAAGGATATAAACCAGTTTTTTTCAATTACACTGTCAGTTCCTCAAGGGACAGGATGGCTGGTGTTTTACATACCATTCCTAACTCAACAGGACTTGTACCCAATGTTCTTAGAAACCAAACTCACTCTGAGTAATAACAGATAGAAGAGAACAAATGCTTTGAAATTAGTTTGTTCTCTGAACAAAAACTTAAGACCACATAGTTTAAAGCTTTATACATATTTTAAGGAAGAAAATTTCAAATTGGGGTTTTTTGCTCTTTACATTGTATGTTACAAGATAATTAAGTGTTTTCATTTTCTGGGAAAAAGAAAACAACCCATCCTCTGTGATTAGCTGCCAGTGACACCGTATCTGTAGAAGGGTTAGATGTGCAGGAGGGCTCAGCTCAGGGTTTTGAAAACAAGGATTTCACAGGAGAAGGTGAACAAACCTTTGTTAGCACAGGCCATCCATTTCAGGTTATCAGCAAATGCAGCTTCTCTTCCAATCAGATAGGTAAAAATACGGACCTGAAAGTAAAATGCAGAAGATAAATCAATTAATACTGCATTTACAACATATCCAGTGGAACTGCTGATACAGATGTGTAGTTCACAGGAATTCTAAGAAAGTATTACTGGTTAAACAGTACAGTAGGTTAAAAAAATTATTTCTGCCAGTAATGTTATCCTGACAAAACGTGGCTTTTGCTCTGTGTAATAGAGGGGTTGATCTTTTTGAGTTGTGTTTAATATCTGACCTTTAACTACAGTTATGCTTAATGTGTAATTAAGAATAAATGAAAACCATTGGAGTACAAAATGGTATGTTTCAGACAAATCTGTTCTGCACTTGTGAATTCAGAAAATTGTTATCATGGAGGGGAAGAAGCACTTAACTAGCAAATCCTTCTGTAGACAAAGAATTTGCAGCAGCAGGCAAATAAATCCCCCTAGTTTTCAAGGTTCATATGACACAATATCATTGTCAGCACAGGGACAGGTACTCAGAGGTAGCACTTCAGAATCCTTTAATTCATTTTCAAATTAAAAAAAAATATATATAATTTTTTGCATTAGCATTTTTCCTCATTCACAAATGGTAATATTTGTGAAATATACCAACTTTATACTAAGTTCCCATAGGCTGTTTTTTTTCCCACAGAAGTAGTTTTAAAATACTCTGAAAGTCTCCCTCTTGACTGTCAGTTGTGACATCCTATTTTCTCACTGCCTTTTTATCCATTTTCTTAATGGCCACATCCTGTCTCTAGGCATACACAGTGCTTTGTGTTATCATCATGCCTAGAGACCAGATTCCAATCACAAAACTTTTCCCAGTCTCTCAAACATAAAATATGCACAGAACTGAATTGTGATTTATATGGTTTAAAAAGTCTACACACTGATGGTGTAGTGTTGCAAGTTTGAGTCCAACAGTCTGCATAATCCAAACCTAAGACTCTAAAGAACACAACATTAAACAAAAGAATGGTGCTTTTATGCTTTGTTGATTACTATGAAAGCATTAATAAAGAAATTCTTTGTTCTGCAAAGATACATGAAAATGCACAGTGAGATTTATACTCTCAAAATACAGCGTAAATCACTGTCATGTTTTATCTTCCTGCAAATGATGCTTGAAAATAGCCTATGATGAGACTGAATACTCTGAGAGATTTATATTTAATGATCGGCTTTAATCTATAATGAATCAAACTAGACTGTGTTCCTAAGAAAAGGAGACCAGCCTTATCTAAATAGGTGAGCAGTAAGCATGATAACAGGCACAGGCAGCAAAATAACCACAGAAAATAAAATTTCAACAAACTGGTAACATGGATCATCCTGAGGAATGGGCTGTCTCTAGGCTATTGCTGCAAGGATTTCAATGATTTCTTGCTGAGTATATTTTCTATATCTAGTTTACTTAGTACCTAGCAGTTTTGCTAGAAAATACTTTAAGCATGATAAAAATACTGCTAATTATAATTACTTGAAAAAAATAAAGGAATCTGTAAAACAGAGAGTTAGAAAGTGAGTGATCCAAATTTATGAAGTGCTGCTTCCTTCCCTGTCACAAGGTATTGTGTATTTTTCTCTACACACATTCCATGGTACATGTTATACAAGTGATGTTTACCATGGTCAGCATGAAGTTAAGAGTCTTTTATATAGTGAAATACAAGTTACACTATAATTTTAAAATACCCTTTCTATATTGCTCATGAATTAATAGAATCACTATTATTCATGGTAGTATTGTAAGGAAACAGCCATGACAGGATCACAGGAAGGTATTTTATTAAATTAAAGCCACTGGTACTTTTAAGTTTTCCTTCTACATTGACCTTAAAGACACAGTAATAGGTATTGCAAATATTGTTTAATACTTCATTCAGAATATCCTCGAGAAAAATCCTCAAGATCAGTTCTGATGGAAAACAATTCTGATTAATTCTCTACTTCTAAAAGGTTCATTTGATCAGGTCATTGAACCCATCAGCATAAACTTAATCCACTGTGAGCTTGCAATGACAAGCATTAACCACACACTGCAGCAGTATCACAGAACCACAGCATTAACTCGGTTGGAAAAGACCTTTGAGATCACTGAGCCCAACCTGTGACCCAGCTCCACCTCGTGGGTCAGACCATGGCACTGAGTGCCACATCCAGGCTTTGCTTAAACACCTCCAGGGATGGAGACTTCACCACCTGCCTGGGCAGCCCACTTTTATAAAACAAAGATTTGGCATTTTATTTTCTGCTTTCAGAGACCACAGCAGTAGCTTATGTAATAAATGATTAGAACTGAAACGTACATCAATAATTCTACATTCTAAATCTCATTTTTTTAAAACAAGCTTGGTTCTACACACATTTTATAGTAGTTTTACTCTTCTGGATGGGTATTCTGTGTAATAATTCTGGATTTATAATACCAATAAACAGGAAAAAAAGGTTACAGTGGCCACAGATTTCTTTACTGCAGATACATAAAAATATAGCTAAGTCAGTATTACAGAAATACTACAGTAATTTGGCAAGTTCAAACCACTTCAACTGCTGTCCATGGATGAGATCTGCACAGTGATGTGCCACGTATGGTGCAGAACAGGACACACAGCATTGTAATAACCACTGAAATTGTCATTGTACATTGATTTGACATGAGGGACCAGGTTTAATATCCATCCATACTCTCAGATCCCAGGCAAGATATATGTTGGTAGGTAAAGTTGTTAACAGTGACCACCAAATTTTTTTCTTGTATATGTGAGGCACATGGAAAGTGTGTCAAATCAGTCCTGCTCTGCAAAATGATTGCATGAAATGTTTATTTTACTCAAACAATCCACATATAGCACTAATATTAGTAGTCTGCTGATAAATATGTATAGTACTGAGGCATATGATTGAAATCTCTGTAATAACAGATGAGGAAATATAAGGGATCTGTCTCATTCTGTTGTTTGTATTGGACCCTGAAGAAAATAACAAAATAGAAACTATTAGCTTCAATAGGTATGTGCACTGTGCAGACACACACTGATGCACCTATGCTGGTATCTTATGGTACAGCATAATGTTAGGACACTGCAAATTCCTTTGAATCCATATGGAGAGAATGTTTCAGTCAAGGGAGACTAAGTAAATTCAAAGTTGTTATGGGCACATCCCAGAAGATCCAGTAACAACATTTACATAGTCTACATATGCTCTGGCTAACTGAGTATAAGCCAAATGAGAAAAACACCTCAGAATATCCAAGTGCTGTGACTGAATCAAGAGACCACTTCCTTCAGAAAAGGAATTGGGCAGAGGGTGTAAGTACCTATAGTGGCAAAAAACACTATAGAAAAAACACTATAGAAAGAGAGCCCCTCAGTTCTGGGTAGTTTTGAAAGCTTTACAACATACTTGAGAGAGACACCTGAATCAAAATAGTTTCTATTTCTGACCTGAAAACTATTATATCCACTGTATAAAGGATTATCATGACCTGTTAGGTTTGGAGAAAGAAAATATTCTCAGGCAGATGCACTGGTCTTGAATTTCTATATCCTGGCTGCAAAACTAAAAATCGTAGATTTTACATTTAAAATTTACATTTAAAATTGTCAGATTCACCGAACAGAAAGCAAAGCTTACTCCAAGAGCAAAAACTTTAACCTTTAACCTTTTCAATTATATTTGCTGCTTCTGCACAGTAGGTGCCACAGACTGCTATTTTTAAGCCAGTGTTCACAGAATATGGAGTGAGAGCTGAAAGAAACTGAAAGGACAATGGAACTAGAAACTTTAACAGAGCTTGTGACTTTCTCACTTCATATTTTTCTGAAGCAAGCGTCAAATGGCAAAGAACACCATTTGAGAGTGATGTATTTTAATTATATTTAAAACAGCAGCTGTGGAAACTTCCCATATGTTACCTTCCTATTATGTCTCATTCCTGACCAGGAAGGGTCACTTCCTGGAAAGAGAGTCCATTCAGTTCCTCTTCTCACTAAAAGATTGCTGCAAAAGCTCAAATGGTTCCAAACTGTAGAATCAAATTCATATTATGCAACCAACTAATTTCAACAGTGCATTTTATGGTGGTTAGCTTCTGTGTGCAGGACTGTGGACTCTGCTCCAAACCAGTAGTCCATAGTAAACAAACCATCACCAGTTGTCACAAGCTGTGCTGGCAACTACTCCCATCTACACAGCAGAATTAACCAGTATTAAGGCATCAAACCTCCAAGCTCAGTAGTTCAGACAAAACTGAACACAAATCTTATACAGAGTAAAACACCTGAATCAAAAGCAGCTATATAACTGCATATATTATTGGTCATTTTATTTTGCTTTCTCTCTGGTTTTCCAGCCTCTGGTTTTTCACATTTTTGTTGCCTTATCTTAGCACAGATCATGGTTTGGATAAGGGATTGCTCTCTGCTCATTGTTGCAGCCCCCCCCAAATTTTGAAGAATAAGAGAGTATTGTTAGTAAATCTTGCTTTTACAACCAGGGAATATTCTGAAGTCTGAACTTTTAACTCCAGACAGGAGGTTTATATAAAATCTCAGAGATGCATACACTCAAGCACTAGTGAGGAGAGCTAAGAATGATGACTGAAATGACAGCTATTTCAGTGCTAACCACTTCATCTGAAATATCCACTTAAGGGTTTCATCCATTATGTGTGGGCCAACCTGCAGTCCCTGAACTGTCCTCACCTCTGGAACGTCACTGAGCTGCCAGTGTAGGGAAGGGAATAGGGACCTTCTCCCATCTCTGTGAAACAGGACAAGTCAATCTGCAGGATTCAACACAATGAAACTGTGAATTCACATCTTCGTGCCAAACAGCTGGTAAAACAGTATTTCCAGAAACTTAAAATACCGTGTGGGAGGGGAAATGGGAATTCTGCTTGAAGCTGACAGTGCAGACCTCTGTTTGCAGCTGCAAACTATTTCATGGACACCTTCAGCAAAACAGTCTTTCCTTTCTGGCTCAGCAAGAAATAAAAATAATCCTGTGGCAAGAGCTATGGAATTTAAGTGAGATACAGGGACAAAATTCAAGTTCCCATAGTTGTAATCTATGGTGGTCCAGGAACACCTCAGCTATTCTCTGCATGGAGGAGCAAATGGACTGGTTGGGAACAATGGGTCAATGTGAGACCAAGTGATTGTCTGAACTCCTAAGCAGCCTCACAAAAAATAATTGATTTAACTGTTACAAGGGCTCTCAAGGTGAGAGCTCTCAAGACAGCTTTTCATAGGCACCTCATGCTTCCCACCCAACATTACACTCTGCTTGTCATCACTTCCAGATTAGTCTTCAATGTCACTCTTCACATAATCTCATCCTCCTAGTCCCCTCTCTCCAGAATCCTTTTGTACCTCACCTCAGAAGACACTGGTGGAAAAAGGGGGAATTGGTGCTTCTGTTGGTCCCTGTGTTAAGCAGATGGCACATCTTCCCCACATTTTCCTGGGAGGAACAGTCTGGATGCAGCCATAAAGGATTTTTAGAGTCATACTGGATTCACTCATCATAATCAGTAAGATCCACAACAAAAAAATCTGAACAGGCCCCAGGTCTTTGCCCAAGAAACCTTTCCAAATCTTAAAATGGAAAAATGTTGAACTTGTGAAATATATCAATGTGATATATAGGTACTATCAATGTGTATAATAGGTACTAACTTTAACTGATACACACACAAATCGATCCAAAAATAAACACAAATTCCAAGTGTATGCAGTGGATCTGGCTGTTGCAAAGGGCATAATATACAGGGCAGTGAACAGGGATGGGAAAAGAGAAATAGAAATATAAAGTCACTCTTGAACCTTCAATTTATCTCTAAATGTTTTCATAACTTTTTTTTATCTTCAGTTCATTTTTTATTATGAAGTAGTAAAAAAAAACCCCACAACCAAACAACTTGAGGATCTATTTGTATTGGTAGGTTAACATGAAATTCCATTAAGAAAATGATCTAAATGAGCACAGAAAACTCTACTGAGGAGGGGTGCAAAGCCCTGTGATGCAGCATAAGACACTACCTCAGTATCTTCTGTCCCATTAGAGACCTTTGCCCTGTGAGGTGCTAAAAGCCTCAACTTACAGTGCACTCAGAGCAAGGAAGCCATGAAATTGAAGACATTACCTCATGAAATTGAATCCTGAAATGTTAAGCTACTCAGTAAAAGGTTCTTCATTGTTAATTTTCCTCCTGCAGTATTCACAATACCTCTTTTGGGAAAGTTTACATTTATACATTCCCTCATGTTTTTTCCTTCCTGCAATTGCACACTGTACCCAGACAATTTTATAATAATGTTTTGCATTGTAGTGATATTGAAACTCCGTACACTGTACCCTAAAAACTGATGGGACAGCAAGCAAAAACAGACCTCAAATAATTGAAATGTCTATGTCACTGAAAAACAAGATGTTGTAAGCAAAGACTGCAGGAAAAACACTCATCAAGAAGCTGAGCCCTGCTTCTCCAAACATTCACATCCCCAACAGCTCTTGGCATAGACCTACCTCAGCAAATTCATCCAGGAGAAAAGGAGATGAGTGGTACAGTTAATCCCCTGGGGTCAGGGGACAGCAGAACTGTGTCACACCCACCTGTGAGGAGCATTTCTGGATCTGCTCTCTAGGTCTAGGGCAGCTGGGAGTTACTTTTGCAAAACTCAAACAAGCTACAGGTTTTACGTGACACATCAAGTGAGGATATTTCTTCCAGCCTTGAAAATGTGCTGACATACTTTGCTGATTTACAGAAAATTATAATGCAACTGAGGATTTACAAAGAATAATTTCCCACTGTGAAAATTCACCTAATACGTAAGAAATATTTCTAGCAGGGAGAGATGGGATTATGCTGTTTTACACACATCAGAGGAAGTGATGAGAAAGTGTCCAGCTCAAGGCATACTTGCACAGGGCTTATTGTTTCCTAAAAGGGTTTAATGATTGATATAGCTATGAAAAAAAACAAGATGGGATTTTTACATGGGACACAAGTTTTAGCCATTTTACACATCCTCAATTATTGGTCACACAGCACTGAATAAGATCAGTTCCTTCACAGGTGGCACAAACAGCCCAGCAGAAGCTTAACAATAAATAATATGTAAAGATGTGGCAGAGCAAATAGGTTTAATGGTATTAAACAACAATTTAAGAGTTGGTATTTAAAAGCAAAACAAAAAATTTTCACAAAGTGGGTCTAATAAGGATCCAATCCTTTCTAGCTCTCTTTCCTGCTTAGTGTGCAGCATGTGTTAATGATGCCAAACAGGCAACCAATAATGCACCAAGTGTAGTACAACAATGTGTGGCTTGAATGTACTAAATTCTTCTTAGCAGTTGAACAAGTCAATTCAGCAAAGCCAATTTTCACAGATTTTGAGTATTCAACCTTTTGGCTAAGACCATGCCTAGGAAATGACATCCCAAAGACTACTCTTCAAAGAAACCCAAAAAACCTGACATTACCCCAAACCAGCTTGTTGCTTTCAATGTAACTTCTGTTTTCATCATGAGCTATAACTGCAGCAAATTACTTTGAGCCCAATGGGTTGTGTTATAAATACTTCAGATATATAGAGAATGTGAATAAAATCTTTATAGAGCACCTTCAAATATTATGTACATACCACAAAATATTACTGAAGAACTATTTTAGAAATATTTTCCTTAATTTAAAAAAAAAATATTTATTCTGCTTTTTATATCATTCAACTGGTACATCCAACCATGGTACAATGACTTCAACCACATGGAGTATAGGAGGGAGAGGAAAATTTTAACTCACGTTTTAAACTGTCAGACGTTACCTGACATCAGTTTTCTGTCATAACAATGTTACTATTTCAAAGTAAAATGAAATAGATTTATTGGAGCTAGGAACAAATTCTATGCTATCATCGGAAAAGCAAAGGAAATTTTTAATTCCATTCTTGATTTGCAAGATTTCAGGTCAGTCATTACACATCATTAACAAGTCAAGCCTAAATGAACTACTCAAGTATAATTCAACTATTCCTAATATTGACATTCTTCAAAATCCTGGAGGATTTGCTGAAATGTAGAATATACATTTTCTTCCTTAAATGCAAAATAGCAGCCTAAACAAATTAATTTGTCTGAATGGAGAGAAGGGGTAGGGATTAGAGCAGAAGCCATGACATAACCAACTTTCTTGGATCTAACTGAAGCTCCTGTGGAAAAAGCAGGCTCATGCAATTTCTGCTACTACTCTACTCAACTTTCTTGTTTATCAACTAATTATTTTGCAGGAATCCATGAGAAAAGATCAAAATCAGACTAAACTCTAAGTAACCAAATACTGCCAATGTCTCCACTTCTGCTATGACACAGTTCCAGGATGTAACACAGAACAATGGTAACTCATTTACAGTGCACTTCACCATGCATGGTGCAGACACAGATTAGAGGATGACATAATGGATAAAGCACTGGCCTCTCACCCTTGGGATTTTGTTCAGCCTGCAGTCCTATCAGATAATGGATTTGGCAATCCCCAGTAGTCTCTTTTGGACACTAATCTCCACTACAGAGTCTCTATAATTCATCATATAATTTAATACACCTGGCAACTTTAGCACCAGTTCATTCTTTTGTTACATAATGGCCCAAAGTGAAGTCAAGGGTGGTTAATGCTCTGACAACTGGCTATTATCTCCCATAACAGCTGATTTTGAGGGGATTATTGCAGTCATAAACCATTTTATAAAAATTGGCAACTGGGAAAGCAGTGTAAGAAAATAAGGTGATATTTAGAAGTTTTATCACTGATTTTCTACCAATCTGTAATGGAGTTTCTAGCATCCAAAAAATGCTGGAGAGGAAACTTGAGATTAAAGCTACAGATCATGAGCCAAGAATCTGAGGCCTGAACAAGCTGACAGTCAGAAAGGTTTGACTATTTTGAGGTTACAGACGCCTTTTGTCTCTTTTTTTTCCTCTGTCAAATATTCAGTATATTTCTTCTTTATTTTGTCTCAATTATTTGTTCACATCCTCACTTTATCAGGATTCTTCCCTTTTCAATTTGAAATACTTCCCCACTTTTGGTACTCCAGTATTCACAAATGAACAAGGGATTTCACTGCTATCCAGACCAATCACTGAGGATATCAGTGACCCATGAGATGAGACAAAGGGGAGCTGCACTCACTTTAAGGAAAAATAAATCAGCTCACTCAGAGTGTGGGAAAGCTTAGGAAGATGAGCAGTTGAGGATCCAGTCTAAACTAAAAAAATGGCATTAGCACACAGTCAAACAGGCAATAGTACCAAGGTACTCATAGTCAAGGGAATTAGCACGCACAGCTCCCACTGGAAATAAATATGGGCCCTGCAAAGTGGTAAAAAAGCATCAAAAATTTCACCAGATAAAAGTTAACAGAACATAATTTTTGTTTGATAAATATCAGTCTGTAGAAGGATAATTATAAAAGGTGTAAGATGCTTCTGGGCTCTCTGGTACATCACAGCTACATCTGGGCAATGTAATTTTGTGTCATGCAGGTGTATAGCAATAGTTGGATGCTTTATATTTAATCAGCAACATTGCTTTGTAGAATAAATTTCACACACACAAAAAAAATCATTAAAACAAAGCCAGAGAAATTCAATCCATAGCAACTCCTGCTCTGACCAAGAGACATTGCTAAAATGTCCAGTTTAATAAAATACAATCCATTTGCAGAAGCTTTACAGGATTGTTTTGAAGTAAGGTTCTGTATTTCATGGTTCAGGATAGCTGTCTTTTTTTATGCAGGCTTGAACTGAGCAAGCTTTCCTCCAGTACATGGAGATGTAAATCCCCCTGGCCTGTGGTTGGAACCAATCATTTTAGGGAAAAGTCAATGTGGTGCTGATCTCCACTCTGTAAACCTATGTTTGGTTCCGTACAGCTGAATTTTATGATAGATTTTATACTGAGTTCAGCAGCAGAAGTTTCAGGTTCCAAGAATCCAACTTGCAACAGGAAGATTTTCATAATGTAGCACAGAAAACTGTATGAGGTCTACTAGAGAATGAAAAGAATTTTGTGAATTGTAGACGAAACAGAATCATAGAATGCAGTTGGAAGGGATCCACAAGGATTATCAGAGTCCAAGTACTGGGCTGCACAGGACAGCCCCAAGAATCACACCATGTGCCTGAGAATAAAACTGAAGACTTACAAGAACAGGAACAAGTTTGTGCATAGAATTTTAGGATTACTTTACTTGTTTATTGAAATACAAAATCAGCCAAAGCAGAAGAATCTGTAACTGCAGATGCTGCTGTGATGGAAGAGCAGACCCACTGTTTGGCAAACAAAAAGGAATGTGTGTTTATTGTTGGACTTCCTGTGAGTAGAAACACTACAACTTCTTCAAGAGAATCTTTCTGAAAACGCTGAGTTAGTGGATAGAAAAATGAATGAGATTTTACACGAAACCTGTCTGCTATCCTGGAAAATATTTAATCCTTCAGACACTGTGTATATACACCCATGAATTGTTTGAACCTTCAAAGTGCTACAGCAAGAACATAAAATAGACATGAAATTCCTTTATCTTGACATTTTAACCAACTGAAGGCAATTGCTGCCCAGACTGTCACAATATACCAGTCAGTATTAAAATTGCTATGCCTTTAAGTTTATCTTTGATTAAAAATTAAATGTATTTCTTCTCTATAATTTTTGCAGCCCTACAGCATCCATGTGTTCTCACAGTTAAGTGAAGTCAAACTAAATATTTAATACACCATTCTAATTAGCTACAAACTATTACCTGATTTAAGTCTGTAAATGAATGTGAAAAGACTCTGGAGGCCTAATGTTAACCTTCATCCACTCCAGTTATATGAGAGAAATTACAGGCTCTAATTAGACTCTTTAAACTGCAAAGAAATAGAATTTTCATAACCAGCTTATTAAAAAACGAAGACCCCCTTGGGACAGGGCAAATTGCTTCTATCCTGATCCCCTTATCCTTGTACAACACCATACAGAAGACTCATGTTGTCTGACTTGCAGCTCATATTTCTCCCAAATTAATGAGCACTCAAATTATTCCAGCTGCCCCCTTGGCACGGGGAAAAATTGAAACTCCATGGCTGCCAAGTGACGCGTATAACCCAGCTGCTGAATAAAATGTGCTTAAGGCCACACAGCTGTTGAGGTGACTATTTACATTAAAATAAGTCCATGGATACAGAACAAATGTCTAAAGGCAGAGACAGTGTACAGCATTTTATTTAACCCTTGAATTTAACCAGGTCACCAAAATTTGCAGCATCATTTACAGGCTAAAGGTAAGTGTGTGGTCTTTTGACCTTAGGATTTGTTTCTTCCTATTTGTCTAATCTTGGAAAAATTCTGATTTTCTTCTGCAAAACAGGTAAATTGAGAGGAATCACATTAAAGAGCAGAATTCACATGACAGAGCGGACAGCTGATTTTTTAAAACAACCCTACTTGAGAAAAATACAGAAAGTTTAACTCCATCTCCTGCTCTCCAAACATGTGCAGTGTGACAATAAGCAGGATCTTTGAGGCAGCAGAATGGAAAATGATACTTGCAGAGAATTCTCAAGTATCTGTAAGAACACAGACTTGTGGTATCAAAAAGACACCATTGCATTTTTTTTTTTGCCTTAACCTACACAGGCTGCCAACTCACTTCCACGTGAAACTGAGGATACCAGGTATCATCTTTAAAACACTAAATAGTGTAAGAACTCTTGTTCTGTAAGAGTTAACTGTATTCTAAAATACTCTAGGATGCTGTGATTCATAGGCCACATTTTAGATGTTTTATAAACCACGACCATAAGCCAGCTGACCTGAACAGCACTGTGCCAGTTGAATATATACCTTGGAATAATAGGGGCCAGTGCAAAGTTTCTCTTTACTAATCAGGATTACTTGGCCGGAGGATGCCTTGGATCTAGGACCAAAATCTAAATTCAAATTTTTACAGTCAAAAACATTTCCTTTGTTCAGCAAGTACATGTGAGGCCCAAGCCATAACAAAATGTGTGTGCAGGCAAATCCTAACAAGAATTGCACAGAACCCAACTGTAGAAAAAGTTCAATTAGTCAAAGGTTTATTTATTTCAGCCTTCACCAGACAGTTTAATTTGAGTAGTTACTATGACACAAGCATTTTTAACTATGGGATTAGGAGCTGAGGTCATATTTGGAAAAAATGGTAGATAAGTAATATGTGTTTCAATCAGTGAAGCCTGATGATATCTCCCATGTATTGTTGGAGAAACTAATTAAATAATCTTTAAAATATTAGTGAATTTTTTTAAAATCTGTGGGTAGCAAAGGAAATGACAAGGACAAGAAAAGGGAAACTTGTTTTTAAATATTTTCAAAACCAANTTGAGTGCTGTGTCCAGCTCTGGGTGTCTCAGTTTAGGAAGGATGTTGAGACACTTGAGGACATGCAGAGGATGTAACAAAACTGGTGAATGATTGAGGGAGCTGGGGTTGTTCAGCCTGGAGAAAAGGAGACTCAGGGGTGACCTTATCACTCTCTACAACTTCCTGAAAGGTGGTTGTAGTCAAGTGGGGGTTGGTCTCTCAACTGTGACAGGATGTTAGGACACAGTCTCAGGCTGTGTCAAGGGAAATAAAGGTTGGATATTAGGAAAAAGTTTTTTATGGAAAGAGTGATTAAGTACTGGAATGGTCTGCCCAGGGAGGTGGTGGAGTCACCATTCCTGGGTGTGTTTCAAGAAAGACTGGATGTGGCACTTGGTGCCATGGTTTAGTTGAGGTGTTAGCACATGGGTTGGACTCAATCTTGAAGATCTCTTCCAACCTGGTGATTCTGTGATTCTGTGAGAATTCAAAATAGTAATTGGGAGCAACAGAAACAGTCTGAAAATAACAGGATTAAATTTGTGTCAAATAAGTATTGTCATTAGGATGGAAAGTTCTAATTCATGGATGAAAGATGAGGAAGAACTTAGTGGAGCACCAGAAACAGATCTAGATTTCTGGAAGAAATTCATTGTGGGTCAAAAATGGCAAAGTGCTGCAGTAAAAGCAAATATCAAATACCTCCTGGATGTAGCCCTAAAAGAAATGGCAATACATACTTGACATGAATGGAAGATAAAGGAAGTGGTTATTCAGCTCTACCTGTGTGAAGGAGAAATGGAAAAAAACCTTTAGCTGGACTTGGTGTGTATGGCAGGGCCTGAGACAGTTGGAAAGGTCTGTGATAAAGGAGGAAACCTGCATGCACACAAGAACTGGTTTTTTGTTGTTTTTTTTTTTTTTTTTACTTACCATTAGCTATCCTAGGTAATTTTAAAATCACTATAACTGAGAATGTCATCCAACAGTAAAATGCATTTTGTTACATAAGGCTACAGACATTGTAACATAATGGCCATCTTAGTTAAATAAAAAAACCAGGTTTGCTTCATCATTCTTCTTTGACTGCATCCTGAACAACTCATTTAAGGATTTTACCTGAGGGTAACTCCAGGTACTGTGGTCAACCCTTTTACAATGTAAACAAAACATTGAGGGGTTTCACCTGTCAGTATGAATTCATCCACGTTTCAATATTTGCTTGCTAAACAACAACAGCAGTTGAGGTGTTTGTAAAGAAATACTTTGGCTTTTTTAAACCTGATACTGGAGAGAACAAGAATGAAGACCTAAACTACTGTGGACATTAAATATGAGAGGCAGCCTAGAGAGGTTCATCCTCCGAGTTTGGAACGAAGTAAGCTTTTTTCTCTAACGTGACTCACAATGCTCTAAGTCCTGTAGCTAATTATAAAAGCATGTTCTGTTTGCTCTCTCCATTCTCACTGCTGGTTTTCCATTGTCCAAACCATCTAAAAGTATGCAGTGATGTCACCATATGTATCGTGGAGAAGAAAAAACAGATGAATACTCTATAAACACTCTTCAGTCTTAAAACATGTAGCCTAAACAAGGGGCTTCCTCCTCCTTCCTTTAGAGAAACATGGGAAGAAGGAGAACTGAGAACCAAAATGAGGACATTGAGCACCAGCATATGAACTTGCATTTGACATCAGGAGACACAGGAAAGTTAAGTTAGTGGTGAAAAATGGGGAACTCCAAATTTAAAGGATAAAAATAATTCATTTTTTAGCAAGATTTTTCACACTGAGCAATTTATTTCTTTAAAATCTTCCTGACATTCTACATCACTGTATTTCTTTTTCCTTCAAGCAATCTCGTCTGGAGAATAAAACTGAATCTCTTCAAAAGACCCCTTTTTCTGACATTTTACTGCCTCCATCACAATGCCCATTACAAGATCTAACACCAAATCAGCAATTCCAAACTCTAATGCATTTGTAACACAAGGAGTCATTTTAAATACCTAAAATCCCTCTAATCATTCCGTAACTTTTTAATGCAGTATCTCAATGCTGCAGAAAAACTAAGCTTTTCTATCCAAAAGGGGATAGAAAAACTATCCCCTCTTGGGGAGAAAGAATGAAAGTTGGAAAACAAGACAAAGACAGGATTAAAGAAGAAAATAGATTACTGCAGAAGGAAGACAGTACTTCTGAGTTATAAAAACTGCAAACTGCACTGAAAATGAGACATTGAGAGCTCTTAGTGTGATGAAAAGAATAAACATAATTAATGCAATGTGAGGCAACACAGGGACACAGTGCTCAACTGAGACACAAACAAAACGCAATAGAAAATATTTGGAAGTCAAGATATGAGCCTAAAATTACATCTTATTCTCTATGTTATATATATATTACATCATATATAAGTTTGACATCATATATATATATCTACACATGACTCCATATAAAATGAGAGCAGCAAGCAAACACTAAAATACAGAAGAGAGAACAGAACATGTGGGCATGCAAGCTTTCCCTAAAAAGTGTGCCTCAGGAAAGGGAAAACTAGTGTGCAACAAATTAAGACAGATTTTATTCAACCTTTTAATGAGACAGGCAAAAGAGGAAAAGGGGTTATTCACTCAAAGGTAGAATTAGGTTAATTAAGCCAGACAACATTGAACACATGGAATGAGATCCCTGCCCAGCTGAACGTGAGGATCCAGGGGCCCTGCAGGAGGGACAGCTGGCACCGAGGGAGGTGGATCCTGCAGGATGGATCCTTCAGCCTGGCCCGAAGGGACAAGAAATGCAGGTGAGAACCAGAGGGAAAGGAATGGCCAGCTGGGGGCAATGGAGCTCCAGGAACCTCGGCTGATGCCAGAGCAGAAAAACAAATGTAGCTCCACTAAAATTGCTTGCCAATCTGTCCATCATCCCCTTCCTGTTCTTGTGTCCAACTCCACAATTCCTTTGGGTTGGCCACTGCCTTTGCCTCCACATGAAAAACATTTTGGTGTCTGTACTGTTCCCTGTCACCATCATACACAGCATTTAAGGACTGCTATATTTAAACACTGATCTGAAATAAAGATATCTGAACTGAGAACAACAGTTATTGAGTAGACCCATACATGGAAACTTAATTCAGAGTACAAAGTCAGATCTTATCAGTTTAATCTCCTTGGAAAGCATGAGGATAAGGATACCTGCATATGAAAACTCAAAAAAACCTCATTCAAACTCTCATTAATAGACACTTCTCAGTATTGACACGCTTATCCTGTGGTGCTCTCTGTGCTACAAAGATACAACATACACTTGTAAATCCTCCATATGTTCCCTGGAAGAAGGAGGAATGAAGGCAAGGGCGAGGATAGAAAAGCACCTTTATTATTTAGTCCTTGTAACATTTACTCTGACATCAGCCATACTGCTGAAGGGAAGCACACAATTATGTTACCATTACAGTCACTGAAATCAGAATTTGTGTTCTCAGATTTTTCTTGACAACTAGTTTTTACTTATTTATTCAAAGTTTAAAAAAAAAGTTTACTTGAAGATTATCCACTTTAATAAAACTTTGTATCTTTTTAAGCTCCACCATGCTGAAATCAAATAAATGAGATAGAGGCCCAGTGTTTTACTGAACCAGAACACGTATAAAGCTCACTCAAGTACAGGAATCTCACAGAAGAATAAACACAACTTTCAAATAACAGTGCATTCACTTGAGACAGCACACAAACACTTTCATCCCTCAGTTTATAGCTGCCAACTCTGACACTTCAGATTTCATTTTCAGATCAACCCAGTGGCCCTAATGATGCAGTTTAGAGTGGACATGAAGCACCCACCATAGTCAGGTGACACTGTAAATACAAGCCACCCACCAATCTGCATGCTCTTTCCAAAGAGCATGCTCTTTCTTTTTTTGTTTCCTGGAAAGCCACTGAAGGGCTTTTATTGCCAAATGCCTTCTCCAACAGTGCTCCTGTTCCTAACTCTTAACATCATCTTTCAGCGTAGTTGTTCACTGTCAGACATTTTCTAAGATGAGGTATGTTCCTAGAATTCTATAATTTCCCATAACAGCAAATTTCCTCAACTAACGTTTTTCTGAAAGCATCACTAGAAATAGATTAAGTATATAAGTGTAAAACAAAATTCAACGCATTCCTTAGACAAGAGATGTACAAGAGGTCTGTAAACATCCAAAAATGTTAGTACTGCAGGGGAGTTGCACATGGACTAAAGTACTTTCGTTTATTTGTTGTGATTGTGCATATGGAGCCTCAGTCAGTCACCTCAACTCTCTCCTCAGCCAGCCAGTGCTATTGATCATCTGGGCCACTGTCAGAGGCCGAGTAGGACAAGGCTGACAGTTTGCTGGCTGGTGTTGAATCAGGAGAAATCTCACATGGTGCCAGTACACTTGAAGGAAGCAGCTTATGCACTGAAAAGGATCTCTTCCCTTTCTGTGCAGTTATTCCTGCATTTGTCACACCCATCACTGGCACAGGGGCTGCCCCAGTTCCCCCAGCTGCCCTGAAACCAGCAGCTGAGCCCGTGCAAAGAAAGCTTCCAACATGGGCAGCCAAACAGGGAATTGCTACCATTTGTTTCAGATGTTACCCTTTCTACCATCACTCGTTTTCTCTAAGTCAGGTTATATTCCACACAGAAGAGAATCTTGACTCAGTTCAACAGTACAGGACAATACAGAATATAATTTCTACATTAACTTCAAAATGAAGGTTGAATCTTTCAATCCAAATAATTGGAACAATGTCTATTTGAGAGTCTCATCAGGATTACTCCACTAGTGAAAGTGTTGAAGCTGCCCTGACCTTAATTCAAAAAGGAGGTTTGCAATAGAGCATTTTACATTAGAAACTCTTGTTCCACCATCAGTCTGAAATTGTCCAGAACCAATGACCTTCATAAAAACATAATAGAAGAGCCTTATTATGGAGACTTTGAGCAAAGCAAGGCCCTCAAACACACACAGACAGGAAAAGAGTTTGCTGTTCTGCTGGCAACTTAATATTGCTTTAGCTATTTTATGCAAGGATGCCCAAGGCATTTTACTATTACCTACATAATAAAAATGTAATAACAAATTTATAGAAGGCTCAATAATTGGATAGGTGAATTCATTGACATTTTGCCTCAGGAGATACTGGTTGAATTTTACACCACTCAGAAAACTGACAGCCAGACAATAAAGAATAATGTAGGGATGTGGGATTCAAAGGCCTAAAATCTGTTCTTTTTCCTGCTGGTAATGTACAGAAAGTGTCTGCACAGGTCTGTCTAAAATCCTATTCACAGTGACTCAGTAAATGAAGAGCAAATTTTCCCATTTGGGAAAATGTTTTATATGAATACACATTATTACTAAACATCACAGAAACAAAGAATGGAATGAAAAAACAGAATTTGTGTCTACCAGGAGTGTTTGTGACTATCAGAGCAGCATGTGGGTATGAACATTAACCAGCGTGACACTACAAGAGAGAAATATATTTTAAGTAGCTGATGCTATTTCTGGCTTATTTCATGCTAAGATTGATCCACTTCCATGACTGCTAAATAAAACCAAAATAATAATTAATGGGTTTTTAAAATAACTGTTATTTTAAAATTAAGATGCAACATTCTTCACATAAAAATTAAAAAATACAGTTCCACTTGAAAGCATTTAAGCAAATGAAAATAGTGAACGAGAAAAGTACTTCAGTGTTTGAATTTTAGTCCAACCTATGCCTAGATACTGGTACTCAGTACTGACCAGTGAACCCATATGTGAATTTGCTATAAAAAATTCAAGTCATTGTGCAGTCTGTTGTTTCCAAAGCTATTTTAAGCAAGCAGTCATGGATTCATGTTACTTTTTTACTGAAATTTGTTTTCAGCAATAATAATTTATCTGTAAATTTTATTTCCATTGACTTTTGTAGGGCTACTTTAGCCTTTAAGGTGTCTAATAAAGCAGAATTGAGCTTACCATCTGATTTTAAGAATGTGTGGCATTTTCTTCCTGACTCTTAAAAAGAAATCCTTAATTCAATTGACTTTTCACCCGTTCTTCAGTCTTGTGTTTATTTCCAGGATCTCAAAGCAGACTGTTCAATTTCATCCTGCTCACTGCTTTAAAACTCTGTTTCTTTCCAGTCCATTCTACTAAAATTATTAGTTCTAATTTTACCAACAAAAAATTGCAATTGCTGCACTCAGATTTACGTTTATCAGGATTGACATTTTCTTCATCTGTTTTTGCACAAGTTCTATTGTCTCACCTTATTAAAGCCCTTTTTTTACACTGAGGTAACTTTCTGTTGACACTTATGATATTTCTGCCCTTGAGTACTCAGTGGAATTATTTATCTGCTTAACTGCTTGCTGTGCTGTCCTGAATGGCACAACACAAAACCTCACAAAAAACCAAACCTCTAAATATGAAAATCACAAAAAAAAGTCTCACATTAGAAAACTACACAAACCCCCTAAGGTCTTTTAGGAATAAAATTCACAGTCAAAATTACAGTTCTCAAAGAAGAAATTTAGTTTGCAAAAGATAACCCAAAGCCAGATAATCAGGATTTAAATTATGCTGATAGTATAAAGCAAAGCAAGCAATTTTTCATATGTACTTTTCATGTCAAACATTTCATGTCAAATTTTACACTATTTCTTCAGGATTAAAATCACCACTGCTATTCCATGCCATTTCTCCCACCTAGCAAACCATATATTATTTCCATATAAAAAAGCCATTATAGCCATTGATCAAAACTTTAATTTACCAATGTGCTTTAATTTACTAACTCCAGAGCCACTTTACAAACAAAATGGGTAACAGCTGATTTTCAGTCCAGGTTTCACTGTTTGATAAAACTACTGAAACAGGTGAATTGTTTGTCTCTAAGGGCTAAAGAAATGATGTATCTACTGTTCATTTTTCCTTTGCCAGTGTCTATCTCTTTAAATAATAAGCCTTTTTTAACCTTTGATTTTGTTTAGGAGTTTGAGAATCCGTATATTAAAAATGTATTTCTGGTTAAGATTGCAATTCAGCCATGACATTTTGTCAGGATTTATTTATTTAATTAAAAGGATTCAAAATGTGTTTGATTTATTCAAAGATAAACTGTGTCTGATCTGAAACTGAAAGAAAAGCTGCATCACCACATCTTCTTATGGTCTCTAATTAGCAGTGGGGGGAGGAATTTTAAATGCTCAACCAATTCAAAAGCTACAAGGTTGAAAATAAAAGAATTGCTGAAGACTTGGGAGAGTCTGTTTCAATGTTGATTCCTCACCAAGAACTCACCAGCTGGATAAAACTTCAGAATCTCCTGTGAATAAAATGTTTAGATTATGTCTTAACTTACAAACATGCATTTTAAAGCATCCTGTCCTAAAAGATTTAATTGATCTGTCCCCTGTCCAAACAGCAGTCCCCACCTTCTTGCATACTTTGGCATAGGTTGTGGGTGCTAAAACTGCACCTTTCATGCTCCTCTCCTCAATCAACACACAACCCATTATAAACATCTCAAAGTCCAGCCTGGCAGCTCTCCCAAATGCTCCAATCAAAGACATTTTGTTCAGGCTTATCCATTCAGTGTCAGGTTTATTTTTGTTATTTTTTATGGTGATTTTTGTCTCTGGTAGCTGTAGAGATCTCAGAATCAAATGGGCCACTAATCTAAACTCTACAGCCAACTATTTATTCACTTCCATAGTATATTAAAACTCATATGCAAAGCTTTGGCTCCACTGACACAGCCTGCATGTGCCACTTCATCTGCAACAGGTCAGACACCCCAGATGTTGCCCATTCAACTGGAGTACCAAGAAGATAAATAAAATGAAGTTATACAGCCAGAAATGCAAAAAATGTGTAAATTTGGTGGGTTTATTCACCCCTTCCTTTAAAAGAAAGCCAAGATATGCAAAAGCTCAAAGGTTCTAAGCAACGTGTTACCCTGAAAACAAGACAGGAATAGAAGTCAGATCTCATTTCTAAGCCAGGCTCTTCAGTGCCTTTCATTTGTTCAAATATCTGTGTTTTAAGCAGATTTCACAGGTAGTGTTTGCAATCCACAAAATTCACAAAACACAACATCTGGGTGAAACCAAGGAGCAGAGCACATAAAGGGAACGGTGTGAAGATTTTCAGGAACAAAGTTCCTCACCACAAACTCTCCTGAAAATAAAATTTATTTAACTTTACAAGGTAGATTACAGTCACAGTGTATCACAGGAGAACTTGAATGAGAAATTTCTTTTAAAATCTATAGGTTGCAGTATCAGACTCCCAAATAAAATTAGGCAAATATATAGATAGATATGCACAGAATTTTTTGCAGAAAACATATCATTAAAAGACAAAGAAAGTTGGAAAGATTTCTGCAAAGTAGAAACTTCTTTTCTAGTTGGCAACTACATTTACTGTATCAAATAATTACTCAAAATATTGACTAACAGTGCTTCTTGCTTTAGAGACAGTGGGACAAGGTCTTTATATCAGAATTCATAAACCTCAGTCCATGAGACTTGCACAGATAGAGACAAATATTCCATTTCATCCCCTGGAATTATTTTCATAAATACACTGTTCAAACTAAAATTCTCCACCCAGTCCTTCCTTGTCTGTTCATCCAGGAAGTTTTTTCAGGCACATTTTAAGGCCACTGAGCTATATATGCCTGCTATGTGCCCAGCTTTTCACCTGCTCTCAAAAAGTTAGAAACAACACCTGTTCTTTCTGATTTTATTTCTCCCTGCAAAGAAGAAGCAGAGAAAGGCCTTAAGGTGGCCTCAGATACTCTGCATGCTGGGCAGCTGGTGAAGCAGAAAAAGATCTCAGATCCTGCATCACTTTCTGATGCAATCTCTGCATTCTGAGGGGACACATCTTCCAGTGCCTCCATCCCATCATGAGCTCAAACTGCCAGTGATACACGAGCTGATGGGAAATTCACAGGCTCCTGACACACAATTTTGTCCTAAAGGTTTGGTAATGCCATAATATTATTTCTAAACATTATGTAATGTGGAAGATTCAGATTGTTTCCCCTCTCACTATCCTTCCATCATGAGTATGTGGGGCCAGATTTGATTTCTAGGCACCAGGAGCTCAAATAAAATTTAGGCAGTTCATGAGGACAGTAAGGTTAAAAGGTGTCAGGACTCAGTGAAATTACTTATGGAAATGGCAAACTCACACACAAGCGTGACAAGGTCACAAATTAAAATGCTTTTCACAGAAGACTCTCAGAATATTCCCTAAGCACATACTTGAGCCTTTTCAGGATCACAGCTGCATCCTAACATAAAACAGAAACAATGTCAAAAGATAAATACAAAGAAAGTTAAAACTGAATCAGTTGCACTTTGTATTTAATGTATGCTTCATAATAATGAGTAATTAATGAACACTAATTGCATTTCTATCCAAATTACTTGCTAATTAATTGAATTTACAGTGGACATTGATAAGTGAACATTGGGTAATCTTCCATTGACTGCAGCAATGTAGCAGTATCTTTTAAGATACATCTCCACCTCATTTTGGATTAGTGAGCCACGATTTTTTAATATCCACTATTAAGGGTTCATAATTTCTGAATAATGTCTTTTAAGAAAAAAATATGTAAATATTTAATAACTATTTAAGTAAAATCTGTAGGTAATATGAACAAAAAAATTGAAAAGCAAAATATGTAAAAGTCACATGAAAGCTAAAGAGGCACTATTTTTCCTCTTTTTTTGTAACTTTACAGACAAAACACTTTGAAGTATGCAAAAAAAAAACCAAAAAACCCAGAAACATAATTTGAAGGCTGAGTAAAGGTTTAGTACATACCAGCAAGAATCAAACCCACAAATATTGAAAATTACCTGCCTTTACAGCCTACACCACCTCCCACTACTCTACAAACCCCCTTCACTCCTTCATCCCACCTTCCCAACGTGACAAAGCACTGCTTGTTTCAGTGACTATTTACCTGGTGACCAATTTATAGCTTAAAGAATTAGCCAAAACTACTTTACATCAAATCACAAGAACATTAGGTTTGAAAAATCTCCTACTATTATTTTATTATCACATAAACAGGGATTTTTAAAAAAACTTTTTAAACAGGTTCCTGTCCATGTATTTCAGGGAGCCACTAGCAAAACACAGTTCTCCCTCCACCCTTTATGAGCAGAGTTCCTGCAGGATAAGGCTCCCCATCAACTACTGAGAAGTACTAACCCAGGTACTTCCTTCTGCCCTCTTACCCCTTCAAAATGTCAAGCATGCAATGTAAAACTTGAGCTCTACATTAATAAAGCAATGAAAACTTCTGATCTGTTACATGCAGTTTAGGCTGTTTGCTTTTCCTCTCCCTGTGCAAGTTTGCATTATTTTCATCCCTTATCAAGGGAGCAATGACCCCTATCAATTTTTCACTTACTGTGATAGCATCATTACCATGCACCAAGTATATGCTTTCTAGATTACAGGCATTTTCAAAGGTTTTCTCCATCAAAATAGAAAAAAAACAAAAACTGTCCAAGGGGGCAGCAGACCATAAAATCCCAATCTGGACTGTGCAGAGTTTTCTAAATGACAGCAGAAAAACAGAAGCTGGAAATTACAGTATCACAGCAGTAGCCAGTGGAAACTACTCAATCAATATCCTGGCAGCTGAACACACTCAAGGCTGCTGAGGGAGCACAAGGTGCTGAACAGAGCATTACAAGGTATTCTGAGTTGATCAGCAAATGCCTGACAGTCTCCTCACAAGCCTGGCTTGCTCAAGTTCACCCTGTTCACAGATATGGGCTCAGACTGGGCTGAGGCAACACACAGGAAGGGCTGATAAATCAGCTGGAGAGAGCAGCAGCATGTGGCTGTGGCAGGGAAAACTTCCAGTGCCACACTCCGTGCCAAAGGAGTGAGATGTGTCTGCTCTGGGCTCCTCCAGTATTGCTATAAATTAATAGAATACATAAACCCTCAAAATCTAAACAATTAATTAAAAATAAATCAAGCTTTGCAGAAAATGCAAAATACTGAAAACTAACAGGAATACCCTCTTGAAGCCTTTGGGCTCAATCAGAACCCATTGCTGGGTTTTGAGGAGGAGTCAACAGAAAGTCACCCTGTCATCCCCCTGTCAGCCACCCGCTAGAGCTGCCTTCTTCTCCAACCAAAAGTGAATCGAGCAGTCAAAGAAGGGCCAGAGCAGATTTATGCTTCAGGCAGAGTAGAAGGAGCTGCATGTAAATAGAAATACTCCAGAACTTTTTAATCTGCCATGCTCAAGGCACAGGAGTAGCAAAGACACTGTAGAAACACAAAGGCAGAGCAGCTGTGAGAGTCAACCCGGGCTCCCCACGGGATCTGCACCAACTCTTGGACACCTGATGATGAAACACTCCCAGCTCTGCCAGGGCAGGAGGAGTCTTTTAACCTGCCCTGCATGGCCTGTCTGCACTGCTGCCATTGCCTGTACCCTCAGAAAGCACCCCAAGTCCTCTACTAAATTTTAAAAATGTCATGGCATGCCACAAGGATTTGGAGTGGAGTCATTGCCACAACAGGGAAGCAGCAGATGAAGGTAAATGTGTGACCCGTGGCTGCAGCAGGCAGTGCCACATTCTCCCAGGGCTCAGAGCAGCACCTGGCTTGCTCAGACAGGACAGCAGGGCTCCTCCAAAACCACAGCTGGCCCAAGGGAATGCTATCCCTGGGAGAATTCTCTCTGCTGTGGTTGTGGCCACCAGAGAATCACCTTTGGCATGTGCTCCATCCCTTGGGACTGCAGGGAGATTGCCAGTGTTAAAGGGGGTCCATTAGGCTGCAGATCAAAAGCACTTAAGTACAAGGAGTTCCAGGAAGAACATGTGAGCAATGCACTTAAGCAGCTACACTGTCTCCTGGAGAGTTTTCTCAGCTCTGAAATCAAAGCTGCAGTCGTGTTGCACCTCTAGCTCCATTATTATTGTGTTGTCATTACAAATGGGATGTGATCCTGGCTATATGGCCACTCCATGAATTTTAAACATCATGAATTTCTAACTCTCTGCAATGCATTTTCTCCACAAGCCAGAAATAAAATAAAAAGTATTTTGAGGACTTCAGATACAAACATTCCATAAAACTGAACAGTCATTCATTATTGTCACTATGATCTGGTCAACTGTGAGAATTTCAAATGGTGATCAAAACATTTAGAAGATATTTTAGAACACTTGGAAGATGTATTTTATTCAGTTTATCATAAAAGCCTAAAGAGAAAAGTGCTTCTAATAAAAATGTATAATATGCACAAAACTTCAGTTGTACAGAGAATATAATTTTTAACTGATGAATTCCAGTGCTCTTTTAAAGAGGACAACTTTCTATGTGAAATTCAGAACCAGAGCATTTCATTCCAGTTTTAATTTTGACATCCCTATTAAAATTTGAAGCATTTGATTTTTACCATCAGTATAAATATGTTTCTCTTTTTGACTGCATATATATCAAACAGACAAAATCAGAAACATGAGAAAGAATGATGGTAAGCCAAATAAACCATGTGTTTGTCCTGAATATAACTGCAACATTATAAACTAATGACGAGCAAATACAAATTGAAAAATTCTTTGACAGTGAGCAGTGCTCCAAGTGTTGTACAGAACAGTGGAATTTTGCATCCACAGGCAACGAGCAGCCTGTCCTTTCAACTCTGAGCACCTCACTCATGAAACTGAGTAAATTTGGGCTAATTCAGGAACAGCTCTGTTATGACACTTCAAATCAGGCTACTGACAAGAATATGTTGCTTTTGGAAAGTTGTAAACCGTGTATCCTTCTGCTGTATGTGAAACTAAAACAAAATCTACTGCAAGAACTAAAAGCATTATTTTAACTTAGGAAAAACACAAAAATATTAGAGAAACAAGCCAATGATTTTGCCTACTGTGCAGAACTAGAAAAGGTTTAAATAATTAAAATAATTATTAATACATATATATATTCAAATTTTTATGTATATTAAAAATTAAAAGTAGAATACTCAAAAAATTACTAGAAAGATTCTTAGCAAATGTTTTACCAGCAAATATAGCAACAAAGTGAGTAGAAAGATTATGAAAACAGATAAATAGTGCTGCATTCTATTCTTTTTACATAAGACAGCCATTCCCTGCAATATCCCCAAAGGCAAGATGAGCTCTGACTCATCTTTAAGTCTATCCCAAGTCCTCAGAACCCCAGAACCCAGAACCTGTGTTCATCAAAATTTAATTTCTACCTTCTTAAATTTGTAATACAAGAAACCATCGAAAATAATTTACATATATTCCTCTGATGCTCCCTTTGTTGAGTTCCTGACACCTTATTTTTATTTCGCTTATACCCACCCCAGGCTCCAGCAAGACCAGAATGAACAGAGTAATAAATTTTCATTTTCAGTAGATGGCAAAGTTACATCCTTAAGGATGTAACAGTTTCTATAGAAATTACTCCCTGAAACATGACAATGTCAAAGTAAATGCAGTACAATAAGTTTCCAAATTCTGTTTCATTGCCACAGTACAGCATCACATAGAAAATTAAGCTATTAAATCTATAGCATTACATAAATATTTTCTTACTTCATAAATGAAGAAATATTGTTTGCCAACACAGGAAAACATTTTTCCCCTATTCACTTAAGTTCAATTTTTTTCCTACTAAGAATAATTTCAGTTAAGAATGTGAAAATAGGTGGATCTACAAATACAAAATACATGAATCCAACCTCCTGTATTGCCAAAGGGAGGAAGTGAGCTGTAAAAAAACCTCTTTCCATTCTATGTCACACAGTCCAGCTAAGTGTGAGACAAAGGTAAATATTCAAGTAGGTTTTCCTTGAAGAGCTACAAATTTGTGCTATCCCAGAGAATAAGTCCTTTACATGCTATTGATCCTTTAACTGCTCAAATTTCTTTAAAATATCAGCTAATTGTTAACAATACAATTACTAACTAGCAATTTCTAATAAATTCCTACAAACAGTAGCTTAGTAATGACCAGCTTGTGCCATTTTCTTTAAATAATTCTCTAGTTCACAGATGAAAAAATGTCACAGTGATGGCTTGCTCTCCATCAGGATGAAATGAAGTCTGGCCACAGTAAAATGGAGAATGCACAGAAGGAAGCTCTTTGAAGAGGTTGACACTGATAATAATATTGTTGCAAACCTCATGCTTACTAAAAAGAATATGAAAAGGAGCTGTACCCTATCACATCCCTCTCACCAAACTATCAAAACTTTATGGTATCTCTTCCTTTTGCTCATACTTTTTTCATATGGAAAGTGACCAAAAAAGTCATTTTCAAGTACCATTTTTGCCCCCTGGAGTCAGTGCAATGACCATGCACAGAGGCCATGTAGTGCAGTAACTTTCCAAGAAACACACACATCGAAGTAAAAATACAAATCCCTTTTTAAATGCATTTTCCTTTGTTTTTCTTGCCTTTTCTCTGGTTAATGCTGCACAGATGCAACAGCTTCTTTGGAATTCCTTCCTGGATCTCTCATTGTCAACAAAGCCATGACTGTATGTTCAATCCTTTCCTAATAGTCGTGATGACTTCCTTATTCCCTTTTTTGGATTCTTCTCTCCCTCTTTCCACATTTCAACACTTCCCTTTCAGCTTTTGTACAGCCACTCCAGTCAATTTCCAGCACATCTAGTGGCACACATATATTTACTATTATTTTTTTATATATACCTTCCTACACAGTAGATTAAGATAAACATCAAACCAGACCACAAGACAAAGAAACTCTGAATATTCAAATACACATATATTATTAAAACAGCATGTGATAAGGTACAGGATTTTTCTCTATAGTTTGATGCTTTTGCAAAAAGAATAGAAAATACAGTGCTGTCAATTAATACATTATGTTTTAAAAACTTCTAAAGTACACAGAAATTGTGTGAAGCTGCAGACACTCAAAACATGCAGGTAAAAATGCATCAGTATCATAATCATATGTTATGAAAAGAAAGGGGTTTTTTTCCATTTCACTTACAAGAAAAAGATGGAAGAAGAAGATTTCCCACTCTGAATTAAGAACTGCTTTCCAAAGGTACCTGGAGGTACACATAAGTGACACTGTGACCCTCAAAAAGAGCATCCTCTGTAGAGAATTTCTGAGAGCTTTTAAAAATGCCACTAAATGTGCATAAAAGGACTCTTTAGCCACTGTGCAGAGCTGTGAACATGGTAAGCATTCAGAATTCCAAACACCATCATGACTGTCCCACACAGGACAGCTGGAAATGGCCAACGCTGGCCCAGGGCTCCAGCAGGTCCCTGAGAACACTCCTCCCACCCACTCCTGTCTGCTGCAGCACAGGGAAGGCAGTTTTCTAGGAAAAGGGAACTCAACACTGTGTCACAGCATTAACTGCTGTTCCTTTGGCTTTTGCTTCCTAAACAGATGCAGAGATACCTAAACCATTTTAAAAAGCTGAGCAAACCTTTAGGCAGCTGTTGATATATTATCCTACAGTGATATCACACAGCATGAAGCTTTGAACACTCCACAAAAAATAGCAAAAAATTCTATTACTCACTTTCCTTCAAATCCTTCCTTGAACACTGGGAACACACTTTATGGTTAAGTCTGTGCACTGTACTCCAAAGCCAGCCAAGCACAGCAGAAATCAGCTCAAAATGTAAGATAAGACTACACAGAAAGAACCAGCAGCCTGTCATCTCCTTTCTAGACTTGACTTGTATGGCACAGCAGTGCTCAAAGCCATGTTTAAGATTCTCACACTGCACAGTGGCTCTCCTGCCTGCTGACATTTATGAGTGTTACTACTTCTGTATGCACCCTTGGGTCCAAAACTTGATGAAAATGGAAAGGGTTTGAGGACTTCCCTATGTAGGCATTTCTTCATAAGCCTTATATATAAAGTCTTCTTCATAAGCCTTATACGATAAAATATAATGCTTGTATGTGAAAAGATCTAATGTAGGATGCTGTATTCATGTGTTATTTCACAGCTGGCACTGGTTGCTTATTTTGTTAGTCCCAGTGTTAAAAGTCTGTCTCTTGCAAAGGATGTAATCGAAAAGAAATTGGAGCTACATCAATTTATAAAAAAAGCACACTAAGGCAAAGAACTTTTTGTGCAAAAAAAATTTCTCTAAACTTGTATAAGATGAGAAGGCACCACTTAAAAAACAAAGTATCAACAGAATGCCTTAAGAGCCTTACTCTCCACAAAGTGCAGTGGCTTCACAAGTGCTCACCTGAGCTGACAGGCAAAGGAGATGGCAAATCTCCACCTTCAGTTCATATGGAGTAATCCCATCATGTTTCCAGCTTATTCTGATGTGGGAGGACAAATGACAGAATTTGCACATCTGTTCTGGCAGATCCTTTTACATTCTTGAGAGGACCTGCCTGGGCTGCACCCCTGAGTGTTTTCACTCGGGTGCCAGGGGAAGCATTACCCATTTACAGGTGACACCAAAGAAAAGCTGACTAAGTTTATATGCTAACGTGATCTTCTAATGTACACACTGCCTCATTTATTGCTCAGCTTAATTTGCCCTTTAGCATGCATCCCTCCTGATGATCATGAAGGTGTATAAATGAAAAGCAAACAGAACTCATCTGAAAAGAAAAAGTCTGGAACAAAGCGTTGAGCTTGAAAAAACATGCAACAAAACAGATGTAGAAAGTATTCCCGTATAGGTAACAAGCAATTTTACTTCTATTAATTAAACTAATGCTTTAATTAAATAATGGTGAGATGCAGACATAGTCATCTTCAATGAATTAAAAAAAAAAGAAAAAAGCTTTCTGAGTGTTAACAATGGAAAATCAAATCAAATACGAATATTAACATCTTAATGTGCATGCAAATTTATTAAGAGATTAAAATTTTAAAAAGCTGTTCTAATTAAATGCAGCAGCAAGCCCTCTGATATGCAAGCAGTGCATTTGCTTTACTGTATTAACTGCTATTAATGTTATTTTAATACATGCTTTGAACCAGAGATTATGAGCATCAGTTCTGCAGGAAGTTTGCTTTCAGGAACATGCTAATGGTAATCACCAAGGAAGCTTTTCCAGCTGAATACAAGACACACACCCTCTTCCTTTTTATTCCAGGCATCTTTGTAGAACTGTTCTACTGATCAGGTAATTTATCCAAAAAACCTTCACCTCTCTGAGGCCATATTCAAATGACACCTCAGAGATTACAGGGCCAGCCAGAAATGGGAAATAAAGAACTTGGAAGTTTTTAGCTAACGTAGGGTGGTAGGATGAAAAACTAAACCAGCAGAGTATCTCATCTGCTCCAACTAGCAAGCAAAATACCTAAAACACTCTTCTCACAGGTAGATGGGACCTGGCATAAAGGAAGCAAAACCTCTTACCTGTAACATCTTACTCAGTTGTTGATAACTACTAATACTGAGGGATTTATTTAATGTTCTGTGAATTTGCAGAGGTTTTCAGCATTTTTCAAAAATTTCTCTTGGGATAAAAGGATTTTTAAAAGTCATAAAGCATCTCTTCGACTTGGCAAAATATATAAAAATAAATTTTAAAAAATGCAGCAAAAAGAGAAAAATATCCCAAATAATATAAATCCCACTTCAAAGAAACAGTAATAGCAGCATTATATACTAATACTTGATGATTTTGAAGTATTTCACAGCCCAAACTCAATTTACAAATTTAATGGAACATTTCTGCATTTCAAAGCTGCCAAAGCTACACATATCCCAAGGATTCTGACTGTTTCCATCAGGGAGCATGTAATAGGAGATAGTGTGCTTCTATCCTGGAAGCAGAAGAAAATTTAGCTCTTTTGCAAGCAAATACAAATTATTGAACTGTAAGCAGTGCAAATAATTTAGTTATCATGCAATTTAAACAGGGAAAGGGAGAGGTTGCCAATATTTCAAACTATTCATAATTTGAGCCTATCTTAATTACAATTACTGCTGTTTCCTAATACTAATTTTCCTGCCAGCTGAAAGTCAAATTGATTGAAGCTACAGTGGTTTTTTAGATGTCTTATGTACACCATAATGTAAAGAACATCACAAATACACATTTAAAAGAGCTCTGAACACAGAAATCTCTCCAAGATCTGGTGTGATTAACCCTCAAACCATATTCAGAATGTGTGTTATAAGGGAAGGAATAGTGACTTCCTGATCTCCTGAAGATGAATGGAATGGCTTCCCTGCCAGCAGGCACTTTAAATAGGATATACAAAAACACAGTGCTGTTGTGAAAACCTTTGCATACATTTCCAAACATTCTTACAGTGAGAGTTTTGTTACACATCCACTTTCTAACTTGGAATAAATACTGCTGCTAATAAAAACCCACTTAAACCAATGCATATTTGAAACAACTCGAATATTAAGACAAACATTTGACAACAGAGATTAGTATGGTATAAACCTCTTTCCAAAGGTCACATTGTACAGACCCTACTAATTTAAATGGAAATATTATCTTTGAACTGAAAAACAATTTGGCTTGTGCAACCAAGTTATGCACTCCAGTTGGCATGTAAATTTACTGTAGCATTTACTACTAATGTTCAGCATGGTTTGAGGCATGGTACCCAACAGGTAAAGCCCAGAAAATTCAGGTTTGAGTGTCTCTTTAGCCCAACATCTGAGATCCCACACTTGCACATTCACAGTTGTTCTGGAATGCAGCACCTGGATGTTTCTAGGGATATATCTCCTGAATCTCTTGTGAGGAATAAAGGGGACTACACCTGGTCCACACTATGCCTGGTTTAGAATCAGAGAATTTTAGCTGAAAACAGGACAGAAACTGGTCACAACAGCAAATAATCTAAATTTAGTAAGTGTCTCTCCCACAATCACTTTCATGTATTCCCACAAACAGTGGCAGCTTTGGATAATTTTACTCTCCATTTCTTAGTTACTTCACTAGGCAATTCCCAAACAGTCCTTTTAATACAGCTGAAAATATAACTCCTGGTAACAAAAAGATCAAACATTCCATTTTTACTTTCAAGTCTTGTAGCATAAACCATCTTAATACAACAATGTAACATTTTCTTAAGTCAAACATGAACATTATTAACTTTACCAGCAGACAATTCTTCTTTCAAAACCATAGACTGCCATGAGTAACAAGATACTGAAGATAAGGGGCATCCATTATACTTTGGACTCCCAAAGTATCCTGCATTATTTGTACATTTTTGTGTGGGATCACATATAATAATGGCACCATAGTCTTAGACTGGTTTAAACTGCTAATGCAATGGTATCTGGAGATCTTTATTATATCTGAGAGTCACAGGCCTGTGGCAAAACCCTCTAAACATAAGAAGTGCAGAGACAAAACTGTAAAATCTCCAGAGGTCAAATTTATTCTTGCTACTTCTTCATCCCTGATAAAGCAGAATATGTTCATTTCTGATGGAGGACCAGTGATTGTAGGAGAGAGATCAGCTGAGCCAGATCTATGCTGACTATAAGATACAACAGGTGATGAAGGAAAGGATAAAAAGGAGAAGTGCTTTGCTTAGAAATACGTTCTAGGACAGTAAAATTTAAAAACTTCATTTGAAAATATGGTCTTTCTCTAAGCCACCAGCTCATAATTTTTTAAAGAAATGCATTCCCCACTCAGAACTGGAGTCAACAAATGGCAATACTTTAGTGAAAGCCAGAAAAGATACAATCCAAATGAATTGATGCTACATTGATTTTATGAACTTCCTTTGAGCCTCCCTTTCAACTTTGAAACTGAAAGAACTAAAAAAAAGAGTAACTGAATTTACAGAGAAACTTCATGACCTTCACAGCAGATGAAACAAGCAGCATCAATTCCATACATTTCCCACAGGCCAGCACATTAGTACTCAGTGGATAAAAACACCTGAATGTAAGAAAAAGCAGACTGAAGTGATGCTGTACTACAAAAGGCAGCTTGGATATCAGCAGTCAAAATTGTTGTTATGACACAAAAACTGCAGAAGTATTTTTCCTTCCCTCCATTTCACAGATGCTGGCAAGGTATTGAAATTTTGTAGTGAGTCCCATCACAAGACAGACAAAATAAAAGCCACAGATAAATATCTGTCAAGACTGCAGCTGAAAGGTATAATCTTCTAACTTGTCAGTCTTTATGTATGGAAAGAAAAGGAAAAACAGAAAGGACAGAACAGGAAAAGCATACAAATAGCCTAGGATTTGTACATTTGATTCTTGTTCTTAAAGAGCAAGAAAGTTGCCTGAAGCTTTTCAATGCTAGTATCAATTGGGAAAATTTGTATTCTGCTACTAAAAAGGAATTTCAGCACTTAATCTTCCTCTGTCCTGCAAAAAAAAACCCCTTTGCTTTGGAATAAATTTGAATAAATCTGAATATGGATATGATTGTTGGTGGTCTTTGGGAAAAAGAAGAACAAACAACAAACCAACAGATTTTTAGGAAAAAAAAAAAAGAAAAAAAAAAAAAAAAAAAAGAACAATGGCCTGAATCAGAAAAGACTTCCCAAATAGACACAGTATGAGGAGAGACAGGGAGAAATGTCAATGTGCCATTGTGCCAGGTGGAAACAAGATTCCAACAGGAAGCAGCAGGAAGAGAAGAACCCCAGGCATTGGGGAGCTCAGGGGTAGAACAGGATGAAAGGGCAATCACTGAGCTCAGGACTGAGGTGAGGAAGGCAAAGTAAAGTTTGCAACCAAAGATGGAAAGGAGGAGGTCTCCAATAGTGGTGCAGCACCTCACTCAGTCTGTAACACCAAGTGTGCCATCTCCAGTATTTCCATGGAACACCAGCTCCTCTTTTCCAAAATAGATTGCTGATTTCACCATCAGGAGTCTAACCACATGTAAGAGGAGTATTACAGCACTTGCTGTTGGACATTCATTCACATCTACCTTTACTCCCAACTGAAAAAAAACTCTTTTAAATTTTTGGTTTCTTCTGTAGGGGAATTTGGCATTTCCTGTCTGAACTGTAAATATAAACCTAACCTCCTCATTCTTAGATGTTCTTGTTGAGAGATGCTATCTACCTGGCACCTCAATCTCATTGAAATACACTTCTTCCTTCAACTTAATTATTAATATTCTTTAAAAGAGAAGTGAGTCCTACTGACCTGTGTTGATTAAAAAACACTTGGTACTTCCCACAGGCCTGTGACTGTGTCTGTATTCTTGACAGGTTTGTATTCAGGCAATTGCATTCTCACAGTACAATATAACCCTCATAAAATATCAGCTGGAAAAAATAACTTTTACAGTTTCCAAATAAAAAAATCCTTGTTGTGCCATGTTGCTAGCACAGAATGGTTCTGCATTCCTGAGAAGGATGAGACATCCCTAAATATGCAGCCTGAAAGTGCATCTTTACAGTACAAACGTGTACTGTAGGTGAAGGGAGAATTGCCACATGTCAATTGAAATCAACTTGCTAACTAATGCCTACAGAAACAGCATTTCAGAACTCAAAAGAACTCAAGGCAGAACAGTGACTGTATGCACCTACAGCTACTTGAATTGTTCTGTGTGCAAACCCAAAGCACAAGGAGCACTGAGCCATGCAGGGGCCTGGGTGACATCCCAGTGACACATGGTGGCTCTGTTTGGAATGTCAGGAAGCCACAGCCACAAATCACATGTGCAGGACTAACACACTGCTGAGAAGGAAGGAAGAGGCATGAAATAGATGGGGGGGAAAAATAAAAAGTTAACAAATCAAAGCAGCCCCAAACTCCCATCCGACAGAAGACTTGATTTTCAATTCTGTTGTTTGATGCAGTGTAAAAACCACAAACTAAGCCAGGAGAAAGCACTTTATCTTACCAAAGGAAGAAATCAGACCCAACCACCTTTTACAAGAAGGAAAAGATCAAAATGGGAGAAATATGCTTTAAAATAGAGATGCTGGGGGATACTGTTTAGTGTTGAGCTGTGGAAAACCAAAATGGAGAAGACGGTCTGTGAAGGGCCCTGGAAAAAAAACCTTCAAGGATTCTTGGTGTATATCCAAGTTCTGTGCTGCAAGGACTTTATTAACAAACGAATAGTACAACAATAATGTCAGACCCAAGAAGTGAGGATTTTAGAACAGGTGGAAAGATCACCTGCTCACATTCTGCCAAAGGCTAAACAGGAGGCTCAGCAGACCCACCAGCCAACCTGAGATGACATACCCTGCATTTCTTCCATATGTTCCTAAAGCAGAGTGATCCTGGTATATCTGTTCATTTACAACTAGCACACAGCATATTTTGCCAGTTTTTGTTCTTTTCAAGGCAGTACATTTTCAAAAATTAAAAAAAAATATTACTGTGTGAGACTTTAATAACACCACTTCGCCGGCTGAAGGAGCTGATGAAATCAATTCCTGTGCAATAACCAACCAACAGCTCTCCAAAGGAGCTGCAGGAAGCAGTTGAGGCAGCTTTCCATGCAAGAGCACACAGACTTGGTAGAAGGGCGGGTTGAGTCTTGGCAGCACAGCTAATAAATGTAATTATAATGATAAAAGCTCACAAATGGCTTCATTCTACACTGCCACTCACAGCACAACCTGCTATCACTCACTCCTGCTGCACACAATGACCTTTGTCACGCCTGAGAAAACAGCTTCCCGCTGTGATTTGACTCTTACCGAGTGGCCAGATGGGGCAGTTTTGCTTCATTATTTGTGTCTGTGAAGTGGAAATGCCAACAGAAAGATTCATTACTGTCAAGATCATCTCTGCAAAGCTCCCTTGATTTATTAGGGCATAAACTGCTGTACTGGCTGTAATGAGACATAAATGTTCTGTAAAGCCTACGAACTCAAGAAGGAAATACACTGCCATCAAGAGGCTGGGGCCTAATTTATTAACAACTTCTGTCATACAAGCAGCACTGACTGTGGCAGTTACAGGGAAAAAATGTAAGAGATTTGCCAATGACATGTTTACATAAAAGAATCTCTTCTATTTTTTCCTGAAATTTGTTCAGTGCTGACAGGTGAAATGCTGTGGAATTCATAAATACAATAAAATATTACCATCTCTCAGATTCTATTTAATGTCAAGATTATGATCCAGACTTATAAATCATAGGATAAGGAAGCTTAAGACTCAAGTTATCTTGAAGGGGGACAATTCCCTCTCCAGCTTCAGAGTATTCTAGATTTTTTAAGCCCTACACTTTGCAAGGCAGTCCAGATTCTCTTACATTTTCATTTTTACCATAGGATCTTGCCTACTTTTGTAATTAGCAGAGTACAACACTCCCAAAGTATTACAAGTGTTTATGACAACAAACAAGTGTCAAAAACACTAGAGCTGCTTGCTTGTGTCTGCCATGAAGTACAGGCATTATTTGAACAGAATACATCAGCTACTTAACCCACACTGAAAGCATGTAAAGAGCACTTCAGCAATACAGGAATAATCTAATATTCCACTGGCAAAGGGTGTCTAACACGGGCATGAGGAGCTAGAGAGATTTTCACGGTCCAGCCCTTAGGATTTTGTGTTTCCATCAGTTACAGATTCATCAGCTAAATCAACAAAGAAAACAACAACCAAAAGAAACTAACAAAAAGTAACAATAACAAACCCCAAAAATAACACAAACCAAACTAACAAAAACACAGCACAGACTAAAAACTGGGTTCAAATCTGCACCCATGGTAAAGACTCTTCTGCACATTCAGAAAGAATGTAACACAGTATGTTTACATTCAGTCAACACATTAGAGAATCAATGAAAACATCCAGCTATAAAATTACACTGTTGTACAAAAGTCCCTTCTAAAATCTTATTAATTTTTCATGTACCTGTTCCAAAACTTAGAGAAATACATGCACAGTGTAGACTAATTTTCAAGTCTCCTTTCAGAATGCTGTTTCAGAAAAACTTTTGCAAGAAGCTGTGCCACAAAAGAAACTACTCTAGTGGGAAATATATCACAGTCTGAGCAGTCCTACACAGACAGTTAAACCCACTTAGAACTTTTTACTATTAAACCAGCAAAAATAATGGAGAAAAATAGAACTATAAAGATATCTGCTTAAGATGGCATACTAATCTTGCCCATGCTTCTAGTTTCATAATCCAGCCTCACTCAGAGGGCAACTACACTTGGTACTGGCACAACTCCTGTGACCTGCTCTGGATCATGTAGATACTGTAGTGCTGTTAACGCTTGATTAAATATTAATGTGGGAGAAAACACCAGGCTCTTCTGCCACTCAACAACCCACTAATAAGTCACTTTGGAGAAAGGACGAAAATACACCTCTTTTGCTGAGCCACTATCTTTTGGAAAGGCTAGGTCTGCACATTACTAGAAAAATATTAGTATTTGTATGTATATAAAGGAACATGAAGTTCATTACAGGTATTTATAACCCACCTGTGTGGCTTCCTTTACGTTAATATTCCCTTATGGCTATTAAATGTTCCAAAATTTAAAAAGCAGCACACTAGACCATAATTAAACCAGGTTTTTACTCATCTATTTCTCACTAAATGATGGACAGTTTTCTAATAAATTATGAAGTTTTAAAAATGCACGGAATATGGCAACATGACAACCATTAGAGCCGAGCTCAATTCAACTATCTCCTCAGCAAAAGCAGCTGTGGTTATTGACACAACATGAGCACTTTTGTGCTAAATTCTTCTTCTTTTCCTGAGAGTCCCTGTGGTTTACATTGTGCACAGATCCTGTCCATCCCTGCTAACCAGTTATCCTTAAAGATAATTATTAGTAGTCATGGAAGTGAGTCTCTGGAAGGGCACGTCTGAAAGGTGCTCTGGTGCAGAGTGGCACAATTCTTACCAGAGCTCCCTCGATGGATCCAGGACCCTGATGGAGGGATTCAGGAAAGGAATTTGCTAATGCCTTTAAAGGCTCAATATTTGTCAACTGAGAAATATGTTCTGACTGGTTGCCAATGATTAATGGCTGTCATCATTCTGGGCTACTTTTGTCAAGGCTGTGAAGGGGCAGGGGGATGAAAAGACATTCCATACATCTTTGTGTGACCAAAAATGGCCTGACCTCAGTCTAGCCATGTCTACTAACTTGAGGAAGGTTATGTGAGGATTTTATTATGAACCAAACTATGATTTTGAAAATTTTATTTATTATTTCCTATTGCTTAATGAAAGCAGAGTACAGTCAAAGACCTCATTTTGATATTCACCTTTGCATACGACTGATTATTGTATATAACACTGTTAAAACCATAGGGAAGCACCCACCAATTACATTCATGGTCCAATGGCTTATTAATTATTGTTTGCTGCACACAAATTCAGAGCCAAGTGCATTTTTCTGTCTGAAGTGGCACAAACATTACGTACCACAAAGGCATCCTCAGATGTCTGGCTCATCTCTAGTTTCCATACATGGCCTTTTAAGGAGAATTTAGGTCAGCCAAAATAAAACAGTTTGTTTCAAAACGGGGTGCCATATGTCAAAATGTACTTAGCCAGTAAAAATTTTAGCCAAAAAATCAGTATTATCATATATGGTGCTAAAAACTCTGTACTCACAGTTTTCTCATTCTGTTTGTGTACACATTTGAATACTTAGTAAAAATTTGGGTTTGGTTGCTTAAATGTATCAAAATATTTTTAAAAAATTACCATCACTGTTATTAGAATAATGCTGATACAATTTTTTGTTAAAGTCATTTGTAAGCTCTTTTTCTATTATGGACTGAGTTCTGTCATCCTTTTAAAAAAAATTCTAAACAGTTCCATTGGCTATATACTGTGGGTACTGCTCATCATGGAATCAGTGATAAGTCAGGGACATAGCCCCAGAATAGAACATAACTCCCATTCTGACAGGATTATAATGAATAACACCCAAGACAGTGCTAGAAACCACCTCCAGCAAAGAAAACTTATTTCGCAAGGCAGCTAACAGGATCTTTTATCTTGGCAAATATTGCCCCCTGTGTGAGAGACAAAGAGAAAAGAAAACTATTATTGATCCCTACTTAGAGCTGTTTTCCAAAGAAATTCTTCCAGGAGAGCTGAACACACAGTATTGATGTATTGATCCAATCTCAGGCAGGGTGTGCTGCCCACGTGCCAGACTTCCCTGGACGGCACAGCCCAGAGCACAGAGCTGCTGGCAAAGCAAGGCACAGCCAGCTCAGACACTGGGTGTCCCAAACATGGGCCCAGCAGAGACAGAAACACTGTACTTCAAACACTCTGAATGCCTGTGGTGAGCAGAACTCACCAAAGCTGTGAGGAGACACGGTGATATCCTCTGCTGTGTCCCCAACACGGCACAGAACAAACGTAGTGCTGACCCCACAGCACAGTAACAGAGGCAGTGGGACCATGAGAGAAGAACTTGGTCTCAGTAAAAGTCCAGAATAATTTCTGAAAGGTGGGCTGTTTATACCTTTCCAGTACAAGACAAACCCTGAGATCAGTACTGAATTCTACACTAGAAAATAAGGGGAATCTCAGACTGACGGTATTCCCTGGACAGATTCTGTGGTTCCCAGCAGTACAACTGAAAAAAGGTGTCACCCGTGGTGCTCCCACAAACTGGGGACTGATGAGGAACTGTTTTTCAATTGCAAGTGACAGGAAATGGATGGACAGAAAGACAGTCTAACCAGAGTCACTTTTGCACACAGGATGAAACTCATCTTCCATCAATTTTTGTGCCTATAAAACTTGGTAGCATGAATATTTTATGAAAACTCACCCCGCAACATGATGCAAACTTAGGCAAAGCAAATGTTTATAGCTTTCACCCACCCCTACCACAGATGTTTCAGTATTTGGACAAAATCCTCATGTTAGGAAAAATTCAGCCATTTCTTTTTCACAAGACAAGCTAACTCAATAAATGTATACTCAGTTAATTTCACTCTTGGAGATTAAGTTAACAGAATACACAAGATGTCTAGGGATTTTTTTTTTTTTAAGCAATAGTTAAAGATTTAGACTGAAATATTGATAAGCCAATATTGTTCTATCTTTTGCTTTTTATTCTTAGGAAACTCTCTTTGTGGTTGTACTACTATCTTGTATTATTAAATCACCTAAAAAGCACAGAAACAAAATATCCAATACTACCTTAGACATTATTAAAACCCCAAAGAATTCTCCTTCATCAGAGGCTGAAATACTGAACCATTTGATTGAAAACTCTTGGAAAAATTACTTTATTTTACAACACCCTCATATTTTTTTCTTGCCACGTAGATTGTCCAGCTTGCCTAGAAGACTTATCTGTCGTCTCCATTCATGCAAACTTCTAAATTTTCCTTTAGGTATCATGACAAGAGAGAGTAGTCGTATTTCAAAGGGTGTTTGTGGCATTTTTCCTCACACAGGGATAACTTGTTTCTACTTATTTTTAAAATAGGTGATGTGAACATAAAAATGTTGCCAGAAGTTGTTGAACATTTCCAGATCCTATTGAAGCATGAGAGCTAAGGAACTTGACTGTACAATTTGAGAAAGAAATAATTTTCCAGGAGAACAAGCCCTTAAGTGGCTTCTGTCTTGAATTGTCCAGGCTCTGTAGGTGCTCTATTTTATGAACCTTCATATAACACATATTTCAAAATGTTTTATAAATATTTATAGCTGTTCCTATTTTCATAATAATATGCCAAACAGCAGTCATTGGCATATTCACTTTACTACTACAATGGATTTTAAAGCCTTCTTCAATAACAAGTCCCGGCTGATTCAAAATCCTTCATGTTTTTTCAAGATATGTCTAGTGATGTAAGATGGCAGAATAAAGACTCCTGTCTTCTAGCAATGCACTAAACTCAGCTTCAGTGTGAAGATCCAGCAAAAAGCTTCCAAGAACTTGTAAGGGGAAACTTCTTACTGAAATCAACTGAACTGAAATCTTAACAGAAGTCAGTGCACAAATGAAATCCCACAGAAAGAGAACATATTTATTCAGACGTGCAAATCCCATTCCGTCAGTTTGCACAGAGACAATTATGGTAAGGGTAGTAGAGAGGATTATGGGATGATGGAATTTAGAACCTCAATAGGTTTTTATCAGTTTTGCAGCAGATGTCTGCACATGGGAACAGAACACAAAAGTTAAGCCTACAGAGGCTGCCATGTTTTGTGGAACTCTCATAACACAGTTAATGCTGTTATGCCAGTTTAGAAAAAGTAGGTATAAATACAGAGAGATAAACAAACAGTGCTCTTTAAATGGGTATTCTGTAAAATGCATAACCACTAACAAAGTTAAAGATTCAACCACTCAGAAAGAATCAGCAGACCCACAACAGAGTTCTAAAGATGGGATTGTTTGGATAACTTGTTTAGTTCTTAATTCAGTAAGCGCTTTAATGTATGCCTGAATCCATTGCTTTGGTTAGCAGGGATGTAATAACTCACATATGTAAGCATTTCACTGAAATGAATACTAAACTAGACATATATGAGCCCCTGCATGGAATGAATCTTTCGTAGTGCCTTGATATATGTGCATGCATTGAGGGATTGTTCCACAGCCAGACACCACGAAGGATAACAGAGGTACTCTGGGAAAATGGTATATATGAATAATAATTTCATATAAACAACGTCTGTTGTACTTCCAAACCAGCAGAATTTGGCCTCTCAGAGTATAATGAGCAAGAAATACCATTTGCTGTATGTAACGGGATGCCAGCAAGAGAATACTATACCAAACATTTAACTTCCTCTCTTTGTAACATTCCCTTTCCAAACATCTCCTGAGATTTGATATTTAAACATGCAATTTACCAACCTTCTTAACTTAATGTAAATATCCAACAGAAGTTAAAGATTCCCTGCGTAATGAAACAACACAATATGACTTGTTTTAATACAGCAAGAGTTACAGAAAATAAGAGTGTATGAAGATTTAATTAAAGGAAAAATGATAAAGAATGAACTAAGAATGGCTCATACAAACTAGGTAGAAATACAGTTCAGGACTCAGATGAAAATGTCTGAAAACAGGAGTTTTTTGTGTGGTCCATAGTTTTCCAGGGTACTTGCCAATTGCTTACAGGCTGTTGGAATTGCCATACCTCACCAGAACTAGCAAGGGATCTGACTTATTGGTTAGGAAAAGATGCAATAACCTGCATTTTCCTGTTTAAGCCTCACAATTTCATTGTCTCCTCTACTCCTACTCCTGCATCAAACTGAGGCCATTCCTCTTAGTCATAAAAAAAATCTTTAATCCTATTAAAGTTCTTGTCCACTGCACAACACTGGTTTTGATTCAAGCTTAATCTTATATTAAAAAAATAAGGTTATACCAGGACATCATAAGTACAGTTTTTTAAAATTTATTCCAAAATACATGAATTGTGAGTGAATTTTTCACTCTTCCCTGTTTGTGAAAGTCAGTGAAAAGTTTTCACTTAGTAACTTGTGCTCTACAGATCAGAAAATACCTATTAAACAAGTTTGCAGGTCTGTTATATCCTAATTTCAGGCTATTGGTGGAGGAACCAGAGATGAGTGAACATAACATTACTTTTATGTCTTGAACCAACTTAATTTTCACTATCACTCTTGGCTGTAATGTAACGTTTAATATAAAATCACATTATTTCAACTCTTTCTAAAAGGCAAACTTTAAACAGGAAATTTAAGAAAACATTCAATCTAACATAACCTTAACTTTTTTTACTATCTGTATTTGTTTTTTTTAAATTATATTAATCCAAAACAATTGTTTGGAGTACTGTATTATCCCTTTACTGTCCAATGCAACCAAATGGGTTTTGTATATGCAGCTATGGTCACCTTCTTGGTGGTGGATCACTCAAAACTGACAATATACATTCTTGATATTTTACAGAGATTGCTAATACTCATCTAAAACAGAACAGTTCTGACAAACTTCAACCTCTCTTTTCTGTCTGTAATGTTTAAGAAGATGCATACATTATAAAGAGAATTAAAAACAGTCCATAAACTGAATCCTGGCTTTTAGGATAACTGCAGCACTTCTCAGTTTAGACCACACAAACTAAAATACAGTTTTTATTATGCTGTCAAAGAACTTCAAGAAATAAATGATCTCACCATTTCCTTAAGTAGATGACACAATTCTTCACAAAAAAACATTACCTCAAGAATAGATATAGTCCACAGAAGGAAACAGGCATATTTGTGGAATTACCATGCCCACTTTAACTGTCCTGATTCTGGCATGATAACTTAGTTTTTAAAAACTAAGACCTTAGAGCACGTAAAATATCAGGAGAAGGCCTGGCTGTTTGAGTTTTTTTAGAGAACAGAATCCATAATATATCAGCTTCTTATTATGATATTTACTTACTATGTTTTGGCTTCTCTTGTTAATAAGGGCCATCAGCTGAACATTTCAGCCACAAGGAGTTTTATGCTAGATGCAAATAGTGATTACTTGTAGTCATTTAGGCACATTTTATAGACACCTATTTTATCTCAAATTTTGGATCTCTCTATGTCTACATACTACATAAAATTTAACTCCTTTTTTACAAGGAAAAGGAATTGTTTTTGTGTTACTGGCTCATGAGTTCCCAAAGAGTACTTTGGATAATCTATTTCAAATTGTAGATTATTCTCTATTTAGACTGTCCCTTAGTTTCAAGGTGTTCTGTACGACTCATACCTGATTCCCTTTTGTATCTATTTCTGATTATATGGCAAATATTAGCATGGTAAGGGTATTTTGAGTATGCATTTTCATTGGGTATAAATTATCATTCCATCTAAAATTCTTCAAACATTCAGAAAGCATTAGCCCCTCCATGATTCTAGCCAACTGACTGCATACAAGAAGCAGTAATCCTTCCTCTGGCAATCCATATATACCCTGAGGATAATATTTAATTACCCTTATCTTCACAAAAAACATCTCTCCATTTTTTTCAATTTAAACACTGCAGGATAAGTTTCTTCATGGCAAATTAAATTGACAAGTGACTGAAAAAGAGGTCTTAACTACTCTGAGTGTCACATAAAAGAATTCAAGTAAAAATACTGGTTAGAAATTTGTAGAAATCATTATGGTAGTTTCGACCAAAAAAATACTTACTGAAACAGGACCTACAAGCCTATTTTTCACTCTTAGAGGAGAAGTAATAAGGCAAAATAAAACCTTTTTTAAAACTTTTTTTTTTCAAGTGAAATCACACTTGGGGCAGGAATCTAGCTGTGAGGAGTTGTTTCTCTTTATCCTGAAATCGAAAACTTCTGTTTGATCTCATACTCCGTCTTTCATCATACTACAGGAGTGCCTAGAGAGATAAGTAATTAATATAAGTTACATCATAGCTTGAAAGGCCTATAAAGTGTCTGGACCTTCTTTTGTTCTTGAGATAACCAGTAATAAAGCACCAGGTTTGTGTAGCAGCAATGGCATCTGCCTGCAAAGTACGTCAGACTTTTCAGAAAAAAAAAACCCATTTAATAACATCCAGACAGGACTGCACATGAGAAATTCAATTTGCTCTACGAATGCTCCGTGCTGCCAACATTGCCACGTTCCCAAGCTCCAGACTTGGGTAAAGATTTGCAGAAAGGTTTGTAACCCTGTGCATGGCAGACACAAAGAGAAAGATGATTTGCCACTGCGGCGGTGCCGCGACGCAGCTGCCCATTGCCTTGTAGCCTGTTTGGACAGCAGCCACTAATTTCTTTAGGATAGCTTTCAGACAAAGAAAATGAAAACATGCCATGTTTTCATCTTCCTTCGCTAAAGGAGGGTAAGGAAAGTGTCCCTTCCTGTCCTGTGGCAGAATCCAAATGTTTGGGGAATTTTACATATACTCGAAACTCAGACATTTATTTCATCTATACAGTACCTAAAGCAAATAGATTTGGGGATCACTAAATAAACTCACAAAATAGGTTTCTAGTTAAAAACAAAAAAAGTAGAACAATTAAATTTAAATATTTATTTCATAGATCTCTAATATAAATTAACAGATTGAAATTAAGACCTTTAGTGACCAAGTGACCAGTTCTCACCAGGAATGACCAAGTAATTTCTTAAATATTTAAGAAAGCCATATATTATTAAATGAACTGTAAATACTAATCCTGTAAAAGTATGCATGAAAGTCCCACATAATTAAGGAGCTATTTACTGATTATTATTGCCTCCGAATCTAATATTCTATTATGAAATCAAATCTAAATCCAGCAAATTTTAAGGTGTTGCTCTCTGGAATCAATTATAATTTTAAGTACTGCATATAGATCCAGAGACCTGCCAGACTGTGAATTTTTTCCTGTAAAGCAGATCTAAGGGCAGGTATAAACACTTAAAAGTCATGGAACTATTTATATTGTAATTTCAACAGTACCATTCAGACATGGGCAGCATTGGCTGTTAGGTCTTTCTACACCATAATCATTTAGCAGTTGGAATAAAGATGTTATTCCAGTTATGCTTTATATTCACCCTACTTGAAGTCTTAGCTGTGATAGAAACCATCTTAAATCTCTGCCTTGTTGTAATGGTTCATACACAAAGAAAATATTTCTGTGCCATACAAAATTAATTCTACCCAGAGTCCTCAGAATAACAGGACACAGACAGATGAATTTCTATCCCCTGTTACTCACCCATAAAAGAAAAGGCTGCAGAATAACTAACAAGGTAACTGGATACAGAGGAATTTTTATCCCAGATTCTCTAGCTGGATTTGATTCCAGAAAATGAGGAAACTTTAGGTGGGATTTTGGTTTCCATTTGACTTGACTTAGTGAGGAATTAGTGCTTCTGGTTTTGCATGTATCTACCATAGCACATAGCCATTTCACATAATTATGAAAGCAAATGCTTTTCAGACTCAAAGACACACCCAAAGGGGAGGATAAAGTGAAAACAATTAAATGATTCTTTTGCTTTCTTTTCCAGATTCTACATATGGTACAATATCATGAAGCAAAGACCTCTCAGGCCAAGGAGCACAACATCTCTTTCTGGTTGTCATAAGTCATGAAAGATGACTCCATTTGGGGAGTGGACACATTTAATTTTCTGAAAGGACATCAGTTGACAAAGTTGACATCTTCCTTGACCACCTGAGTGCTGCAGAATATTAAAAATCTGTACCCAAACTGAAATACTGATTTCCCCTTTATCTCAACAAGTTTTTAGACTCTGCTCTCAGTCTTGGTTATGGAAGAAATGCTTTTGGGCTTCTCCAAAACCAGGAGTAGACTGGTTTTGTAGAAGTATAGGACTTGACAGACACATAAAAAAAATGGGGAAACGGAGGAGAGAAAAAGACCATCAAATATGAGGCACTGGGTCATTTTAGCTGGTGGAGAAAAAACATCACGAGACCTCATGGAGTGGCCAGTGGGGTAATAGGGTTTAAAATTGTTCCCTCATCCATTCCTGCAAGAGAATTTACTGCATTATTTTCCTTTGCAATATCATAACATTCTGAGGACAATCTTGCTATATTTGAAATGACAAAATATGTTAAGTAATATTTAAGTAGATACTTTCTCTTCCATGTTTACTGATTTTCAATTAGTGATTAAAATGGCTTTCAGCTGAGAACCTGACAAAGCTTGAAGTCCTGTTAATATCTCTAATCTCATAATAATTTCATTTTTGATGTGCTAAAGCACATCAAAAAATTTCAGCCACATTTACAAGGTTAATCCTCCTGGAATTATCCATTAGTTAGTGTAGGAATTTTTCTCTAGAAAGGAAGTAGGACAGTTTTACTTAAGAAAAGATCATTAGTGGTACTATCTTCTGGGAGCAGACCTGAAGTGTTGTCTTTCCATGTAGTCATATTTATTTGTCTGCCTTCCCCACCCGTGGTCTTTCATCCTTTTAAATTAGAATAAGGGACTTAGAGAAATACCTAAGTGCATTATTTTGCTTGGTTTCTGATAATGCATTTGGATCTCATCATAGTAGCAATAATATAGAATAAAAGCATGATTCTGGTACAATTGACATCAAAAAGATATTTTGAGACTTAAAAGGCTTTCTCCTGAAATAGGACATCTTAAAAAAAATAAAATTATTGCAGCTATTTTATAGCTCTCATTGTAAACAAACATTTCCTGGGTACTATTCCTTTTAAATACTTATTTCTGCTACATGATGAAAGCTGGGCTTTTAAATGAGATGTGTAGATTTATTTACTCTTGTGGATTAATTATTCCCTTTTTGGTACTTCACGTGGCAGAGTTGCCTTGAATGAATCACAGAAATCTGAAAGCACTGAATGTAAGTTTCATGAATGAGAAAAATTATGTATATACAGCACAAACTCATTTCTAATGTGTGAGAATCAGCTCCTTAAGGTGGCTCATACAGCCACATAAAGAAAAGGAAATAGATGTTAACAACTAGTCATATAAATAAAATATAGTGTGTTATAAAAATAGCATCTACTAGATTTACAGTTAAAGTAGCAGAAGATACTAAATAAACATGGGCAAATATTGTGGAATTTTTTTTCTTTTGCTGAAGGACACAAAGACTCACAAAAAACCCAATAAAATGGAAGCATTCCTTCTTTCAAGGAAACAGTCCAGAAGATAATTTTTAATAGTCTTTTGATGGTCATAATTTTCTAGTTCATACAAAAAATCAGGCTGATTTCACTCAAAAAACTCAATTGCTTAATTTAAGCTACTTTGGGGATTTAACTGGAGCCATTTTATTCTCTTTCCTAATCATTGCAACATATTTTAATGTATTATCAAAAGGAAGATGATTTTAATCAGTTGTTAGGCAGAATGTATCTCCAATAATACGTAATAAAGTGTTCTTTTCCCTGTTTACATGGTATGTATATTATATATATATGTGTGTGTGTGTGTGTGTGTATTAATACTATCTTTTGCAAAGATACAAATGGTTTGGAAAAAGGAAGAAAATATAAATTGTTGTTTATATCCTGGAAGTTTGTATTCACTCTCCATTTTTTGAGATTCTCACTGACAACCTTTTGAAGTCTTCACAGTTGTATAAAGATATTTTTCCTTTTTGTAAGAGAACAAGATGCTTATATTACAACTAATTATAACTAATTATTCCTATTATCTAACATTAGATCAACTATAACTGGAATTGCTACTTGGCTGACAAGGTAATTGAGGTAAACAGAAACTTCAGAATTTACCTCAATTAGAGATATTGCCTTTTCCACCACTGTCCACCCCAGTATCAAAATACAGGAAAAACATAAATTACAAGAAAGATGGAAGGGCAATACATAGATAACAGGGAAAAAATGTACATGAAAAAAACCTATCAAGCAGTTCAAAGGTGTGATTTATAAATATAACAACCAGCTTTGGAGAGAATAAAGAGGGTGTAATGCAAAGGCAGTGAATTTCAAGTGCATGGCATGCTTAATTTCTAGGCACATTGACACTGCAAATATGTAGGATATTGCATTTTCAATAAGCTTCCCTTCTAGAATAACAAATCCAACAAAGACATTCAAAGCTCTAATGCATTAAAGCATACATATGGAAATCTTTTACATTTTTCATACTGAAACATTTCAGGCTGAAAAGAGGAAAAAACCAATTCAATTTTTTTTTTCCACACACGTTTCTTAAAATACAATTTACAAGGCTGTATTAATACATTAAATATTTTTAGAAGAGTGGAGTAGAATATTGCATATTAACTAAAAGCTGCTCCCCAGACACCACAAGGCAGGACTCTCCATGCTAGGCCTTGGCAGAAGAATTCCCAATGGAAACCTCTCCTGCAGCTCTTTGCACCAGCTGTGCTGAGTGTTGTTATCTCAGCTAGAGCTGTGGATCAGCACATGAAAGATCCACAACACATGTTTTCCTGAAAACACTGAGCTGACTCTTTCAGAGAATTCTTTCCTTGCTGATTTCTAATGATAAGAGTCCCCCCACAGTCTCTTCTTCTTAAGAGAGGAACTAACTCCAAAGAATTAGAAAATACAGAACATCTGAGGAACATCCTTCTGAGAGATTCTGTGGATCTCCTTCAACACCAGCTTTTTGCTAGATAAAGTTAAATATTCTCATGGAATATTTGAGGACTTATCAACTTAAATTAGATGGTATCCCACTGAGTAAGAGAGGAAGGACTGGCAACAAAACTTTTACCTTTTAGGCCTTCTTAGCAATGGAACATTATTATGTTTGCATAAAACAGAGCTAGAGAAGTCACTCAGAAAACAGACAGAATTTTATAATAAAAAAACATGACTAAAACCTAAAATTAAAACAACTACTTTTTTTTTCCCACAGAATAGAGAACCCCACGCAACACAGTCATATTAATAATTACTTGCTCAAACTACACTTCAAAATGTGTGGTTGTTGTTTTCACAGCCATATAACATGGCAAGAAACTACAAAAACTTCCTAAAATAGTCCCAAAACTTGCTTTAGCAGAAGATAAACTGTAGAAGAAAATTATTTCACATAGAGACACAAGGCCCACTAGAGCTTCCTCATCAGGTAATTTCAAGGTGTTTCTGCCCTACTGTGAAATTTCCACGTTATATAACAAGGTAATTTGACTCTGGGCAAATTTCTCTATACAGATCAATAGGGCCAAACAATTTTTTAATAAAATCTAACCAACTGTCACCTCTATCCCTCACTCTGCCACTGAAGGAATTAAAAATACTGAGTACTACATCTGCTCTTTCTCCTGTCATAGTAAGCCACTCACTGCCCACTGTCCACTCACTTTAGCTTGAAAAAGCATTGAATTATTAATGTGCATTTTGGGAGAAAAAAAGAAAATCTTTTTCATGCTTAATGATGTGTCTTAGGGGAAGGATTACATAATGCTCAAAAATGTAACCTGGAGGGCAATAGTGCCTTTGTATCTTATTAACCTAAGTTCATTTCCACAGTAAAAGGCCATCTCTATCCTCAGGCAATAACCATAGAAGCATCTCTCTTTTTAAAAAAATTGTGATCCAAAATCATTTATAGATCATTAGAAAGATTGTTACTGACTTTTCAATAGACATTCACTTTAGATTGATATGAAGCTTTGGGTTTTGCATTCAATAAATGTGATAGCATACTTACTTTTCTGTCTGGCCAATTGTATTTTGCAAATATTGTATCATACGTGTCCACAGCTCCATCAGTGATCAGCATTATGGCTTGGCTGCAAATGCTTCCTTGTCCTGTGTGATTGAACTGCAAAAGGAAACAATCATTATGAACAGCACATTCCTGTTAGATGAAGATGGACAGGATCACAATGGATAAATGTGGATTTTGTCAAACCTCTAACATCCTTAGAAGAAGTCAAAAATATTCAGGCTGAAAACATTTTATCATAGATTTTATGTTCTTGGTGAATTGAAAAATAAGAATAATACATAAATACACCACTACCCAAAATTAAAATGGTATTCCCCTGGTTTTGACAGATAATAAGTATTGATGCATCTATAGGGTTTGCTTTGATTTACATATCATTCTAAAAGAACACGTTACACAAAAAGAAGTAATGAATGATGGTTTTTCTGAATACATATAAGTAATTCAGGCTGCTGAAGTGCAGTATTTGAGCACAGGCACACAGACAGCAATCAGCAATCCTCTGGCATGTGCAAAGGAAGCTTCATCATAGAAATGGGATTTTCTCCAGTCAAAGAGCAAACACATTGGACTGAGTCATAATATGACCTTTGATCTCTTCACTCTGGAGTTGGTGCTCTGACTTTGAATCCATGTGTCTCCACTTCTTTGGTTGCAGAATAGATTATTTGTCTCTGTATTACCTTATGTATTCAAGAAACTTTGGTGAACTATCTATCTTTTCAGAAAAAAAAAAAGGCAAAGTTGTAAAATGGTTTGATTTTTAACTGCACTGTATGAGCACTTTAAAAAAACCTAAAAAATGTCAATAAATGGGATATTACAATTACTTACTTCTAGTTTTCATGTACATTATCACATCTGAGGTCACCAAGGCCTTATCCTATCACCTCTCTCTTGCTGCTGAGAAAGCCAAGCAAGAATTACCTTGTTCCACCTTGTTCACCAGCCTTGCCTCACCCAGAATGGGGTGGTCCCATTTAAAAAGCAGTCCTATGTTCATAGGTGAATTGCCTTGCAGGGATTCTGACTGCTCTTGCAGTCATGAAAAATTATTCAGAGTGTTCTGGTTTGATTTGTACTCCCAACAGCTCTGTCTTTTAAGCTTTCCACAGTCTACTTGTCCTTATATATTCACTGTTTTTCCAAACTCCAAAACCTACTTTTTCTAAAAATGTTCTCCTAAAAATTTCATCTTTGTAGAAATGCCTGCAGTATAAAAGGGTGGGTGGTGGGTCCCAGAAGTCCTCTGTCTTGTCTGCCTTCAGATTTTTGTATCTGAGTAACCACACCCACATTCAACAACCATTTCTATCACCTGCATCTCTCCTCAAAATCAGCTTCCTTTTCATCAAACAGAAACCTCAGCAAACAGAAACACTCTGCTTTAAAGGACAGCTAATGTGGATTTACAGTCAACTGTATTGTGATAATCATACAAATTACACATCTTCTCTGTGTAATTTGCAAGGCAGTCATTCCTTAAAATTCTCCCTTCATGACAGGTTTTCCAGTTTTAATCAGAACCAGAATTATTAAAGTGGGATTCCTTCATGATCTTACAGACATTATTTTCTCACAAAGGTGATTACTTTGTTTAGGGCTATCTTCCTCACATGGACAATATATTTTAAAAGTGGCAAGGTATCTTAAAAGAGAAATTAATGAAGGGGAAATGCCTTTGTACATTTATTTTAAAACACCATTCAGTATGCATCTGCATTATTCTACATAGTTATCTGAATATTTTGAAGAATGAGATTAAATTCAAATACTTTGATGAGAAATATCTTCTCATATTTGTCTAAAACTTTTAATTTTATTGAATAGCAAGAGTGATGAAAGTGTTTTCCATAATAATAACAATGACAAGGGGCTTATGATGAACTACAATTAACTCAGTGATTCATCAGTTAGCAGCAAAAATTTCAATGCATCCTGACATTTACAGCATTTGGTTGTGATTAACAGTCTTTGAAATGTCACAGAATTTTATTTAATTGGCCATGATTTTTTTTAAAGGTAATCACTGCAAAGAGCACATTTGTCACCAAAAGAGATAATTGCAGTTGTCACATGACATGGTAGGTGTCTAACTACTGTACCAAGCACTTCTGTATTCTTACCCTGTATGATGTACACTGCACAAACTGACGACTGGAAAGAATTTGGAAGTGGATTTTTTAAACAAGCTTTTCAAAGATATCAGTAGCAAACATCTTCAAGTCTTGACAACCATAGCAAATATTGGAAGGTAATTGCAAGGCAAAATTGACTGAGTTTAATTAGTGTAACCCCTGAACCATTTTAAAATCCAACCAGAATTTTTATAGACTATTTCTGTAACACAAAGCTTTCTCTATTTTTTTTTTCCTTCCCTACACCACCACCCACTCCTTCCTCCTCCTCATTCACCCATTATTTTCTCTTTTAATGAAGAAAAGACATCCTTAGTTAACCTATAATTCAAAGAATAGGCTTCTGGCACACAAAGGTCACATCCTGTAGACAGAGTGGAAAATGGTTTGCTGTACTCTTCCAAGGGAAGATTTAGTAGCTTTTCCTCTGGCCTAGGCTGCTTAATTGAATCTCCCAGAGACTTTGCAGATATGCCTGTATAAAATGGAAAAGATTTTTATGCTGGGATTTCTGGAAGTTTATATGCAAGAAGGATTGAACCTATTATACTTCCTTTTAAAGTATAAATAGAAGCAGTTAGTACAGCACCTTGAAGAGAGCTGAACATACATGTAGCCCAGTCCATCATGATCTTACAGATCTCTCATTATGGGTACAATTCAGCACATGGGATGTCAGATCCCTTTATTCTCAGAACCATCAGATTGTCCAATGAGATTTTTATACCACATTCATCATTATAACTTCAGTTACCTCACAGATTTTAAACCAAAGCAAAACAGATCTTGTTTCAGGTCTTCTCCTTCACTTCCTGCAATATGACTTTTTTTCAGTTTACACAGATTTGGAGGACTAGCACAGAACATCTCTTGCACTGAGCCATTCACACTGTTCTTCTGGCTCCCAAGACTCTATTTGGTGCCCACAATTCTTAATAAAACCTCTAAAAACAGCCTACAGTGTCCCTTACTTCAGGCACCTTTTCCCATTGTCATTTTTGGCATGCACCACATGAAGGCATTAGTTCCACACTGTTTAACTGAACACATGAGCAGTGGGTGGAAGAAGATGCTCCTTTTTTTTCATTTTAGGATTTTATGCCTGGAAAAGAATCAATCAATATTGCCCTTCAAGATGAATGCACAGGAATTAGAACCATTAATTAATCTAGGATCACACAGCATAGAGGCAGGCACACTTGTCAAGTCAAACTTTTTTGGAGAATATTTGCTTTTGAGCTCTTATTTCCAAGGTACATCCTTCAATCAAAAGATATTTTCCCACTTAGATTAGATGAGTTTTTTCATGTTCCAGCAGGCTAGCACACTTGAGTATTTTTTCCACAAAATACATGATTATACTTTAGGAAACATTTTAAAATATTTTTACAAATATAAACTCAGTTGAAAAAAGGTAAAACAAGAAGGAGATGAAAAAGAAAAAGGATCTGAAAAGCATGAACTTACTTCATTGAGCATGTTGAAAGCTTCATTTAAAGCTATGTCCAGCATCCCAATCCCTTTGGCAAAAAGTTTGTCAAGGTGTTCCCTGAAATGCTGAAACATGAACAAGAAGGTTTAATTTGTCAGAATGTTGTTTCAAGAGACCTGTCAATGATTAAGGATCTCTGAATACTTTAGACCTACATCTTAGGTTTAAATGACCACACACACTAATTAACAAAATAATTTCCAGTTAATCCTTTTTGACTCTTTAAGTAACACTAAACTAAGGATGTGTTAGTATAATAATAAGGCAAAGGCATCACATTTTTGATATATTTTTGGCTACTTATTCAATCAAATAATTTTGGTTTTTTCTTTGTGTTTCTATTTATAGACCTTCATATTTTCTTTTCACTTTGTATAGTAATTTTATATCAATTCTAACTGTTTTCCCTCTAGGTTTTTGGAATCTTGATACTTAATAAAAATAATTCTTTCTGAAATTTAGCTTTGAGAATACATAGCTCTAAAAGATGGTAGATTCTAATCATTAGGTCACTGAAGCATAAATGCAGCTTATCAGTGTCAAGATTAATATTAGACTTATTAAAAGCTGTTGTACACAAGAAGATGAGACTATTAACTTGTAAAAAGAAAATGAAGACCTGTGTGGTGGGAAATAGCAGGGGAGGCAATGGTTTTTTGAAGCACTATCTCTGTCTTCACAACTGGCTAAAAAGTACAAAAGTGCAAACAGAAAAGGATATTTCAACCCAACTAGTAGAGAAAAAATGTCAGGGCAAAACATATACCACTGAAATATCAGTTTAAAGAAAAAGAATACATGATTTCAGAATGAGATATAAACCACCTCAATTCCACTTTCAGTAACTTTCAAACACCAAACAGATCTCAAGGAGCTGGAGTCCCCAGCTCTCAATGAGTCAAAAAACATACTTCAACTTTACAGTTTTAAGAGCTCTTTTTAGTAAGAAACTGGTTTATCTCAGTCTCTTTTGCTCTCATTTTGAGGCCCTTGTTTGACTGGGGTATCTGTCCAACTGTGTGCACAAACATTCCTGGGCAACTGTATGTTTAATTCCCATGTGCAATTACCAGAATGTGCAATATCTAATTGTAGACTCATACACCTAATTGACATGCATAATCATGGAAATTCTGAATGCAAATTAGGCAGACAATTATGACAATCAGACATTGATGTCTGATTACAAAATTATAGGGTCAGAGCTCCACAGAAGTTGTGTGAGGAAGCAGGGAAGGGTTCAGCTGGGGAGGTGTCTGTGATCATGCAGAAGTGTCTGAAAGACGAGTGAGGAGAATGAGGATACAAATGCACATGTGCAGGTAAGTCAGGATGAGGTCTGTCAGAACTTAAATGAGCAGAAACCCAGGATGGTTTTCAATGTCCTTCATATTCTATGTGTCATGGGACAGTTACACAGAACATTAAAATCACACCACTGTTGCATATGGCTTTGGCATAACTGAACAAGAGGACAAATTCATAACCAATTATCATGACTGGACTTGGAATTTCTCTTCCAATGAGGCTGTTGAAAGCATTTTTTGGTACACCCTAGTCTATCCCCCTTTTCTAGCCTCACAGTTAAATGAACAACTGTAGGGATTTGGGATCATACTTGGTTAGATGATTACACTATGTTTTCATTCTTCAGGGATTAGGTAAAATTGTGTCTCAAAATATGATAGCAACTAGCATTTTTGTTACTCCTTTTCTTACTTTCCTACTTTTGATTTACTAGGATTTAAGAGCTAATGACTTCAAATAATTCAAGTTAAGCAATTTATCTCAGCATAATCTGTGCTTGGGAGCTGATATATATTCAAAGCACTTCTCATGACTCAGAACACAGGCAAAGTTAGGGAGGTAGAGGGGACAATCTCAACACAGGCAAGAATTTGATTCTCCTTTCCTGATTCCAGGTCATTGCAAGCAATTTAAAAACTCTTCTGAGATGAAGGCCAGAAACTGAATTTTTCCTTTGTGGCAGACACTATCAAACTTATAGCCAAAATGAGACACTGATTTATGTAGCTCATACAAAACCTGCAGAATAATTTGCTAATTTGGTGGCAATTTTCAGGAAATTCCAAGGCAACCCCTTTTATTGATCTCTTATCTTAGAGGCTGCTCTAATGTCCTCACAAGGTTTATTGAGATTAGTCAAGCTGACTGGTATCTATGATCACAAGAAGATGACAAATTTTTATATTCTGGAAGCAAATGGAAAGTGGTCACCCTCCAAGCAAACAACAGGTTCCAGTCTCTGCATAGCCATCAGGGAAATTGTATGGCTTCCACTAAAATAATATAAGAATACTCCATAACCTTCAAAGTTTTTATCCCTTTCAAACAAGAATAAAAAGAAAAGAACAAACTACAGCCATCTTCATTTAACATCCAAGGAAACAAACACCTCTGAAAGCAGGTAATGATACATTAACACAGAGAACCAAGTTCCAGTTCTCCAATTCCAGGTAAGAGCTGTGACAACCAGCCCATCTTAGACACACAGGAAAAAGCACAGAAGATGCCAGCTGAGGCAACCCCAAATGCCCAGCATTCATGTTTACTGCAGCAAACATTTGCAGAATTATGCCAATGGTTTTTTCCCCAGCATCATGACAAAACTTGTCACAACAGTGAGCTTGGCTCACCTTTTAGTTGGCACACAGATTACAAGACCTCACAGGCTGCTTTAATGCTTCTTAACATGAGAACACCACCTAAAGCCTCACACACAGAGATACAGCACTCAATAAGTTGAGCTTGCTATGGTTTATAGCAGATCCCTCTCCTGGAAGTCCTGGAAACCTGTTTCCCTCTATATTATCTCTCTCTGGTACTGACAAAACAGAAGGAAACCAAGAGCAAGTCTGTTCTCATAAACTGACCAAATCAAGTCCCCATCTCTACTCTTCCCAGTATCTAGAAAAAAAGAGAATGGATTTTTTAAATTATTTTTATTTACTTTAGGGCTTCAGAATTAGTTAATTGAAATTAATTTTTATTACAACCACCAAAGTTTTGGTTTCATTCTTTTTAAGCCAAGATGCTGCACAGGAGTCCCAGTACTTTGCACAAATGTTTTATTAGAGCCTACTTCTGTTTACCAAAAATAAGGTACCACTTATGATGAGTAGGAATACACAAATTAGACTAGGTACAGGACCATGGATTCAAGCCAATGAATACAGCATTTTCCACTGATTCCAAAAAGGAACAGTTCATAATTAATATATGCTAGCAGTTATACAGTTACACTGGAAAAACATGATATTTCCTATTAACTGTCTGACAAGGTTGAGCTTCCTACAGAAAAGCATCATTATCATCATCAGGGTTCAACATTCCTCCAGGTTTCCTTGTCAGCTTTACTGCAAGTCTCTGCTACTTCTAGAATTACTTCCCATGCCTATCCACACATGCTGCAATTCCAAATGGTCCTGGGACATTCCTGGCAAAGATTTATCAGATTTGTGAAGATGGACTACATCAGCACATAAACAGGAAAGAAAAAAAAACAACCAATCAGAAGGCCTGTGTGAGGTGGGAGAGTGATGTTCACTCGTGTGTCACAGGGAGGTTTACCCACATGGACTGACAGATAAATGTGCAGTACATGTGTAAAATGCATTCAGGCATCACCCCATTCATCCCAAATCCTTTGCCAGGGCAATTACTGCTGCCTTATAATGATTATCCAACCCCTTCTCTTCCCAAACATGTTGCACTGGAAAAGAAGGGGACTTTTCTTGGAAAAAATAATCGTAAAAACAATGCTGAATGAAGAGCTCAAGATTCAATATACTGAGATTCAAACCAAATTCTTCTTAATTAAATTAGTTACTGCAATAGAAAACGTCAGACCAAATTTCAGTGGCCAGGTGGCTACTGAAAGTTTTGAGGGTCTGCAACAGCTTGACAGTTTTAAAATAAGAGTAGACTTTAGTGAGACTTTACTGTTTTGGGGTTTTTAACAGCCAAGATCTGACAGAGGTGGATAGATAAATATGCAAAAGTAATTTGCTTAAATAAAATTCAATATGCAAAATTTGTATTTACCAACCTCTTATTGGCAATTTCACTCAGCCTCTTTGCTGAATCAGTCTTCTGGTTATTTAATTTCTGGTAATTGCATAGAAAAATAAAAGCTTTTTGGAAGTTATACATTACATCTGTCTATTTCTGTCATTCGAATTTACACTGGGGTAAGTTCTTGATTTAGTTTGGAGTTACTGTGCCTATCTGTGCATCTAGAAGATGATATATTTCATCTGGAAACATTTACAGAGAAATGTCCTCAACCCATATATAGTACATTAAAAAAACATATAAAAGAGGAATGTATATTGTAATATTGTTACTTTAAATCTGAAGTTACATTAAATCAGATTTGTCATCCAATTCCTTTGGGGTAGGTAAATTGTAACATGGAGTTTCTCAAAGATGAAAACCTCTTGGCCCAAGAAAACTAGTATTAAAATAGGCAGTTCCACATGTTTGTAATTTGTGGAGAAAGTGCAGACGGTGACAGAATAGTGTCTGAATTATTTCCCACTCTTTTTAAAATTTGTGTATAGCAAATTGATACACTTCAAGGTAGCAGCTGTTTAACACTAATGCCAAATTATAAACTAGTCTGGTAAAATTCAAATATACCTTGCATATTTTATATTACTAAACCACATTTAGGATCACAGATTAATTTCAACCTCAGTTATGCTACCCAGTGTAATTAGAGATTTAATTTTTGTGATAAACAAAACTTGAAGCAAGTTCTGCAAATCAAGGATAGCTTACAATATGCACATATCTAAACTGAAATTCACTGTAGGTATGTGCCAACACAAAAAACTATGACAATTGCTAGGCTGTGAAAACATTTGGAAATAAGTGGAGACACAGTGACACCTGCCATATCACCTGACATTGTAATTATTCCAAAAACAAATTAGTATATTCTCCTATTGTAAAATGAAAGTTGAGACATTCTATCTTGGAAGAATTCTAGTACTGGGATGCAGATGTGTATCTTAGGAAAACTGGAGGCACATATATTAACACCACTCACATCACTGTCATATCTGAAGTTGTAACTTTGTCTTTTACAAATACATCAAGCAAACTCCATTCAAGAAGGTTTCTGAAAAGAAGAATGCTTTCTGAAGTGTACCTGACAGAAATTCAAGGTTCAATTAGATCCTCATTGCTCTGAAAGCTACACACAACAAGCACTTACAGAATCAGCAGTTTTGCAGAAAAGTAATAGAACAATTTGCTCAAAACCTGGGACAGTTTCTAAACAGATTATACTAATTATACTAGCATCTCCTCCTTGTAGGTTGTTGCTAGCAGTAAAAAAAACCCTAAAGTTAAATGAAGATTTACAACTCAAGTCTGCATTACTTGGCCATTCTTTAAGCTGGCAGGGAAGAGATCTAGATGCTTAGAACCATTACTTCTTTCAAAGTATCTTCACACTTTCCTAAAGAAAGCACATTACGTGCTGGAGACTGGGGGCTGAAAACATGTTTTCTCCAACATTGGGTCCTTTCCCATCACAAAAATGCATGGATGTGTTAAATGTTAAAATGCTTAATGATACTAAATGTATTTGGTGCTCCTCAAAAATCCACTGTAATACACCAGACATTTATTAATGCTTTAACAAAGGAGTAGTCTTAATCAAGTAACCCCTAACTTCTTAGGGGTTAGGTTAGGCTTGCTCAAAAAACATTCCTGCTTTTGCTTCACCAATCACTATGAAATCTGTACCAGTCTTCAGAACATTCATTTAGCAAGGCTGAACATTGCAGAGTAAAAGTACTCATCCTGTATTTTCTTTTTTGTCTGACTGCTCTCTTTACTTAATAAACTATGCAGGATCAAGAATCTTTGGCTAACTTGAGTTCCACTATCACATAAATTAAGTCTAACTTTTCACCCCTTACTAACAGAGCAGTGAGAAGAGAGTTCAGTTCAGATACTACAGTTGAATCTTAACTCTTAATTTAAGTAAAGATGTAAATGGAATAAAAACTGCATATTCTGAGGAAAAGAATGCTTCATCAATAATAACTGGGATGCTATTCAAAGAGAAGTGCAGCTTCCTTCCTCTGCGTGCACTTCATACAGATTTTACTCTAATGTCAGGTATATGTTCTTACTTGAAAGACAGAGAAAAATGAAAGCAGAGGGATGGTACCGAAGTTGGTTTTGTAATACCTTTCCTGATGCTTGCAAGAGGAAAATAAAATACATTGCTGAAGGGAGAGTGTGGATATAAAAGAGCTACAATGCTCTAAATGCTTTTTCATACTTTAATGAGAGTGGATTTTTTTCTTTTAGGTAAGTAGTTCTCCTACTACTGTGGTCCAGAAAATAATCATAAACGTTCTGGAGCCCATGTGTGGAATTAACTCTGGGTTTACAATACTGTTACTGTTTCTGTCCCAAAAAGAGAAGAGGTGGGAGGGGATCAAGAGTGACAGTGTTTCAATGTGAAAATGGATAAACCAGACAGCCTTTTTTTTTTTTTTCCTAAGACTAATTGAATTTTCTGAAAGTCTGGTTCTGTGGAAGCCTGTTACATTCCCTGAACATTATGGCTAAAAGTTCCTGCAACCCACCCCTGAATGTGAAAGAGCATGTTTATTTGCTACCCATCATCCCACTGAATATTCAGCACCAACCCCACTAAGAAGCATTCATTTCCCAGGCTGCTGTGAGCCCTGGGGCTGGAGCTGTTTCCTGCAGCCTACAAAAAAAAGAGTCCTTCCATTCCCTGAAGAGGCTCCCAGTAAGACATTAATTTTTAAGAATGAAGGACTTTAGTTAAACTAGATATTGCTGAGGTAAGATAGATAAACTTTCCTCTATTAACAGAAGCTGGATTTAAGGAACTGATAAATCATGAGGCCTGTTTATGTATTCTGACTAATCAATAGACTCCAAGAATACAATATAATCATAAATCAAAGTCCTGGAAAAAGAGGAATCAGCTGTCACGTAACACTAAAAGGTTAAAAAGTCAAAGTGAGGAAAACCCATCTTACTTCATCATTTTGAGACCCTGCCCCATACAAAGGACCCCTGACCCATTTCAAAGAACAAACTCCGCATGCTTAATGGCTTTTTGGCTAATTACCATAGGGAGCGGGGAATGGGATGTTCCAGAGTCATGAATATGCATTTGTGTTTTGGGTATTCAATACTCCTGTACCTAAAGACACCCTGTGATCATCTGTAAATTGAGGTGTGTATTTGGGAGCTCTCCCACACGCTGCCCGGCGTCGTAATAAACATACACTTTCTAACTTTAATCTGTTAGAGAGTCTTTGTCCCTCCTCGTTGGATATCGGTATTAGATCAATATCCATATTTTTAATAAATCACCAGGACTCGTTTTACCCAGACAGGCACGGGAACAGAAGAGGCTGTGGCTGTAGCCCAGGTGGCAAACGCAGGATCCCCTCATGCCTGCACCTTGGAAAGCCGAGGCTGTGGCTGGGGATGAGCGGGGCTGACCCTGCCGGCACCATGGATCCCTCTCAGCAGGAGCAAACATCACATTCGGCTCTCCCGGAAAAGGAGGGCTCGGTCTGTCCCCACACCCAGCCCTGGCCCGGCTGCCCTGTTAGTATAATTTAACCCTATTTACTCTGATGAGACGCCTGGTTTGCCCTTTAGCTCTCTACAAATGAAGTGCAAGTGAGAAGGACAGTTATTCTTCTAGATCCTGTTTCTTTGTTTTGTTAAAGTTGAGAGATTAAACACGATTCAAAGAACGCCATTCAGCAAAGGAAAGATCCCTTTTGAAAACGTGAGCCTTGCAGAAAGACAGCAAAGTAGTTCTTCAACAAATAATTTCAACACAAATATAGACTGGGGTACTGATCCTGTGAGAGCAATTTTTATTTGGAGTTATTGAGACAGTTGCTTTCCTCGTGAGATTAAAAGCTCCAAACATCTCAGAGTAATTTCTCTGCTCCTAAGAACTGTTTGTATTTGGTACAGATGATGTCAGATGAACCTAGATGCAGTTAGCAAGAACTGGGGTGTGCATCCGTGCATGATACAGGGGAGATTATTTCAGTAAGGATCTTTTGATGGGAATTTTTTATATTGAAAGTCATATATTATGGTAAAAAAAAAGAGAGAGAAAGAGAGAGAGAGAGATAAATACAACGCCAAAATGGTAGAAATTTAAGTTTATTCAGCATAAGCTAATAGTTTGGTCAAACTGGTTCCATGCAGGTTTCCAGCCATTTGCTGCGTTAAGTGATACGTGTCTTAAGAAAGGTCAGGACTGTTAAAAGCAACAGAAAAGAGTGGTAGAGTGAACTTTCAAAAATTTAGTCCCTGCAATCACCAGCACCACACATCTCCTCTTTCCACATAAAAAAAAAAAAACCATAGCAATAGGAAATACCACTACAGCAAATTTTAATCGTTTCTATTTAAAGTTATCATTTGAGAATAGATATTTGCCAGCTAAAGAAAAGGTGTTCTAACTTTTTAAAAATACTCATATTTCTATAGGTGCTAGTAAAGCTTGTACTGTTTGTAACAGATGTGATCATCCTTGCACCAATTCAATTGAGGAGAGTATTTGACATCAAAATGAAGGATAGAAAGTTCAGAACTAAATATATAGCCACATTTTCAGGCCTAGGTTGGAATTCAAAAAAATCAGGCACATGTAGACATATGTAAACTGAAACAATAGATTATATCAAAACATTGCCTGTCACTCTCCTGCTCTACTTTACCCATACAGAAACATGGCCATGTGCTGATAATGACTGCTTGGAAAAGCTACAGAACACAGTGTTTGTCTTGATGTTCTTCTTGGGGTTTTTATCATTTAATAAACAAAAGAAAGAGTTGATATTATTACCAGTGAACTTGGAAAAGAGTATTTACCTCATAAGACTGGTTGACGAAGTGTAATTTTATCTACTTTTTTCTGATATTACAATGGATCAATGGCAATTACACACAAGAAAAAAAAAAAAAAAAACCAAACCAAAAAAGACTACAGGAGTAGTCTGTGAGACTCACAGAAATAAAAGTTATAACCTAAACAGTTGAATACTTCTGATGAGTTTCAAAACACAGCTAAATACTCTGACAGCTCTGGACCAGTCTTGGAATAGGCACATGAACAACATTTCAGGACATCTTTTTTCTCTGGGCCTGACCAAAGAGCTATGAATTCAAGACAAATTTTTCCAGTTAATTCAGTGAGGTTTTGATGAGGTCCCCAGGTAAATTTGCTGTGTCAGTACAGTCAAATCACATGGTATCACATCTTACAGCAGTATCAGATATTTCAGAAAGCTGTTTTTAACTGGCTTCAGGAGCATGATAACTGAATTACTTGTGTAGGATTAACTGGCTGTCTACCTCCTTGGACAATCTTTACTCTGTACTCTGAGCTATACTGGGGACAATGGAACTTTTGTGCCTTCTAGTGTTTAGGTAAATAAATTTTTAACTTCATTACAGTGTCTAGAAAAATGATATAAGAACATATAAGCTCACATATAAGAAAGAAATGAAGATTGGCAAAGTCATGGTATGTACAAATGCACCAAACTATTCCAAGCTACCTATCTCAGGTTTTTTCTCTAGTTCTGGCCTTTCAAGGAAAGAACATGAGCTACCTCACTAATATAACCAACTAGGAAAAGGTCATGTTTAATTATTCCCTCAAACCTTGCATATTCAGTTTATAGACAAAGAACAAAGTAATTCTGTAAATAAATAAATAAAAGAGTCATTTCACTAATCAGAAATTATATCAATGTTTACTCTGAAAAACAAAATACGAACTTTTACTTAGTTATTTTGAAAAATGGAGCTCTGTTCATAAAATCTGAGCATCATCTGGGTGTCATAGAAACTTTTTGGTCAATTAAATTAAAATAAATCTGACATTAAGTAACATATGGGTGTGGGGTAATCTGCATTTTGTTCACTTGCAGAATGATGGAAAGGTTAATTGTAGGATTCATTCCAGACAGGACATCTAGGCAATACATTTGAATCTTTAGGTCTGCATCTAGAACTTGCACAGATTTCATGTGGCTCACCCACAATAAAGTGCTTGTTTAGAAAGCTGCATCACAATTCACAAATAAGGGACTTCAACATTAAATTATTAGAAACAATTCATGCCCACATAGCAACCAAATGATATTTAGCTACCTACAGTGGCAAATATCAAATATATAAAAAGAAGATGCCCATGAAGAATAATTTCTGTAGGACACAGACAGAAGCCTTAGCAAGGAAGAAGCTCTATAATAACACACGTGGCTCATTTTAACAGGCCTGTCCCCCTTCAAGAATCACAGGGCTTTTCAACCATCTTATTTCATAATTTCACATGGTATAAACAATCTTACCTCAGCTCCTAAAGAGTGCCTGCACAAAACCACTGTCAAGCAAGAAACTAAACTTCAAGCTACAGATTCATACTGTAATCTCGCTTCAAATAAAATTTGCACTGTAGTCACCATAATGTGGGTTTTTTTCCTAAAAAATTCTAGCAGGATGAAACTAATCTGAACATTTTCACAGAACATTCTTAAATTACTACATTATTACATTGACAAACCTGTTTGGAATGTCAAATTCTTTTATAGTATTACATTTATTTGGAGATTTTGCTTCAACTTTAGTGTTACTTTGAGTTAAGAATGCAATCTCCTCCTCAGTAATTTTTGTTAACAGAATGATAGTTCAATTTAAAGTGGTTGAAATATTTTACCTAAAGTAATTACCAAACTTTATTAACAGTATATTTTCAATGACTCCTACAATTTTCCATTAAGTTTATTCAACCAAATTGACTAGGAGATTATTTCTTTCTTTCTTTGGAGTCACATAAAACGCCTTTGAAATGGTATGAGTAGAATAATTAATAAATTTTAATAATGGAATGCATTGTACTAGGAAAAGATCATTATAGCACATTGTTACCCACTGCATCCCAGCTCTCCACTGTTTTGTTGCTTTCATTCCTTACCTCTTTGTTGGCTCTGTCTGCTTGAACTAATGTTCCATTCAGACACGGCTCTACATAGTGGAGTTCTTCATTATACTACAGAGGGAAATACAAAGTATGATGAAAAGTTTAATTAAAAGCTTGGAAGATACAAGTCAATTTAATGCCTTAGAACTACAGTGAATGAAATATGCACAGAAAGCAAGAATAAAAGGATTTTGTTCATTTCTAAATACTGGCTGTGGTATTTCTTTTCCTTTTACATGATTCTTAATTTTTCAGAGGTTTATACTTCTAAAGGAGCATTGAATGGATGCCAAAACTCAGGTGGACTTAAGGGTACTATATACCACTAGCTGGCAAAAATATTATTCAAATCTGGATAATATTAAGAGATCATGTTTGATACATCACAAACTGAACTCCCAATTCTTTTCTACATATAAGAAAAGACCTGAAAAATATTTGTGGCACAGTGTAACATTTTAAAAGGTTAATACTGGAACAACTACACCCAAAAAATCTGTAAATTGAATCAATCCTATAAATGACTGACTGTTTTCAAAATTTCAGTCAAGCAGTGACATATTATACATAAAGTCATGAATATGTCACAGATCTTGAGGGAATTATCTGGTTTTTTCACAAGGTGTAGGGAAGTTAGATCACCTAGTCCTGCATTCAAGAGCATCCTAAGCATTAAAAAGTGAAATCTCATCTGCAGTCAGTAGAACTCGTAATGGATGAGTGACTGAAATTTGGACTTGTTTCAGTCTTTTAAACTTTTGAACACAGATGAAATTAATAAAGAAGTACCTTCAACAAATAGCTTTCTAGATAGGACCTTAATTGCATTGTTTCTCCTGCTAATTTTATCTCCTTTAGAAGTAGATAACTTTATAAGTTATCACAGATCAAACTACAAGGACTTTGCATCTAGGCTTTAGGTGGTTTCATCCTTTCATAAAGGGTTAAGTGAATCAGAACATCCACAGTAAACAACACAAAAACAATCAGGGAAAACATTTCATTAGATTAATGTAAGCATTTACTCCCTTCTTCCTCCACCTCAGTGGGAACAAAGGAAGCTCTCCAATAAATGACTCATAACAAAAAGCTGCTTAGGCAGGGGTCTCTGTCACTGTGAATTCTCACTGTCTCTCTCTGCCTGCAGCTCCAGATTTGCTCTACTCCCTTCAATCTAACACCACTGCTCTCTCTACACCACAGAGCCCTGCAACCTGATCCTCTTTGGACACCTGTCGTCACCATTCACTCCAGCAGTGCACTCACTACTCACCACATTCATCACCACACAATTACTGCTGCACAGGGAAGAGTATTTAATTTGAACTGCATGAAGGCACTGTGCCAGACTCAGTCCTCAGCTACAAGGGAATATAAACCCAGAGTAAGTCACTATTACTGGATATACAGATCATTTATATCAGCATCAGCATAGGAACTGCTTATAGAGAAACAAGAAAAAGATATTTGAAGATATACACACATCATTCCTGCAGCAGATTTGCATACTTCCCTAATTGCTTTATTGCCATCAATGTTATTGCAATGTATGAGAGTGTGTAGACTTTTCTATTGTTCCACAGTTAATATGAAGTACAAGGCAAAGGTTCCCAGAGCAGTTTAGAGTCACCAAGAGTGTCCCATGTGCATCTCAGCCTCATAACAGTTTATTGATCTGATAAGTGATGTACTTGCCCCTGCAGTTCCTCTCTTCAGACCAGTTTCCAATCTATCTCCAGAGAGTTATTGCAAAATAATTATGGCAAATCTACACAGCAGCTCCTATTATAGCCCAAAGTCCCAAAGTCAAGACCATACCCCATTCTATTTTAAAAAATAAAATACTGAAAATCTGTTGTACACAGACTGGTACATCAGCCCCTACTCCCAGGCTTTTTTCTGGTCATACACAGGTTTTTCTCAAATGTTCTTTAATCAAGATGCATTCCAGTCAAACTTCTTCTTAGTTTTATCTCTGTAGCTGTCATTGGAAATTAGGAGAGCATACATATTTATCTTTATATCATACCAGGCACAGTGTCTGCCAGCATGCAATAAAATGCTAAAGGTTTAAACACCTGCATGTAAGTAAATTCAAGGTTTCCTAATGTTGTAGTAACACCCTTTTTATTTTTTTTATTTTTAAGGTCTATAACAACCAGCAAATAAAGGAAACAACTTCCTACTCTATCAGGCCTTGCATGTAAATAGTTGTCATTTCTGTCCACTAGATAGATTTCTAAAAAGATTTAACTACTATTTCGAGTAACTCATGTCATCAGGCTATTCACAGAGTTCTCAGCTGCACCACAACCCAGAGAGATTCCCAGTAGTTTCCCACTAAGCCTTTGGGGTTGTGCAGGATAAAGGACACTCACACTTTCAGAGAGGATGTGCTTCAAGTCCCTTCACAGCCCTGCTTCAGAAACGGGTAATTAAACGTTTTCACTCTCACATAGAGAACAAAATTGCATAGAAAATATTGATATTGATCCTTCTGAAATCCAGACAAATTGTGTCACTATTTCCAGTTGTGGCATCTAATTCACCTTGAGATTATTCCTACCAAAAATATGTTAAGCAATGTAGCATACATGGCAGAACTAGCTGGATGGTGCCAACATGTGAAAAAGAATATATTATGTAATGGTGATCCAAGATAACAAGCACAACTTGGAAGTGTTCTCTGTGTTGTGCATCTATTGTAGATATAAATGAAAGCATAGTAAGAAAAATCTTTTTATATAAAGGTATAGAAGCTTCTCATGGTTTGAATTCTTGCAAGGATGCATTTTATTGACCTATTTAATTTTTTATCTCTTTACTAATTGGATACACTTTCTAATCATTTTTCTAAATCTCAAATATAAACAGATGGAAAAATTCACTGCATAGAATTATTTCAGTTCCTAATGAAATTCCCAAAAGAGTATCTGTCTAAGTCCACAAAAACTGGAATTCTGATGTAACATGTGAAAGCATTCAAGCAGTGTTTGCTACTTAAACTTACAAATCCACTTGATAAGATCCTTAGTACAACTGTAACTTTCCAGTAGAACACCTAACTTGTGCTTCACAAAATATATACTTGATTTCTTTCCCCTTGTCATAGGGTGTTTTACAGTGATATTGGTGATGCCTTTCTTTTAACAGTGCCAAATCTTTAAGGTGCAAGAAGTGAAGAAATTCTCCCCTCCCCCACCTCCCCACTACCTCATCAGTAATTTGGACTTAGTCCTGCATTTCTTCTGACATGTAAAATTTCATATTTAGTGAAATAACTTCCTGATCTGATTAACAACTGCTGTCTTCACCAGCAATGCTCAGTATAGATGTCTTGTTAATTTACCTCAGTGAAAACCTGCATTTGGCTTTTCAAGGGTTCTTGCATTATGCTGTTTTCTCACATTTCCCAGTGTTACATGTCCCACTCCTCCATACCCTGGCATGTGACATCTCTGCAGGTGACAGTAGTCACAGCAGTAGCTGGGAGAGCTGATACCAGCACAACAGCTGGGAATAGCCTGTTCTGCTGAGGGGAGGGAGGTAAAAATTAATTACCTTCCTTTCTGAGCTCTTCTTCGAAAACCCTGGGTTACTCTTGCTAGTTAAACATGTAATTACACTGATATTTCTTATTTTATTTACATAGTTATAGTTATGTGCCTTATTACTTCACATTATTTTGTCCCTCTTCTTGTTCCTTTGCACAACAGGCATAAAAATGTAAGTGGGCTAAAATGTGGGCTAAGAGAAACCATAGAGTTATTTAGAGAGCTGTTGGCCTACATTCTATAATAAGATACTATTCATATTCTGAAAATGAGATATATATGGTTTTAGCACACCTACACAAGTAGTATACATTTTTCTTAGCATTTTCCAGATTTCTTCTCTGCCACATTTAAGCTGCCTAGCACAAGGTCCACAGAAATGAATTAAATTCCTATTTTGTTGTGCAACAATACACAGATAAAATATTTCACAATATATTAAAGCATATTCAGATATCAAATTCAGCCCAGCCTAAG